>CAWUFW010004148.1:1200000-1615774 GCA_963921515.1 Calotriton arnoldi
GAGAATAAGGTGGAAACCATGTTGCGCGATGAATCTACCTACTTGCCATTACCTCAAGACCCCACGGTGGAGTTTCAGGCCACTCTTATGAACATCTTGACACATGCTCATGAGATGGGATGGATCTCGGACAAAACACTGCAATTTTTGTATACCTGACATCCACGACGTCCCTCAATGTACATGCTCTCTAAAATTCACAAGAGTTTGAGCGATCCACCCCTAAGGCCCATTGTCTCAGGGTGCGGGTCACTTCATGAACCTCTTGGTCATTACTTGGACTCTTTCCTTCAGAACATAGTACAGGCAGGCAATATATATCTACAGGATACTACTCATCTCCTACAATTGTTACAGGACATAGTGTTGCCTGATTTGACAGAAGTCTGGCTGTGCACTATTGATGTGGTAGCGTTGTATACCTCCATCCCACACTCTGAGGGTATCAAAGCAGTAGAATGGGCTCTTCTCCGACAGGATGATTTACAAGCGAATAACATTTTCTTACTTGAATTACTCCAGTTTTCACTGTATCACAGCTACTTCAAATGGAAAGACAATTATTTCCTTCAGTCCAATGGCACCTCAATGGGTTTTTCTGGGGCCCCCAGCTACGCCAACATTTTTATGATGAAGTTTGAGTCCAAACACATTTTAGCTGACAAAGATTGGACTGACAACTTATTACTTTATCGTAGATATATAGACATCCTTATTATTTGGCGTGGCACTTCAGTTACTCTCAGAGAAAATTTACAGCTCTTGAACACCAAACACCCCCGCATCAAGTTCACTTTTAACATGGACCAACATCATTTATCATACTTGGATGTTATCATTGACTTTGAGGGAAAACGCATCCAGACCTCTTTATTCAAGAAACCAATAATCGGAACAATACTCTTTTGTTTTCTAGCTTCCATCCCCCGTCCCTTAAGAAACACCTGCCCTATTCACAATTTCTACGGGCTAAACACATCACATCGGATGCTACTCAACTTCCTGTGACTCTTCAAGAATGCAAGGCAAAATTCATGCAGCGAGGTTACCCGATTGAAATATTAGATGAAGCTGAGCACCGCGTTCAAGGTTGGCAAAGGGACAACTTATTGCAGAAACGACTTAAAGAATCTACTAAAAGAGAAGTCTTTCTGTCCACCTTTTCGACTTCATCTCCAGCCATCAAAAATGTGATTCTGAAACATTGGGATTTACTTCAATTAGAACCTGACTTTCAGGGCATTTTTTCGCAACCTCCCATTTTTGATTACAAAAGGTCGCAGAACCTTAGAGAGCTTTTATCTAAACCAGTCTCAACTTTAGTATCTGAATATAAAGGCATGCGCCCATGCCATAGTTGATCACATTGCAATAACACGCTGGTTGGTAGTAATATCACTCATCCCTGGTCTGGTAAACTGATTAAACTTCAATTTACAGCTGATTGTAACAGCCATCATGTCATTACGCTATTCGTTGCCCGTGTGGTTTATACTATGTGGGGAAAACGGAAAGAACTTTGCGTACCCACATTACCAAACACAAAAGCCGAATAAGAACCAAGAACTTAAACTCACCACTGGCAGTTCATTGGCTTGATCACCATCACTCCATTGCCCAACTGAGATTTACCATTCTTGAAGTGGTGAAACCTCAGGGGACAAAGATATGTTGAAATTACTGTCACAACGCGATACATATTGGATTCGTTTCCTTGATACAATGACACCTAGAGGTCTTAATGACAGGATTGAATTGTCATGTTTTCTGTAACATATTGACATTCACTTTGATTCCTTGATTATATTCATGTTATTCTGTCTTAGCCAATGTTCCTTCATCTTTTTTTTTATCTCAGCCAATGCTCCCCCTTCATTACTTCTCATATGCTGTCCTCTGTTTACTTGCACTGTTCATTTCTTTACATTAGCACTTTCTCATTTGACTGCGTTATGAGCCAGCTCTTCGTATTTGTATGAGGATTAGTCCATTCTCATTGTATACCATGGATTTTCTGTTTAGAAGTTTCATTCAAATGTGTTGTTAACATTGTTTCTCATATCTGCATTCATTCATGGATCTTTCAAAAGTAACCTCATTATTATTACGCTCTATGCTCGTTGTTTTTCAATCGTTATTTTCTGTTTAGAAGTTTCATTCAAATGTGTCGCTAATATTGTTTCCTATATCTGCACAAAACATTTTCATTTGACTGTGTCATGAGTCAGCCTTTTGTTTCTGCATGAGGCTCAGTCCATTTTGAACGCACACTATGTATTTTCTGTTAAGATGTTTCATTCAAATGTGTTGTTAACATTGTTTCTCATATCTGCATTCATTCATGGATTTTTCAAAAGTAACATTATTATTATGCTCTATTCTCGTTTTTCAACCGTTATTTTTTAAGAGTTTGTCCTGACATTTTTTGTGTTATATGCTTCTACAGGCCTTCAAATACAATATGTATCTGGGTAGAGATGTTTCATATACTTGTTTTCATCAACAGCAAGTATTTTGCATTTTGTATGATGGTTATGTCCCCCCTTCTTTTAGCAACCTCACTGTTTTTCTGATTCCCAGTCGTTTGGGTTGAGATTTATTGCCTTCTTACAATTTACGCGATGACCATCGTTTCACCATTTTATCACCTTTTGTAGTTTTTTTTCTCTTTCTTTTCCATTGAGCACTTTTGGCATTCACTTTTTTTTTTCTCCACGCGCCACCTTTATTGAAAGTTCTTGTTTCCCGCGTACACGCGGAGTTTTGTATTCTGCTCACTTCGTTTTTTACTCCGGGACACAAACCTCCGTTTGCATCCATTTCCGGTTTAATCTTGTTACGTTGTGTGTTTAGTGCATGCACAACTAACTTTATTGCATGCTCGCTTACTCACTGGCACCGAGAGGCTGTTGGTGATCTATTGGATTTTTTCACTGATTTGGACTTTCAACACCGCGTCGGTAAGCATCTGTCTCCGATCGTCACTTTTTTTGTAAATACGCCTCATAGTTTCGTAACACTCATTCTAGTGTTTCTTTTGGTGTGTAGCACGGAGTCCACGTGCTTTGCGACTGAATACTTTTTTTGCTTGGAGGTATGCGTTTCTTGCAGTTTTGTTCGGCATTACTATTTTATACACTTTCACTTTGCAGTCACTTTCACAGTTTGTCACACTTGTTTTCAACATTTGAACCTGCATGTTCGTCCAACACTACTTTCACCAGCTTTGGATTTGATGCATGTGTGCACCTAATTTTGCATTTTTAGCGCATGATTTATTCAATTATTTACAGGAACTTGGCGTCTTCCTATTGAGTCTGTTTTCCTCCTTTGGGCTCTATCATACATCAGTTAATTGTTAGTTGCCGGCACGAACACGTATTCTTGGTTATTTTTTTCTCAGGGTTCCTCTGACGACCGTTTATGTCATTGTTATAGCATGTAGCCTTATACACTGTATGTATAGGGTAAACATCAGTCACCCCGCATCCGTCACCCCGCAAGTTGTTACAACGCAGTCGTTACAACGACTGCGTTGTAACAACGCAATACCATTACCCCGCAAGTCGAAAACACGACTTGCGGAGGGGGGAGAAGGTGTTGGATTTAAAATCCAACACCTTCCCTACTGTCCGCACAGACTGGAGTTGGAATAGTAAATTATACTATTCCAACATCCAGCGTCCCCCTCCGCAAGTCGTTGAAACGACTTGCGGGGTAATGGTATTGCGTTGTTACAACGCAGTCGTTGTAACGACCGCGTTGTAATAACATGCGGGGTGAGGGAAAGCGGGAAAAGGAGTCATATTCTATGTATGGTGATATTGATTTCTTTGCTTATAGACTCCCCTGACGAAGGGCTATTGTTTAAAGCCCGAAATGCATTGGGACTAACACCTATGG
This sequence comes from Calotriton arnoldi, assembly GCA_963921515.1. NCBI lineage: Eukaryota > Metazoa > Chordata > Amphibia > Caudata > Salamandridae > Calotriton > Calotriton arnoldi. The sequence goes on from CAWUFW010004148.1 coordinate 1,203,904, forward strand.
AATGTCTGTTCCCATCCCACGCAAGGACTTTGTGTTTTTCATTTGCTCAATAAATACATTGACGAGCTACGGTTAACGCCTGGTTCCAATTCTTCTAAAAAGATGGACTCATGTGAAAACGGAAATGTGTTACGTTATTCGCAGTGCATTTTTCTTTGAATGTTTGACAATTCATTGACTGTATTTTGTTTACACTCTCATCTGAGTGATCTTTCACGTAGTGCACCCGACGTTTAGGACATAGTCCCAGGTTTTTTTCCTTATAGAATATGGACATTTCTATGCTTCAAGAGTCTCGGGACCGTGGTGTCTGGCTCCAGTAGACACCAGGAGTTGGGTGGAGCACATCTGTTGTACTGGCCGTTCCCTCTCCCCTTCCCCTCCCTTTGCTTTCACCTTCGGTTAGGTGACCAGACGCAGCGTAAACAAGATATGTGAGGAAATGTGGTATGGATTTTGGTTCTTAGTATTTATTGAGCAAAGTTACGTTATTTTAGGAACAGTCTTATTGTGTCAATAAAATAATAAGGCAGAAGAAAATGGGGAAGAGGGGCGGTCTCCTTCTTGGACGGTTTATGCCGGCGTCTTGAGCGTACGTCCTTTCAAAGGTCGTTTACCTTGTAGTTTGTGAATATCCACCAACCGTATGGCTTGGTTGAGAAATTTGCGTCAAAAGAAACAAAAGAAAACAAAAGAAAACGCGGTCACTACAGTGTGGTGTCTATGAGCATAGTTTTGTGCTCCCTTCACTGCACCCGTGAAATGACTCTTCATTAGTGTAGTCGTTAGCGTGTGCCTCCCGCCCACCAGCGGAGTAGTGCTAACACATTAAGGGAAGACACTTCCCTGGGACCACGACTCTCCTGGGCCGTGGCAGTGGGTGTACCTATGGCTTCCTCTTCTGGAGTACCAGCGGTAACAGCAGGGCTCTCGTCAATTAGGCGTGGTGTCTGCTTCTTGGCTCCGATACCGCTGCCCACGGGGTCTCGCAGTTGGTCTCTCTCGCTTTTCTGGGCGGCTTCCTCGGACATCTGCGGTGTCCCGTCTCCCTGCTCCGGCGTTTCCGGCTCCTCCCTCCGCTCGTCCTTCCGGATGTCGTCCACGTCTTCCATCAAGTGTACCGCGCATGCTCGTATGCTGACCTTCTTTTTATTCGTTTCAGCACCGGTCGCCATGTTGTATTCTTGTGCGGCGGTCGGTGCCGTATTACACAGCCATAAACCATGGGCATCCCACGGGAACGGCAGACCTCTGCAATTTGAGGGCTGAATGGGATAGACTGAAGATAGAGATTGTGACACTTAGCCTCTAGTGGCCGGATCATGCCCCCACTAATTATTAAGATCTGCATTCCACTGGCCCATGGCAGACAGGCCTACAATTCAGGGGATACATCTGTGTTTCAAAGGGAAAACCCCCAAACCACCCCGGAAATGCACACGACATATATAACTACAGGTGCCATCCTTCAGCAAAGGGTGAGATACGCTTGCGGGGACGTGGGACCGGAGAACCCGTATTGCGTGGTGCACATTGTTAGAGGACTCTGTTCAGACAGGTATCCTCCATATACACAACAGAGGCTGACCTGGGCCGAGGACCTGCTGAAGTGTGGCGCCCTGAAGAACTCAGGGAAATCAAAGCTCTCCTGCGAGGGACCTACACCATCTACCTGTGAAATCTGGAGAGCAGTGCCCTCTCAAGAATCCACCTTGGCTACTGAATCCCAACAGGTAGCGTGGTGCGAGCATGGAACTAAGACTTGTGTCTGGAGACCGGATTATCTAGTGCGGAGCTCAGAAATCTTGCCCACATCTAAGACTTGTGGTTTCCATACTGCGGGGACCCAGACACTCCTAAGCGACTAGTGGTGGTAAGCGGATTCACCAGTTATGGGACCCCACATGACCCATTTCATCGATCGTGCCGCATTTCTCTCATGCAACACGCAGACTGCATGCTCATTGCATGCTGTGTCCGACTGACAGGGTGCGACCCTCTGAGGTGGGGGTGTACCCGTAGTAGTGCCTCATTGTACCTCATGTGGCTCTGCTGAACTTGCGCTTGTGTGTGTGTGACTGGACTGGTCTGGTGCAACCAGTATCATTGGGCACTGGATGTTGGGCCTCCTTTCCAAGGTGGTACGGCATTGCAACTCTTTGCTGTGTGTGTGAGTGACCTGAATTGCCTGATGCAACTGAACTAATCGTGCACCTGTCATTCTCCTCATCTCCAGGGAGGTCCGGAATTTGCAACTCGTGCTTGAAATCTGAAGTGCCTGGTGCGACTCATCCCTATGAGCCCCAGACACTGTGCCCTGATTGCCTGGGCACGACCCGGATCATTGTGTATCAAGTGGGGCACCTCATCCTATCGAGAGGCTCCCCTGTGTTACTCCCCATTCATCGGTTGTTCCCTTGTTGACCCTCATTGTGGCGGACCAACTGCCCTCTCCAGTCCTGGCCCCACCTGAAGACATCTTGGCACCAGGTAGTAGTGAGAGAGATTGGGTTGAAGAGATGCCTTCCGAGATAGTTCGGAATCGGGTCAAGAGACTGCATGACTCCTTTGTGTTTTGAGACCTGTGGATGAAATTCCATGAGTGGCTGCTAAACTCTCCTTATTTACGTATACCTCCTAATTAAAATTGCTACATATTCCCACCTGCTTCCCGAGGACCCAGATTAAGTGTGACTTCGGCCGCATGCAGCCCAGTGTATGGGAGGCGGGGTTGGTTATCTTCTAACCGGGGATCTTAAAATAATCTGTGTGAACTAGAGGAAGGTTGGGGCCACAGAGTCTGCAGAGGGTGAACCATTGACCTGCTGAGTACCAGTGGCACTGCATTAGGGTGCTGAGTATGTATGTGTGTGTGTAAGAGCATGCTGTAGAGAATGATTGATACCTGTCTCAATCAATAAGTCATTTTATTTGAAGCCATGCATTTGCTAGTAGTTTCTTGTCGATACCCTCTAGCACATCGAGGGAAAATAAAGATACACTTTGCATGTCATTATACAAGTTGGGCAAAAGCAAATCACAGCTATGAAAGTGTTTTCCTTTCTCAAGCTCTATATGTATCCAAAGGATGTAGGTCTAGGATTGTAAATAAACACACAAAAGGTGATGGGACGCTGCTTGCAATAAGTCTAACTACTGGCAATAGCTCGGGGTAGCACTCCAAACCGTCGTTCTTTTGCTCACCATGCCACCTCAGTTTGGACCCAGCCATATGCAAATCAGTCTTGACCCTGTTCCTCATGGGAACAGTCCAGCCCGAGCTGCCAAGTCAGGCCCTCTCTGAACCAGAACACAAGCAACCCAAGACCGATTTCGCCCCAGTTATGGGCTCATCAGCCATGTACATCTTGGTTCCAGTGACACAGTGAGCAAGAGACCCACGTCTGCACATACCCAAGCCATGTAAGGTGGTACATGAAACACACAAACGGTGATGCTAGGCAGCTTGCAATAAGTCTATGTATGTAATTAAACAGCATGTGTTACCACATTAATAATTGACATTGGTACAGCACAAAATAAACTGGACTGTTTGGAACTTAATTAATAGGTGTTACTTACAATTCAGCTCCAAGGAACTCACTGTATTTGCTTCAGAAAAATTAAATATTCAGTTAAAACTGCAGGAAGCCAAACTTATGTCATGCATATTGTGTGCAGATGTTTGCAGTGGCAACAAAACTCACTGACCTATTTTACCAAGATTTGAACTTGTGAACTGCAGGCTACACAAGGATCTCTACAACAAACATAGTGACCCAGTAAGCTCTCCAAGTACCTGTCATCCTTAAGAATGGCCCCCCGAATACGTGAAAAGCACTAACTTGGAAAGAGATTCAGGACAACAGTCAAACTAACTGTTGGGCCCACGTGAGAACTGAGGCCTCAGAAGCACTGAACTGGCACCATCTTCGGGAAGCATACTTACACCATAATGCTTTTAAACTCGCAATGAACAAACAAACATAGCTATTATCGTGGTCAAAAGACAAGGAACGCTTCCAAAAGCGGAACCACTGGTGGCTGTGCATCAACACATGCAAATCGCCAACTCTACAGAGCTATCTTTTGGATCGATCAAAGGTTTCTACAAATCCAAATTTTTGGCGCTAAGATTTGGCCTCTCACCAACGAAGGATGCGCTGCCACCGTGGGCACCAGAATCCAGCTCGATGTCATGCAGGCTGTGCCAGAGCCAGAAGAATCTTTTTTGCATAAACTGTACATATGTCCCACTTTGCCATCCACATGCAGAAAGCTTCTACGTAACCTTTTTAACGCTAACGGAATAAGAACATACAGTCAAGCCCTGCTTTTCTGTTTGCAAGGCCTGAGTGCCCAAATAATAGCTTGCCTGGTAAAATGTATCATCATTGCAGAGAAGCTTTTTAAAGCTGGTGAACAATCTACCTGAAGAACGTATTCCTAAATGCTCCTCCTCCTCCATTTGCACTTTCCATACACTGGCATTTTTATTCTTGCACGTTTGGCACCATTAAGGACACTTATTGAAGAGGTCTCCTGACTCGTGTGCTTTTGTATCTTTTATTTGATTTTGCACTTGCAAGGTGTTCTGTTCTTTCCATCATGTAAAGATTTTAATTAACCACATCATGATTAATAAAAATACAAATACAAAATACAGTAAGCCCTCTACTAGGAGAGGAACCTGCGACCTGCAGGTTTTACACATTGCTCTGCACTAAGCAGAGTAACCAACTAAAGCATTTTATGGCGAATCCAACCAATGGCAAATGGTTTCTCAGAGATCTCTGCAGCAAATGCATTAAGCCCCTCAGATATGTTTTGGATACACACAGATGTCTACAGCACGTGCCCTAACCACCTACGCTATCTAGTGATAAATGGTGACCCATCCGTAGGTTTCAAAGGAGTGTGGGTGACCAAAAAAAGATGGGCAGGGAGCACTGCAGTTAACGAAGAGTTAAACTCAAGCCATCTAAACAAAACAAAATGGTTGGTATAAAGCACCCCTGCAGCACAGGGCTCCAGCTGGAGAAAGCCTCTGCTCAGAACAGTGGTAGAAGTCACAGGCCACTGGTGAAGGGCGGGGTGTATAAGCTAACACGTGCCCTGTAATTATCGTGAAGCCGCTACCCAGGGGCAACAACACCACTGCTGCAGATATAATATAATGCTTTTTTGTTTTCCTCTTTAAAAACCAAAATAAGATTTAAGTGCTAGCTGTCAAAAACCTGACTGCGGTTAGTTGTGCCCCCACCACCACCTCTCCAATATCTATCAGTGACTTAAGCAAAAGGAATTAACTTGTGTAAAGATACTAGTTATGCAGCAAAATGCTTTCTGCTTGCTTGAATACTTATATAGATTTTAAATCTTCACAGAAAAAGGACATTTTGAAAGAAAAAAAGTACTAGAGCTAGGTACTGTATCGTTCCCATCACTTAAATAATTATTTGCACAGTCAACTAACTGTTCGGGCCTTTAACATCTAGTGTGTTGGTTATATTTTTATTGGAAGACTTTGCCACATAAAATAAGTGGAAAACATGAGGCAGCCCGAACCTGGTGGCCATATGCTCGCAATATTTTTTTTTTTGATTTATAAAATTAACCATTGCATGTAACTTTAATATAGCACACTTCCTAGCAGTCACGTGAACTTATAACAGGCACTGAAACCCTTTTACGTTTTAAAAAAAAAATCAGTTTGTTTTATGTATTCCTCGCCATACATACTGTTGGAAGGTTATATTTTATTTGATCAGTATTCAATCTGTTTATCAGCTGTGCACAACGTATGCAATATTCACGACTAAGCCATACATTTCCAAATTAGAATTTTGCATCTGATAGAGTGACTGAGTTCCATTATATTGGCTCAGTCTCTCGAAAAGGGGCACATTAGGCCAGGACTTGGCTTTTAGTTGTGGTCGAATGGTGTCAAAATGTTCCCACCATGTTCCCCAGATCCATATGGGCTTTTTTGGACAATCCCTTGCCTTAAACACCAATTCTTCTTCGAGTGCATAGTAGCCCAAACCCCTCAGCCATTTCGAAAGGGGAGGAGCCTCTGTAGAGTGCCAAAGTTGTGCTATATGTCTTTTAGCAAGTGTACATCTAATTCCCAGTAGAAACTTAAACCCTTTTTCGTTTTAATATATATCACGGGACAATATGATTCTCGTGGGTGCAAAGAAAATGTGCTGTTGACTTCAAATTACTGCAACCCGAAGAATACTTTAAACATGCTAAAATGGAAACAAAGCATTGGCAAGGTAAAATACTTGCCCATCAACGGCAACCCTGTGCACATGTGATCAGGCAAAATAACGTTGCTCGAGGTGCAACACAGCCAGTGGCTCAAGTGGGCCGACCCAATGCCTCAAACCCTATGCTGTGGTTGTGGAAGTAAAATATGAATGTCAGCTGAACAGACAAATAAACAAAGAGGGCTGACCCAAAGTCACTCTATATATGTATGTATGTCTGTATTTTGCATTTATGATTTCTTAATTAGATGAGGCAAGCGAAAAACAAAAGCTGTTTCTAGGTCAGACCTAAAAAGAACAGCGACAAAATGCTCTTCCAGGGGCCTGGAGTCAAAAGTGGCAGGCAGTGAGTAGGTGATGTGAGAACTGGTCAGTCTTTAATTATTATCAACTGTGAGTCTTTTGCCTAGAACTGTAAAAGTGAATGTACACTTAATGGTATTGCTGTCAAAGCTGCCCAGTTGCCATCTGTGACACCTTACCAATTCGTATTTTGTACTCAGCATCACAATTGGCCAGCAATCACAATAGGGACTACACATACAACTTGTCTTTCTTATGAAACAGGAAATTGCATGTTGTCCCAAACTTGCTCGCCTCCTATTTAAATCTGGCCAGCAATCCCAATTCAGGGGTAAACGAGAGATGACCATCAAATCGGTATTTCCAATTTGTGCGATGTTTTTCTGCAAACCGTGAGTTTTACTTTGCACAATTTTCTCCAGGGAAAATCTGACACTTTTTTTCGGCGTTGACGGGAAGTAACATTTCGAATTTCACACCTCAGAACAGGTGCAAAGACGCGGCATTACATCCTCATCCCCCATTCTGCGGAGTGGAACACAATGGAATGATGTAGTAATATCTCAAAGGATGAATACAGCAGCTTGCAACATCAGTATCATCCAGGTTCAGTATTATCGCACCCTTAGAGGCTTTTGTGGCTCCAAACGAGACTTTAGACCTCACCACCCTCCCTGATGCAACTTCACACAAAGCAGGTCATGCTCTTGGCCTTTTCTTCTACAAATATATTAATGATGTATTAATGAGAACTAGTTCTTCAGTGTTTGGCCATGACCACTATTGAAGTAGGGTTGTGAGCAAGAAATGAGCGAGAGAGCTTGTCTCCCTCCATCTTCTCTTTCATAGAGATCACGTGTGTCAGTCACAAGTGACAACTTATAAAGATATGTAATATGATTCCAATCACTCATTGATTCACAAGCAAACGTGTAAAAAGTGACAATCCACCTTCAGTTTCTCATTTCTATGCAGCTTAGAGAAACATACTTGACCCATTCAAATCTCTCATCTATTGACTTCTAATGAACATCCCTCTCCCTTTCAAATTAATTGGAAAATCAGTCACAACCGAACTGCAGAGTTTTCTCGAAGCCCACTATATTCTCAATCTTTTGCAATTGGACTGCTATCCAAGTTATGTGGTATAAAGTAGCATTCTGGCTGCTGCCAAAGTGGGCCAACTACCGCTCATGTGCCTCCTTGGTTAGTAGACTTCCTTTGACTAAGGAATGATAGAACTCTGTTACTCCATCTCCACTCCATGGAGATGATGTCTAACAATACGCAACTTTAGATTAGAGTTGTCCTTTCAGAATGATTGCAATATATTCTGTTGGGAAATTTATCTGGATTTTTTATTTCCCTCATGGTGGTCCCTAATGTACTCATATCCTACCCTTTTTTTTATTTATGTCCTCCCCTATTCTCTAACATCTCTTAATTTCAAGCCATGCATCACTCAAAGGTATGAAACAGAATTGCCTATCCATTTCTATACCTTCTTGACCAATATCAGTTTGCTGTATTCATATGTTACCTTGGTACTAACGAGGTGAAACTTTTGCCGAAACAAAAGTAGTTTATGATAAAATGACAAAATAGTGAACTAATACTACTGAATATTGCGCATACCCTTTCCTTATTGCATAATTTAGTCACCCTACAGCATAAATTGGTCCTCTGATGTAATAATTCCAGCGCCCTAACTATACCCACCCACAACTTGTTGCCGTGCTACACAAAACACCAAATGCTTCCACTGCAACAACAAATTAGACTTGTACGGTGGGACACGGAAGCAATACTCATTCAAAATCTTGACAGGATACTATTTCATGCTTGTTCCCATGGCAACACATGACGTTGAACTGCAGCATTTCATATAACCTTGCCAGCTGAGCCCACTGAAGAATTCAGTATGAATTAAGGTTAAGTGTAGCCTGTAAAAGGTTCTAAGCCTCAGTAAACGTTATACTGTCTCATTTCAAGCGAGAGTCTCTTAAAGGAGCAGACATTCAATCCAGTAACTAGCACAAAGTTAGCGATCAGACCATGAGCCCATTTTCCGGATGGATTCAGCATCGGGGTAGACTGGGTTGTTACAATGTACCAGGAAAGGATAAGGCACCTTGTACAGGGCTTTGTTCATTCGGGTTTCTAGGTAACCATTTCCCAATGTTGCTTTAGGTGCCTCGAACTAGCCTTTTACGCACGCAAACTGATAATTAAATACAAAACCCTTCATTTGGGCTTTGTTTATTACCTAGTACATGGAGCCTAGTTTGCGATGTGACAGTCTTTCTGTTATTCCCTATGGGCCACATCTAAAGAATGACAATCTTGAATTAAAAAAAAAAAGAATAAATGCAGGTGCCCAAACTTGAACGTGTGCTACAAAGATGACCTATTTTTCCTTCTAACTCATGCCACCAGCACGAGACTTCAGATTGGAACTAAAAGCATAATTTATAGACCCATCAACAAACGAGGGCCAGCAGAAAGCCATCTCATTCAGGGGACCAACGCACCTTCAACTAGACATTGGACCCCAAAATTCCCAGAAACCATACAGTCTGCCTTTCTTACAGCCCAAGAGTAAAATGTAGGTGTGTGCAATATTGGGATAGGAGGGCAGGATTTATGTAATGTTTTCAGGATAACCATGGATTATGTAAATTTGTTCCCTTTAGATTCATCATGAGTAAATGTGTCTGGTGTGGATATCCTGACATTGACTTAGCCCACCTGAGCCTAATGGTTCTTGTTCAAAACACTCACACTGCCCCTCATACTTCAAAGTGCCTGGCAGAACAGAGATGGCCAACTGGAAAGAAGAGATGCTTACACCTCCCATAACTGCATTCTTTCTAAGGACAGCAACTATGAAAAATGTGTGAACAGGTAGACTGGAGAGATGTAGACACGAGATCTGAGCATACACTTCCAAAATGCAGGTTTAACACAACTGCTTCCCAGAGGTTGAAGTGGGTGGGACTGCTTGGGAAAGACGTTTCCAAACTTTTAAAATTTGCTACAAACAGTTCCTATACTTTTGCCAAAGAGACAACTCAAGGGTACAATTTGCTGAAGTATCTTGCTGGCCGTTGATATCCATCTGAGGGATATATACCCAGAAGTAGACTCGGTATGGATATGTTCGTATCAGGCATAAAAGAACAAGTTCCTTACCTTCGGTAACAATATATCTGTAAGAGACATATATTAATTATAGATTCCTTACCTTAGAATTACCCCCAGGCATCAGACTGGATCCGGAGATTATTTTTTTTTAGCAGTACCCCTGCGCGTCGGTATGTGGCGTCGGTCGACTCCGCCGTTGGCGTCATGTTCGCCGGAATGACGTCGCGGTATCTACTTAGACGCTGCCCCTGCGCGCTGACGTCAGTTCTTTACACGACATTCCACGCCAGAAGCACAGAGCCATGCAAGACACTGACCACTGGTGCACAAAACTAGGGCCCTGAAAGGGAGTCCCTTACTCTAGAAGTCAGTTCGCAGAACGGGGAGGATGGGTGGGGCGGTAAGGAATCTATAACTAATATATGTTTCTTACAGATATATCATTACCGAAGGTAAGTAACTTGTTCCTCTGAAAGAGACTATTGGTTATAGATTCCTTACCTTAGAATAGATACCCCAGCAATACCAACCCCGGAGGTGAGTCTGCGAACCAAGTTCACACCAGAAAGTCCTGGAGAACTGAACGGCCAAAGAAGCCTTCTCTCCGGACTTGGCTGTCCAGGCAGTAATGTTTCGTGAACGTGTGCAGGGATGCCCACGTGGCTGCTTGCCAGATGTCACCGAGGGGGGCTCCACGTCCTGGTGGAATGGGCGCGCAGCCCTACCGGAGGCTCCTTTTTCGCCAAGGAATAACAGATTTTAATGCAAAGGACGGCCCATCGAGAGATGGTCCGTTTTTGCACGGCCCGACCTTTCTTGGCGCCCACATAGCCAACAAAGAGTTGATCATCCACCCGGAATTGTTTTGTGCGATCCAGATAAAATGATAACACACGTTTTGGATCCAGACGGTGGAGTCTCTCTTCCTCCTTGGAAGGGTGCGGGAAGAAGGTGGGCAAAGTGATGGTCTGTCTTATGTGGAAAGAGGTAACCACTTTGGGAAGAAAAGAAGGTCGAGTTCGAAGGACAACCTTGTCCGGATGAACAGCAAGGAAAGGAGGTTTAGAAGAAAGAGCCTGAAGCTCACTCACTCTGCGAGCAGACGTGATGGCAACCAGAAAGGCAGGCTTCAGAGTCACGAGTCTGAGAGGACAATTATATAATGACTCGAAAGGAGCACACATAAGGTACGTTAAAACCAGATTCAAGTCCCACTGGGCATTACGAAAAGAATAGGAGGAAAGAGGTGAGTAATGCCCTTAAGAAATCTATTTACAATAGGGGACTTGAAAAGAGAAGGCTGATCAGGTAGGCAAAGAAAGGCCGAAATTGCCGAAAGATAGCCTTTAAGGGTGCCCAGAGCAGAGCCCTGCTGGGCCAAAGAAAGAATAAAGAGGAGAACCTCTGAAAGGAGGGCAGAAAGGGGATCCACAGCTTTTGCTGTGCACCATGCCACAAATGTATTCCATCTACAGGCATATACCGTTTTAGTGGAGGGACGCCTGGCTGCCAAGATTACATTACAGACTTCGAGAGGAAGGTTGAAAGCTGTCAACCGTCGCCGCTCAACCTCCACGCAAGGAGGTGGAGGCTGGAGAGGTTCGGGTGGAGGACCGTCCCCTGCTGCTGCGACAGAAGATACTCCCGAAGAGGCAGTCTGATCGGAGGATTGATGGCCATGAGCTCGGGATACCAGACTCTTCGTGCCCAATCCGGAGCCACAAGAGTGATTTGGGCCCGGTCGCGCTTGATCTTCTTCAGCACTCTGGGCAGAAGTGGTATAGGCGGAAAGGCGTAGAGAAGACCGCAATTCTATTTGCAACAAAAAGCGTGGCTGAGCGAGTACCGCCTTGGAAATTCCAACACGCAGAACTGCTGACTGCACGTTCTCTTAGGTGGCGAACAGATCTAACCAAGGCTCTCCCCACTGCTGAAAGAGACCTTGCACCACTTCTGAGTGAAGACGCCATTCGTGATCCATCAAACACCGGCGGCGGAGTTCATCCGCCCTGGCGTTCAGTGAACCTGCCAGGTGTTTAACCACCAGGGACATGCCCTGATGTTCCAGCCATGTCCAGAGGCGAAAGGCCTTTTGACAGAGGGTCCACGACCCCACCCCACCCTGTATGTTGCAGTGCCACATGGTGGTGGTGTTGTCCGTGAACACCTGCACTACTCTTCCCTTGACAGAAGGAAGGAATGCTTTCACTGCAAGACGAATCGCCCAGAGCTCCAGAAGGTTGATGTGGAGCCCGGACTCCACCGGAGACCAGAGGCCTCTGATCTCTGCCTCTCCCATGTGGCCGCCCCATCCCAGGAGGGATGCATCTGTCACCACTGCGAAGTCTGGTTGGGGAAGGGAGAGGGATCTGCCGTTGACCCAATCCTAGTTCGTTAGCCACCACTGCAATTGGTGTGCAGTGCCCTCCGAGATCTGGATGACATCGGAAAGATTCCCCTGATGCTGTGCCCACTGGAGCTTCAGGTCCCACTGCAGAGCCCGCATGTGCCACCTGGCATGGTCCACCAGCAGGATGCAGGAGGCCATGAGGCACAGCAGCCTCCAGGTCAATCTCCACGAAATCCAGGATAGAGGTTGAAACATCGGTATCATTGCCCGAATATCCCGGACTCGCTGCTCGGGAGGATAAGCCCGAAACTGCGATGTATCCAGAACTGCTCCGATGAAAAGGAGCTTCTGAGAGGGAATCAGGTGTGACTTCGGCACGTTGATAATGAACCCCAGCAAATGCAGGAGGTCCGCCGTAGTCTGGAGGTGGGAGACGACAGCCTGGGGCGAGCCCGCCTTCAACAACCAGTTGTCAAGATAGGGGAAAAGTGGAACCCCTGATCTGCGCAGATGAACTGCGACCACCGCCATCACTTTCGTGAACACTCGAGGGGCGCTGGTAAGGCCAAGGGGGAGCACGGTAAACTGAAAATGCTTGTGGCCTACCATGAACTGTAGGTAACACCGGTGGGCAGGCAGGACGGGAATGTGAAAATAGGCGTCCTTCAAGTCCAACGCTACCATCCAGTCTCCAGGGTCGAGGGCAGACAGGACCTGAGCTAACGTCAACATTTTGAACTTCTCCTTCCGGAGGAAGCGGTTGACGTCCCTGAAATCCAAGATAGGACGCTGGCCTTTGTCCTTCTTGGGCACCAGAAAGTAGTGGGAGTAGCAACCACGACCTACTTATGCAATAGGGACTCGCTCGATGGCTCCCTTGGCCAAGAGAGCCGTGACTTCCTGACGGTGAAGAGCCAAGTGATCCTCCGACATGCGATGGTGTTGGTGGCATGGAGGGAGGGGTAGTCTCGAAGGGGAGGGAGTAGCCCCTTCGGACTATCTGCAAAACCCACCTGTCCGACGTGATGTTGTGCTAGTGGGGGAGGTGATGGTAGATCCTGCCACCCACTGGCAACTAGTGGCCCTGAAAGGTCGGACTAGGAAGGCTTAGAGGCTGCTGCAGCGGGGGCACTGGTGGACTGTCTCGCCCACTGGCCCCCAGACCCACGGCGTTGGGTCCCCGGCCACGCAGACGCTGGGTAGCTTGCGCCGGCCTGTGGCCCTGGACGGAACGTGGTGGGGCACCGCTTCTGTAGCCACGAAAGGGGCCAGAGGCAGACTGCGTAGGATGAGAGGAGGTAGCGAGGCCCAGCTCTAGAGCCCTTGAAGTGCTCGAGCGCACTGTCTGCCTTGTCGCCAAACAGGCGACGGCCATCAAAGGGCATATCCAAAAGGGTTGATTGGACATCCCCAGAAAAGCCAGTGGATCTCAGCCAGGCATAGCGTCTTAGAGCTACTGACGTAGAAATTATTCTACCCAGCGAGTCAGCGGTGTCCAGCCCACAGGGGATGGCGAACTTCGCCTCATCTCTTCCTTCTGCGACCGCACGGGAGTGTGTGACCCGGGCCTCCTCCGGGCACTGCGGCAGCACCTGCGCAACAGTATCCCACACAGAGTGGGTGTAGCGGCCCAAGAGACATGCGGTGTTCACCAACCGCAGTCCTAAGCTGGAGGAAGAAAACATCTTCTTCCCAAGATGGTCCAGCTTCTTGGATTCCCTATCTGGGGGAGCAGAAGGGAACGCGCCTTTGGATGTTGAGGCTTGGACCACCAAGCTCTCAGGGGTAGGGTGTTGGGAGAGAAAAATGGGGTGGGCCGGGCGGTGGCGTCGGGCAATCATCCTATCCACAGGAGCCCCTGTGCTAGGCCTGGACCAGGTGCCTAGAAGGATATCCGTGCGGGCCTCATTGAACGGCAGTAGGGGCTCCGAAGAGGCTGCTGTCGGCTGAAGCACCTCAGTCAAGAGATTCGTCCTGACTGCCACCGTAGGAAGCTCAAGGCCCAAGGCCTCAGCCGCCCTACGCAACACCACAGCGTAAGAGGCTCCCTCCTCCGTGGCCACGGTAGGGGGAGAAAGCATGCCGAGGTCTGCGGAGGTATCCAGACCACTGGCTTCCCCCAACTCCTCTCTCCAGGCTGGCTCCTCGAGCTGATCTGCCAAAGGGTCAACAGACCCCTCCCAGTCCTTCTCACCTTCCTCTGGCTACCACTCAGGGTGATAGGGAATGCCGGGGGGGCACTGGTACAAAAGTACCAGTCGACACCGGTACCGGCATCGGTTGACGCAGGTTCGGCTCTGTGTCTAAGACAAGGGGAGGTCGAGTCGACGCCGGTCGGGAACACAACCGGCGTTGGAAGTGGCGGAGGCATCGTCCGTGGTATCGGTGCCGGAGGAGGTGTCGTGAGGTAGACCGGCACCGAACCGGATCCAGGTCTGGATCATTAGGGGCCCTGCGGCACCAGAGCCGCCCGCATCGAAGGCCTAGAGCCCCCAACCGAGTCCGCGCGTCCCGAATGCAGGCCGGCGGAGTCGGGCTGCCCAAAGATAGAGTGGAGAGCTCCGTAAAACTGACGAAGCTGGGCAGGGGACGCTCCGGCTCCCGGGAAGGGAGGGAAGCTCAGAGCCGTCCCAGTAGGCTCCGCGGGCAGAGCCGAAGGACGACGACCTTCCGCGTCCCGTCAGCCGAAGGACGGGGAGAAGGCGAAGAGCGACGGTGCTTCTTCACCTTCTTCTTGTGCTTTGACTTACCCGAAGACGAAGACTTCGATGAAGAGTGATGGTGGTGACTCCGCGACAGGTCCCGCAACCTCCCTTTCGACTGGGACCTTGAACGGCACGGAGCTGACTGCCGGGCCTCCAGAAGCTTTCGGGACCGATCCCGCAAAGACTTCGGGTTCATGGCCCGACAGTCGGAGCACGACTTCGGGTCATGGTCGTGGTCGCGCTCCAGGCACCAAAGGCACACGCGGTGTGGGTCCGTGACTGACATCAGCTTGTGGCAGGAGTCACAAGGCTTGAAGCCGGTCCGTCGATGTGACATCCCTCCATGCACCAGGAGTCGAACAACTCAAAAAAGAAGTCAACAAAAGTCGAAAAAACTCTAGTCAAAAAATGACTAAGGGTACCGCTCTTTCCGGATCTGCGCTGGCTGGCGCCGAAAAAGAAAGAACTGACATCAGCGCGCAGGGGCGGCGTCTAAGTAGATACCGCGACATCATTCCGGCAAACACAACGCCAACGACGGACGCGGAGTCGACCGACGCCACCTACTGACGCGCAGGGGTACTGCTAAAGAAAAAATCTCCGGATCCAGTCTGATGCCTGGGGGTAATTCTAAGGTAAGGAATCTATAACTAATAGTCTCTTTCAGATTTAGCTGACGAGAGCACTATGTGGATATAGCATGAAGGAAGCCTAGCAGAGTGCGAGCACATGGTTCAACAGCCTTTAACTCTGTAAATACTCTGTTCAATCCTGAATTAATTAGGAAGTAATTGGGCTGCTTTTTCATGGCATGTGTGAGACGAGCTGGAGATGACCCTCCAGTTCCCAAAGCACAGATTCCTGCAAAAACGAAGTTCATAAGAGTCACCTACAGGCACCCTTATTGACAGCCTCGACAGACAGGTATTGACCTGAAACGGGCATGGAATCAGTACTGGCATCTTCTTTGTGAGGGTGAGATGAACACTGAGCCAAAATGTTACTATTGTACCATTGGCTTCTCCCTGTAGTGACAAGCTGAAGCGTTAGTGTGACTATTGTACTGTTGCTGCTCACCAGGTTGCATTAGACACCAAATAGGAACCGTGCAGAAAGCAATAGTGCAAGCTTCCCTAAGAGAAGCTTGTGATATTACTGCCCAAAATACACCTGATTCTCTGTGGAGAATATAAAAGGAGAGAAAGGGTAAAATGGAAAGAAAACTGCTTAAGATTACACACTGTATGTTTTCATCCAGGGTATAATCTGCAGGTCAAATGCTGCCATGCTTGTGAGATGGGTTAGTGGATTAACAGACAGACTGCAAAAGACTGTGGGCCTCATTATGATGTCAGGCAGAAAGCCTCCGACCAGTTTTGGAGGCTTTCCGCCCGACATGGTAGGTTTATAGTCCGACCGCCATGTTAGGATGACGGCGGTCGGAGGTAAACCTGCGGGGGGATTCCGACGTGGTTCCAACGGGCTCAAGGAGCAGATCGGTCCGTCGGACAGACCATATAATCCCTTAATGACGGCGGCTCCACCGTCTCGATTATGATGTTGGTTTCCGACAGCCATTCCATGTCGGCCTTTCTGGCATGGAAATGCTGTCAGAAAATGACATTGGGGACCCCTAGCAGGGCCCCCCTGGCCCTCTGAAATGGAGCCTGAGGGGCACCTACGGTGCTCCCTTAAACATCCCTCACATGTGGCAGGCACCTCTTGGTGCCAGCCACACGGTGCAGGGATGTTTCAAAACCTCCATTTCTCAATGGAAGCTTGTGCTGCGGGCCTTTTCAGCCCGCCGCACAAGCTTCCATTGAGAAATGGAAGTTTGCGACTGCACCATGGGCAGTCACATCAAAATACTGTAATCAGAAAACCGCCGACGTGAGGTTGAGAGGTTCCTTTCCGCAACAGGGTCCGCCCGACTTCATAATAAGGCCCTGTATGTCGCCTGCAGATGAAGGATTCTAATAACTCTTAGAAAACTCGAAGGATTTTAGTGTGAGAGGTCAGTGGATTCATTGCCCAACTGCAGAGATTTCTGTTTAACCTGCTTGCCACAGGCTCCAGTCCAATAGTAAGACCTCATAACAATACACTGACTGTGGAACATTCTGTGATGGTTGGTTAAAAATTGCAAGTTTCTAATAGTTTGCTGATGTGTTTGAATGTCAACAATCTATGCTTCAGAAATCAAGTAAAACTAAGTCCATCTATCACCTAAGTGAATAGTTAGACCAAATATTTTATATGCAGTTACCTATGGGTGAGTGGCATACAAAATAATTCCAGGATATTTTTCTATTTTTAGCCATCCCTTTGACCCCAACCCTAAACATGGCCTAACCCCCATTAGTCACATTTACACTTAAGATCACAATACCTTTTCTATTTTATACAATGAAACCGCTGCTGCCAGATGGCCAACACTTAAAATGGCCACCCATGCATGAAACATCATACTCACACACGTGGAAAGGTTAAAAAGGCAGTTTTATTGCCAGTTAACCGGCAGCCGCGGCCCGTGCAGGTACGAGCGGTGGGGCGGCGGGGCCGGGGTGGGGGGGGGGGGATTCGACAGACGGCCACGAGGGAAAATTAAATAAATAATTAATTTTCCCTCGTCGTCCTCTGTCGAAATACCCCCCAACCCGGCCCCACCCCTCTTACCTGCATGGGCCGCGGCTGTTAACTGGGCTCCTGGTTCATCACACTAAGGGAGGAAGTCTAAGAAAGCGGCAACAAAAGGGGTAAATTTGATGACTGAGGACAATTCTAAGTTGCTATACCCCCTCTTACTAACTGTTTGATTAAATTAGAGGAAACGCTGGGGAGGATAGAGGGTGAACTGTAGAAAGCAGTTTCACTGCTTGGAAGGCTGAATATTGGTCTGTGTTGGAGGGTTGATTCCCCTGCCAGTATGCACCCATCCTCATTGCAGACTCCAAGTTTGGGGTCTGTTGCTGCTTGAGGGAGGGGGTTGCCGGTCGCTCAGGCTAAAAATAGTCAATCTAAGCCATCCCTTCAGGCCGCGCAGGGAAATGGTGGGTGGCTTGAGTTTTCTGGGAAATGCCGAGTCACGTGATTTAACTACTTCCATCATTCAGACAAATAATAGAATAGTCTAGGCCCATGCCCACAAGACTACCCCGACAATAGATCGTTTTAAGCCCCGAAGGGTGATTTTACAATTCCCACTGGCCTCCTCAGCTTATATACGTTTCATGACTAATGTTCCTCTGTTAAAAACGGGGGTAGATGAAAGTTTCTAGGAGCTGAAAAATAAAGTAGCGTATTGGCTCGCTAGTAGATTGGGGTTTGTAAATTGTTCTTGGGATGAGAAGATTATAATGGTGCGGAGGGTGGAGTGGATTGGGGTCACAGGAAAAGTTGGACAAGGAGACCGTATTGCGATCAACTTCAGTAACTCCTGGAGGGTTGGCTAGATCTTGGCCAATGCTACGACCCCTTCTGTAAGGAATTCTGATAGTGTTTTGCTCCCCTTAGGATATTTTACCCTCCCAGGAGGATGGGGGTGAGGGTGGGGTAGTCAATCCGAGGAGACACTCTACAGGGGTAAGATATTTGACTCTTCCTAATAGGGTGGACATCCAGACAGCCCCTACAGTCCAGCTTCATAATAGCTTTACTCCCCTGTTTGACCCTAATGAGCAGGACTGACTACCTATTCAGGTTACTGGAAATGCTGTGGTGTCTAAAGGGAAAGAGAGCAGGATGCATAATATGTTCCAAATATTAAGTTAGAATGTGGCAGGGGTGAGGTCCATATTGAATGATGAGCATGAGGTTAATGCTCTTAGATCCTTTGATGTCATTTCTCTGCAGGAGACATGGGATAGCCAGGGGGCCTTCTATCTAGACGGCTAAGCAGCTTTTTATGCCCACGCAATACCTTCTACCCATGGAAGATCTAAGGGAGGTTTAGTAACTTTTGTGAGGTTAGACCTAAGATGTGATATGAAGATTGTTCAGCACTCAGCCATTAATGTTTTACAGGTTTTCTTGACATTTCACCATAACATCCACATGCTCATTATTAATGTTTGTAAGTCACCCAGTTTAGAGGTACCTCTGGCGGGGGAATTAAGATCCCGTCTGGAAGGTAGGTTTATAGCTCATTCCACTGCCCCTATAATTTTGCTGGAAGGAGATTTTAATCTGCAACCCTGCTTGGTGTGTAGGCCTAACTTAAGGGAGTACGATTCAGATCAGGACTTGGAGCAGTGTCGTTTTATACATACCCATCAAGGTAATGTTCTAAATACTCTTATCAGAATATGATCTCATTAATCTCCTGCCAAGTCAATTGCCCTACTTCTCCGATACAATACCTACTTTTAAGGGTAGGGAAACTAGCTCCTTTATTGATTTGTATATGTGTTTCAGCCTGTTTTCTGTCTTATTTAAATAATTTTAATACAATTTGGAATATAAACAGTGATCAGAATCCTCTTGTGGCAGAATTTAGGTGGTGTAATGTAGAGGGGATTAATTCAGTAACCTATAAGGAACCCTTAAAACTGAAGGAACAAGGCCGTAGGTTAAGTTGGGGAAAGATTATTCCAGAAAATTTTCTAGTTAAATTGTTGCAATCATGTAGTAGGGACTGTGACGCTTGTCTCCTTTGGGATAGCCCCCATCATGTTATCCTGGCTGTCTTTTCAAATATTTGTAAGGAAGTTATTTCTGCCCTTTCAAAGAAAGGGAGAAGGGCTGCTAAAGAGGTTCATAAATGGTTTGATAAGACTTCCTCCAAGTCCCACAAAGATTTTAAATTACCTTTGCGTCATCAACCAATATCTAAGGAGACTGTAAGGCAGGCCAGAGCTCAGCATGCACTGGCTTGTAGGTCATGGAAGGATGAAGTTAAAAAGGAAGCTTGGAAACAGCTAGTGTTGGCCTGTGACTCAAGAAATAGTTCTGCTTTCTGGAAAGTGGTTAACCAACCTTCACTCAGTGTGGTAGTAGCTCCTGATATGGTGCAGGTTATTTTAGCACAGGCATGGGTTACACATTTTGAATCCATTTATGCTATTAGGAGTGTTTTCCATTAACTGCCTCTATGGACTCACTGAGAGGGGAAGAACTATATTTTGATATTCAGGAAGTCGAAGAGGCTATTGAGGCTCTGGTTTCTGGTAAAGTGCCGGGTCCGGATGGAGTCCCAGGCGACCTTTTCAACATTTGTACAGAGTTATGGGCACCTGTAGTAGCACAGCATTGCAACACAACTGTGAGAGGTGTTATCCCACCCCCCGTCCTGGTAAAAATAAGTTATATTGCCGATTTTCAAGAAAGGTAACTAGGCTGACCCAGCCTGCTACCATCCTCTTTAGTGGATGCTGAGGTGAAGATTATAGGACGGATAGTGTTGAAGCAACTTACGGACTTGGCTGAGGGAGGGAAGATTTTATCAGACATTCAATGTGGTTGTAGGTCTGGGGAGGGACGCTTGAGCAAAACCTAAATCTTCATTTATTTATCTTTAAATATACGGTGGCCAAGATGGAGTCAGTTAATTTGGCCTTCATGGACCTCAGCACAGCTTCTGATACAGAAGATAGATTGAAACTGTGAGCTGTGCTGGGGGACATGGGGGTTGAGATCTCTCTTTTGGCTTTCCTGCGCAACTTGCAAGCTGACCTGAGGGCCTCAGTTAGATACAGTCCCTTGGGGGAATGCACAGAGCACTTTAGACTGGGTCGGGAGTTCGCCAGGGGTGTATTTTAGCCCCCATGCTTTTTATATTGTAGATTAATCAGTTAGAGTGATTTCTTGTGGAAAAATGTAAAGATGTCCCATGGGTAATTAACAGGCGGGTCCGGCCATACTGAATTAAAGGCACGTACAGTGAATGGCCTGCAACTATTAATAGATTGTTTTTATGATTTTATGGATAAATTAAGCCTAAAAACACATTTCTCAAAATCTTATGTTAAGGGGATAGTCCCTAGCAATGCCAAAACGAAGACTTTTTTGCTTGGTGGTCATGTTATAGAAAATGCTAATGAATTTTGTTACCTTGGTATCTGGCTAGATAGTAAAATTGAACTGGGCCCCTTTAGAGAGAACCCATGTGCAGTCCTTTAATAGGTTGCCCATAGTATTGAGGCCTGTGCAAGAAGTCTGGGTCATGTTCATATAAAATCTATATCAGATCTTTACAAAGCAAAGTGTGTACCATCAGTCTCTTTCAGGTCAGAAGTTTGGGGATACAATTCTTGTCACTCTATCCAGGTAGCTGAAAACAAATTTCTGAGACGTCTCCCTAGGCTGCAGCAGAGTCTACCAATGGAGATAGTTCATGCAGAATTAGGGGCAGATTTTATCTTGGACCTCATTAAAGTTCGCTCCATACTAATATAGATGAATGTTTGGTTAAAAAAAAAAAAACTGGATATAAATAGATAGATCATGTAAGATTGTTTGACACTGGAAGATAGTCACCATATTCCGTGGATTCAGTATGTCAAAAGTACCGTAGGTGAACCGGGTAATCCACAGCTGTTCTCTAACCCTGAGCAAATCACTAAGCTAGATGTGGTGCGGGTCAGGGAGGCTTTTCGAATTAAAGCACATGAATCGAGATATAATAGTATGATGGCTAAAACATCTGGGGCGCACTATGTTATGGTAAAATCAATGAGCAATATAGAAATGTAGTTGACTTTAGATATGCGTATTTTGCATAGACGTTTGCTATCTTACTTTTGCTTGAATTTTTCCCCCCATCTGCAAGTAGGATGGCATAAACCCTCAGAACTGCCAATGTGTTCTGTGATATGGCTAGTGCAATTGATACCTTACACTTGGTTTTTATATGCCACAAGTATTTATACCTTCGACACAAGTATATCCACCCTCTTTTTATAAATAAGGATTTCAAACAAGTTTGGCCAGCTTTGCTATATTTGCAATTTATGTCTAATGCTAAGGATTGTTTTTTTAATGTATAACGGTTTTTAGCTTGGGTTTTTCATTCAGAGAGGTGATACATTAGTTCATATTATATGACTTCTTTTATTGTGAATTGTATGTTTTTATGTAATTTTATGATTTACTGTGTTTACATTGAATGAAGTGTTTGTGACTTTGACATACTCACACAAGTGTATGCCCTGTAGCCCATTTTCAAATGTTTATGTCAAAACATTTTACAAAAAACATTCAAAGACGGCAGCCCATGCTTGCACATCATTTCTATATGCATGTAGTGGCAGCACACTCTGAATGGTTTTAAAGCTGATTCAAGATGGGCAGGTCATTCAGTGGACATGCGGGATGCGGTGCAATGCAAGCAGCAGCAAGTATAAGGTAGCGGTCAGTGTTTTTTCAGCTGCTGGGCCCCCAAAATATTAAATGAAGTTTTATTTTGGTTAATGTGTGATGACGTATTACCTCGGTATGCTGTAGTGGATGGAAGAAATATGTGAATGACACCACAACATACCAAAAGGGCTGAATGAAAACTCCTGTAAGTATATATATATATGTAATTTTATTGAAATCAAAAGGTCTTGGCTCACGCCAGACCTAAAAATAGTCTGGCAACACAATGTCCATATTAACTTATAGAAATTAGAACTAGTTAGCAGGTATGCCTAACCCAGTCAGCTAATCAGCTAGAAAAGGTATGAAAACCTGAAAATAAATCTGACAAAACGAGAGCTGCAGAAAATCACAGAGATAAAAATAAAGTTAAATGCTTTTTTCTGGCTGTACGCGACTCCTCCGTTAAATTATCAGTGCAGAAAAAAATATATATAAAACCAGTTCTTTTCTCAAGCATATCACCTATGAGCACTTGAACTAATAGCATTAAAGATCATTGGAAGAAACGAATTTACTAGATAATTGACTTAACATCTATTTAAAGCCTTTCTGTTGAGTGCGGGCTTCCACCTCCAAACTTGGTATACCAGTCTGTTTTGTAGGTAGGCAAACTATGTCAGTTAGGTTAAAAAATGAACAGGCCTTAAGTTGAACATTTGAACAGTACCCAACACACACAAACTCCAAGCAACCTCCAACATTCATAAGCGAAACGTATACACAAGAACTGTATAGAAGATAGTCAGTTTCGAAGGGCCACCTCACCGGACCAGGATGGATGAGAGCTCTTTCTCCTGTGCCTTTTCGGGAGTGACCGCTGCAAGGTTGCAGAAACATGGTGGAGGATATGACCGGCTCTGGTGAAGAGCCTGTGGTGACTGTCGTGCCCCTCTCTTAGAAATCCGCGTTGTCATAGCGCATGCACATTTACTAGAAAAGTACAGCAGTGAGGTCAAAAGGCAGGTCAACAGAAGTCTCAGTGTGAGAAGACCAACCCCAACTGGACAGACCGAACAGAAGCCACCTCAGATATTTCCCCCGTCCCAGTCGCCTTCCAGCAACATCACACAAGGCGGTAACAGGCGACAAGCATATAAACAAATGCCAACGTTAAGCAAATCCGACTGAGTCCAGTTCAAAAAGGCTCCCCAATCTATCCGTGGTCCTCCAGGGAAGCGGATTCACTGGCTGCAGCACTCAAATGGCCCTCACTGGAAGGAATCGGGGAGGCAGCGTTCGCTCAGATAAATACAAAACAGTAGGAGCATATAAATAGCTTCTTGGTTCTCACTTCGTAAAAAAAAAAAAAAAACAAAGCCAGCAGATTCCACAGCGCCCAAAAGATGTATTCCACGCGTCTTCGAGTCGGTAGGTGTAACTTTCCGGCGACACCTTGTTCCCGCCTGGAGGTGCGAGCGCGAGCGGCGGTAGCCGCTCTCTCCCCGGGATTCACTGCAACAGCGCGCGCGGCGTCAACAGCCGAGGGCTGGGAGCTCTTTGCAGCTGACCTGTAGCGGAGGCTCGGCCGCGAGAGCCTCCTCATTAGTGTGCACGCTCGTTCTGCTTCAAGGTGACCGTTGGTGTTTGTTCTGCCTTCTAGATGGCTTCTTTCGCAAAGTCCTACATCAGCATCCAGCCAGGCAGAACCCGAGCGCGCTTGATTACCACCACACCTCCCATCCCTGCGACTACAAGCAGCTTTCCTCCCTGGAGGTCGAGCTTAAAGCTGATGCCAGCACACGAGAGGAGGCGAAGGCTGGGAGGATGCTGGCTGCCTGGGGAAGAGCGGGGTTCTCCCAAAAGAGCTGAGTGACGTCACTGTCCTGTGGTCGGTGGTCTCAGTGGCGCCGGACTCTACTGCGGACATGCTCACCTGCATCCAGTGCCTGTGTGAGTGTGCTTGAAAAAACGTCCACCCTTTATATTCTTAAGGAACTTCACCTCAACCGACAAACACACCAGGAGGGGAGAGGAAGCGGCTCCCTGTTTTCTTAGGCTAGGCGGGGAAGTGATGCGGTGGCCGCCGCTACCCGAGCCTTCCTTACAGGCCGAGACGAAGGAAGCCGAGAGTTCCTGTTTAGATTGGCACCCGAAACAGTTCCCACTGAGACACGCTCAGTCAGCGCCTAGAAAATACCGTCCCCACTGCACCATGTCAGAGGGCCCAAAATATATATCGGGCTCAGTCCCTCGGTTTGCGCCAGGGCGCACCCTTCATGGGCTGTGCACAGCGAGGACCAGTAAGTCCAATTATATTTAAAATGTGCGGTCCTCAGACAATTCGCGACTGCACTGAGGAGGGCGCATTAGTGAAAGAGGAGCAGCAATTTTCACTGAAGGCAGACGGTCCTCCGTTTGAAGAGAGGGATGCCTGGGGGTCACCCTCCTGAGTGATGCCCTCACAAAGCACAATTTATTTATTTATTTATTTATTTATGCATTTTTATATAGCGCGGACTTTACCCGAGGGTGTCAGAGCGCTTCACAACAGGATTAGCAACATTACATAAGGAGGAGGATACAAATGAGCATAATACAAAGGCAAGCGTTACATTGCATGAAGAAAAGTGACAATTGTGCAAAAACAAACAAACCAAATACAAAAAGAGGAATAAGTTCCAATAGGAAAAAGTGACAGATGTGCATGAAACAAGGGATACCAAATACAAATGGAGGTATAATGCTGCAATAAGTGGCAGTCACACATGACACACTGGGAAGGCACTTCTATAGGCTTGGAGTACAGAATTTCCTATAGTGGAAGAACTTCCTTGAGGTAGTAGAGAGGGCGTGAATTCAGCAGGGGGTACATGGGGTACAAAATATATGATACATGGGGTACAAAATACCACTAAAGGCATAATACTGTAATAAGTGGCAGTAACTCAAAGCACACTGAGAAGGCCCTTCTATAGGCTTGGAATACATAATTCCTATCATGGAAGAGCTTCCTAGAGGTAGTAGAGAGGGCGTGACTTCACAGGGGACTTAACCTGGGGGAACACGCACATAAAAACCAACACAACACACAAAGTAAGGAATGAACAGACAAAAGTACAACTTTAAACTGACGGGCGAACTTCCTAGAGGGGCCTAAGACCGAACGTATTAGTTCTGGAAGTGTCTTTGGAATAGAAGAGACTTGAGGTCAGCTTTGAAGATCCGGGTAGAGGAGGTGGCACGGAGCAGTGGGGGAAGCGAGTTCCAGATTCTTACCGCATTGCCCGAGAAGGATTGAGCCATCGATCTTTCTCTTTTGAAGACGGGGGCTCAAGCAGAAGCTTTTCCGCATTGCGAGAAGGGCGAGAGCCACCGGACAATTTCAATTTATTCGCCAGGTAACAAGGGGAGGACGTGTGTAAGGCTTTGTGTGTGATGCAGGCAGTTTTGTAAATAGATCTTGCCTCGATCGGAAGCCATCGCAGAGAGGACAGGATAGGAGTGATGTGGTCGCTTCGTTTAGACCCTGAAATGAAGCGAGCTGCTGAATGGAGGATGGATTTGAGAGGGGAGAGGTGGGATTTGGGTAGGCCAGTCAGAAGAGAATTGCAGTAATCCAGTCTTGAGAGAACCAGAGATTGTACCAAGGTTTTTAAGTCTTTCTCCGGGAAGAACCGACGGATCCCCCACAGAAGGCGCAGCTGGTACCGTGCATTCTTGGCAATAGAGTTGATGTGGGCGATTAGGTTGAGTCTTTTGTCGAGAATGACACCTAGGGATTTAGCGCTGTCAACAATGATGGGTTTGTTGTTGAGAAGGTTCAGCTGATCCATCCAAGATTGAACAGGAGGAGGTGAGAGAGAGGTAGAGAGGAGGAGGAATTCAGTTTTGGCGGGATTCAGAATGAGTTGGTGAGCTGACATCCAGTTGTGAATAGAGTTGAGGGTAGAATTGAGTAGGGAGAGATCGTGTGCAGAGGACACCTTAAGGTAGATTTGCGTGTCGTCCGCATACAGATGGTAAAGGATCCCAGATTTGCTTAGGAGGTTCCCTAAAGGTTCCAGGTAGAGATTAAACAAGGTGGGAGCCAGGATAGAACCTTGAGGGACGCCCTGACCTACGGCCATGGGAGATGAGAGACTGTTCCCTATCTTGATCATTTGGGATCTGTCCGAGAGGAAAGAGGCAAACCATTTGAGCACAGTGCCGTCCAGACCCATTCTCTGTTGAAGAGTGTTGAGGAGGGTGCTATGATTAACCGTGTCAAAGGCTGCAGAGAGGTCTAGAAGAATCAGAAGACATGAATCCCCGGCGTCGAGTATATGCAGCGCATCGTCAATCACATGCAGCAGGGCTGTTTCAGTGCTGCAATTTTGGATGAAGCCCGACTGGAAGACGTCAAGGAGGTTATTTTCCAAGATATGTGAGGAAAGTTGTTTCGCGACACATTTTTCGGTGATTTTCGACAGAAAAGGGAGGTTGGAGATAGGGCGGAAGTTGTTGAGGTCGTTCGCATCCGCGGAGGGTTTTTTTAGAAGAGGGGTGACCTGACCTGATTTGAGGATAACCGGGAGGGAGCCTTGACTGAGGAAGAGATTGACTAGCCTGGTCCAGTAAGAGAGAGTATAGGTATAGAAATCGATGGCGATGTCGCTAGGGATGGGGTCGGAGGAATGGTTGGAGGGTTTAGTTTCGCGGATGCATTTGAGGAGGTCATCTTCCGAGATGACGTCAAAGTTCTGCCAGGTGACCAAGGATTTCCGCTCCTCCATGGGGTGGGGTTGGGCGACCTGATCCACCAGAGTTTTGACCTTTTCATCGAAGAATATAGCGAAATCTGCTGCTTTCTTCGAGGAATCCTCAGGCTTAATGGTTGGAGGAGAACAGTTTGGGTTTTTGAAGAGGTCAAAAAGTTTTTTGGGTCTGTTTTTAGCCGAGTCAAGGAGGGATCTGAAATGTGATGCTTTTTCAAGGAAGATGTGATTGTGATATTTGGATCTTGCTGAGCGTAGAAGAGAGAGATTGGAGGAGGAAGGAGATTTTCTCCAATGCTTCTCCAGGAATCTAAGGTTTTTCCTTTCAACGTAGAGCGCTTTATTGAACCAAGGTGCTGAGGGGGTGGGTCTTTTCCTTTTGCTTTGGAGAGGAGCAACAATGTCGATTTCAGCTGCTAGTACTGAGAGGCACTGAGAAGTGAGAACGTTGACATCCACGCTAGGGTCTAGTCTGGGAAGTGCCCGCATAGCGGAATCACTGAAAGTGTCAAGATCAATGTTCTTAGTGTTACGGAACCAGGTGGTAGCTCTTTTAGGTTGGCCGAGAGTTATAATGTGCGATAGGTGAAAGCGGAAGGGAATGAGGAGGTGGTCAGACCAGTCTACATGGATGGGGGGAGCAGTGGTCAGCAGGTCTTCTTTGGATATGACAAGGTCCAGAATAGAGCCCTTAGAATGTGTGGTTTCCGAGCAATGTTGGAGGAGATCATTGGCTGAGAGAAAGGAGGCAAGCTTGTTGGCAGCCGAGTCTTCCAAGGAGCCCCAGTGGAGATTAAAGTCACCCAGGAATATCTGTCTGTCACTTTGAGAGAGTTGGTCACTGATGAAGTCAGACAGTTCCTCCACAAAGGAAGAGCAGTAACCAGGCGGGTGGTAGATGGCATGGAGTCTAAAGGGTGAGCCGTGATGTATTTGAAGTTCTAGGGAAAGGCATTCGAATGTACGGAAGAGGGTGGTTGGGACCGCTTTAATTTGAAGGGAGTTTCTGAAAATGATAGCGACACCTCCTCCAATTTTGTCTGCTCTGTCATTTCTGAGGATAGAATAGTCAGTGGGTACCAACAGATCAAACAAAGTATGAGAGGAGTCATTAAACCAGGTCTCAGTGAGGAAGATCATGTCAAGATTTTGGTGAGTGATAGTATCAGAGATTTCTACTTTGTGTTTGACTGCAGATCTGCAGTTGTGGAGCAAACAGTGCAGCTCTGACGCAGATGTTTTGGTGAAGGGGGTGTTAGGGTTGTTCAGGGAGATAGGGATAAGATTCTTGAATGAGGGAGCCTGGGAAGAGGGAGGTTGGTGAGGTCTGACAGAGGAGATGACCTGAATAGGAAACTGCGTAAAATTCTTAGGAGAGGAGGGCGGAGAGGGAGTGACGTTGGTGGTCTTGAGGCTGGCCCGTAAGTTGGTGATGTCTGCAGAGGGCAGACTGTGATTGGTTTTATTGGGGCGTGCGAGCAAGGGACTCCTCGGGAGGGTGTAAGGGACAGGGGATAACTTGGCGCTTAAACGTGAGATGGACGTTACCAGCTGGGAGATGGAATAGATGAGAGAGTCCAGTTTATTTTCCAGAGAGAGGAGAGCTGAGCATGGAGTGTTAGGTGGCTCGATGGATAAAGAAGGGAGTGCAGAGGGTGAGGGAGGACAGGGAGGGGTGGGGGAACGAGTAGAGGGCGGTGGAGCAGAAGGTAAGGGAGGACAGGGCGGGCTGGAGGAGCAGGATATGAAATGGAGTGCAGAGGGTGAGGGAGGACGGGGCGGGGTGGTGGAATGGGATAAGTGAGGGAGTGCAGAGGGTGAGG
Source organism: Calotriton arnoldi (assembly GCA_963921515.1). Lineage (NCBI taxonomy): Eukaryota > Metazoa > Chordata > Amphibia > Caudata > Salamandridae > Calotriton > Calotriton arnoldi. The sequence continues at coordinate 1,232,557 of CAWUFW010004148.1, forward strand.
GAGGGAGGGGAGAGGTTGGGGAATGGGTGGGGGTCGGGGAGCAAGGGAAGAGGGTGAGGAGCGATGGTGAACAGAGGGAGTGGAAGGTGAAACAGTGGTGGGAAGAGAATTTTTTTTACTGGAGTTGAACAGAGGGGAAGAGAAGAGGGCATACGTCCGAGGAGGAAGTTGTGGAGTAGGAGGGGGATAGAAGAAGGCCGGAGGTAAGGGAAGAAGAGGGGAGACGAAACTGACCCGGGCGGGGTGGGCGGGGGGACAGATGGGGTCCGAATGTGCATGGATCCGACAGAAAAGGGGGCTGTAAAGGAGGGGAGGGCAGGGGGTCCGGGGAGGGCCAGAGGAATGGGGAGAAAGGAGAGGATGGTGCAAGATAGGTACTGAAGGCTATGCAAGGCGAATGTAGGGGGACAGGTAACAGGTGGAGTGGGGGGGAATTGACTAGCGGGATATTGAGGGAGAAGCAAGGGACTGCAAGGTCAGAGGGAGAGACGAGGAAGGAATTGTTAGGGAGTGTGCAACACCCTTATGTGGCACACAGTGAGTGTGGCTCCTGAAGACTTCTTTGCCATTGAGCCCACATCTGTAATACGGTGCAGATACAAACAGAAAGTGATCCCTCTGTCGAGTAACTTGGACTTAACCCTACAATGCAAGGATACATTACTATTCTTGACTCCTACTTACCACATAAGGTAAGAACAGGTGGAGTTTAGAATGGCAAATACATACTTATCATGTGATATTGTGGTAGGAAATGTAGTCAATGTATTATTATTGTGAGTCACTACTGTCGGACTTGATATAGTGATATAAAAACTACACAATTCAAGGTTTAGTCTTTAAAAGAGCACTCCCAGCTTGGCTTGATGACGGCAATGACAGATAATGGCTTAAAACAGAAAAGACTGGAAAGAATCTTATGCTTTTGAGAGTTATGCCTGGATTAGCACCGATTCTTGAGATTTGAGGGAGTCACAAAAATATCCACGAATACATATAATAAGCTATGCACATAGTAACTTTCTATGCATACTCCCAGTCAACGAAATTTTTTTCTACAAATTTCCTTCAGGAGTACGTTTTTGCAGGGCCGGTAATGTGCAGGAGTAAGTTAAGTCGATCTGAGCCTCTTTAGCTGAACTACGTTTTTTTTTGTCCCTGTGGAGAAACTCCATGAAATGTTGGGGAATTCATACCCCTTTCCCACCCTCAAAAGCTGCTTATCTTTTAACATTAATAGTTTTATTTATGTTTCCCAGGCTGAAACGACTCAAAAAGAATTTACTTGGGTGTTTAATTATTGTACATACAGAGTGCACTTTCATCCAGAACAGGGTGCCCTAGTGCTAGTCATGCTGCAGAGCACGGGAAAGAATAATAAGGAAGTACAGGCGAATAGAAATGTTTCAACACTTGGTGAAACATTATGTGGTTTTCAGTTGATGGGAGTAGGAACTATTTTGCGAACACCCGCAGTATAAAGTGGTTTGCTGCCTTTTGCATGTCCAACCCCCAGGCATGACTCCTTTCCAGCCGCTACCTCTACACATAACATTGTGGGAAACCTACCAATGCAGATTAGTGTAATCTCTTTAGCACTGCCTTGCCTGCAGTCAGAAAATTCTGAAGACCTTAATTCTGGGAATCAAGATGACACCATTTAGGCTTGCAGATCATTGAACAGGAGTTCTACTTAGGTATACATATATGTTTGTGAATCATGCCCAATATTATTTTTACACGTTTACCTACTTCGGCCAAGAGGGGAAAGTCCATATCAAGCCCACTGAAGTGGTGCTGGGCCTTCCAGCTCTACAATCAACAGTTTCCTGCGTCTTCAAAGGGCACTTTAGGAAATCAACACACAACTTGGAAGAAATTAGCTTATGCCTGCAAACTCTTGGAAACAATGCATTTTGTCCATTGACTAAAGATTTGTTTTTGGCGCTGTTCTACAAATGATGACTTTTTGCCCAGGACGGCATGCACATTTACTTGGCTCCTCTTTCAGGGCAGCCGCAGTTAATGCCGCAGGTTCATACCAGTTCAAGTAGTCAATTTGGCAGTAACTACTGAAAACCTTCTGTTTTTCATCTGCAAGGCTACAAATGAGGACAAAGAGTGCAAAAGAGGGCATTGATGGATGGTGGCTCTGAGCAAGGTTATGGGAGACGTCTGCTGCACAGTACCAAGCAGTACCAGCTGGCGAGGGAGACTGGAAGAGGGGAGGGGGTGGATAAGGCAGACTGCCACTGCACCTCTGGGATCTTATTAAGTCGAGATTAAATTGAAGGATTTAGAAAGGTACACGTTCGCTGGATTTGCTTCAATTCAAAAGGCCCTTTGAGTATTAAGATTGCATTGGGTGTAGGATAGATATTTAAATACCGTGGGGTAATCAGTAATAATAATAATTTATTGTGCAGTTAATTAAAACCGTTTGAATATCCATGCCATACATTTTTCCAGCTCAATATTAATGCTCGTCTCTATGAGCACTTTCGCAAACCAGCCAGAGGCGCTGGCGCGTTGTGTCACCAGGTCTTAATTGTGCTGACAAGCCTCCTATTCCACTGGGAAACCTGCCTCCTTGCAGACGGCAGCTGGCAGCTTCTATAGATAACTACGCAAAGCAACGGCCGACCTGCCAGCTTACAGGGTTCCTACGTGCCACAGAAGAGCCGATATCACACGATGAGCACAGGGTGAGCTGGAAATCCCTGATAGAGGGTGCAGAGCCTTTAAGACATGAGCTCGAAACCTACTCTAAGTCCAATAGAGACTTTGTATTCTACCCAAAACACACCACAGAGGGTTCAGAAGCCTTTGTCTTTGTAATTTTAAGAGGGTAGAAGAGACTTTTAGGCCATGATGGGCTCTAAGCCCAACCCCTTCTCCACTTCCTCGTCCTTTTTTGTCTCACCAGGACTCTTTAAGATGAAAGCACCACCCTGTCTGAAAGCCCCAACCCCTCTCTCACACAATAGAAATGTTTTCTGGGATGGCAGGTCTGCAACTGCTAAATAAACTAACGCAAACCAAGCACAGTACCTATTGCTGTTTCACTACCACCGCTGCAGCATGAACCATAAAGCACGTAAAGGGTCAGATTCTCTAACAGCGCAGCAAGAATGCACAAAGTTCCATGTGTCCACACAAGCTCGCTAATTCACTAAGCGTACTTGTGTCACACGTATAGCAGTAGGCACTATCCTTGCTTTAAAAGGTTGAACAGGTTCTGCACGCGTCAACAAATTTGATTGTGTTTTTAATTGTTATTTTGCTAATTTCGTGTAATTATCCAGGAGGGTAAACAACCTTGACCCCGCATCCCTCACCCCGCATGTTGTTACAACGCAATACCATTACCCCGCAAGTCCTAACAACGACTTGCGGAAGGGGGGAGAAGGTGTTGGATTTAAAATCCAACACCTTCCCTACTGTCCACACAGACTGGAGTTGGAATAGTAAATTATACTATTCCAACATCCAGCGCCCCCCTCCGCAAGTCGTTGTTACGACTTGCGGTGTAATGGTATTGCGTTGTTACAACGCGGTCGTTGTAACGACCACGTTGTAACAACATGCGGGGTAACGGGATGCGGGGTAAAGAGGCATATTCATCCAGGAGGGCCATATCCATGGTAGATTTTCAGTATATGTGTAAAAACAAAGGGAGCGACCCCACTGCCCAAGAGACAGGGTACCACAAGTAAATGAAACTGAAAACTCTTGGGACTCCTGAAAATATTCTCTCCAATTGTCTATTTTCATACACACACCTCTCCCATAAAACCATACAATGATGCAACTGCAATTTGTAATGGACCCAATAAAACAATTATGAATATACACAATGATACCAAAACCCCAATATTGACTCGAAAAATATATTATATTTATTCAAATACAAAACAAATTATTTCATACACCTATCACTTAAAAATATCAAATTAAACAAAATAACAAATACAACAATAAAAAATATATATATCACATATACAATATACAAGAGACAAAAAAATTTAATAAAAATGTGAACAAAATCACATCATCACAATAAGGTCATTCCAAAATGAATCTGTTTCATAAATCAGTGCAATGTCCATAAGTAAATTCCTGTATTGGACATAGATACGTTCCTTGGATTTGACCATTTATTAAAACAAGGCCATCGACGCGTTTCGGTGGTATTGAATTAATAAAAACCACCTTCCTCAGGACACATTTAGTATTTGTCTCTCATTCAATATAAAAACATTATTTAAAACCTAATACAAAAAGACATAAAAATATATGAACATAAATCACACAATTCACAATATATTATATAACAGCATTTAAAAAAAAATATACATCAAAATGGACATTATCATGCGTTACATTCATTTATTGAATCAAAGTGTTATGAATAATTGTTTATAGAGTCCATATCATCAAAATTTAACTTAACACAAATACCACCATACAATCCTAGCCTCCATCCATACATCCACATAGATTTACTAACACCCATATTTCTTAATGAACACATTCCAAATACACACCATACCTACCTACTAGATGTTAAAAAGATCCTATGGCCGTTACGGGTTACTCAATGATTTTGATCGACCAATGACAGCCGCACACTTCGACTAATATCTATCATAAAACAAAAATGTAATTAGAACTTCAATGGGGTGTCTTATCAATCACCAGGCCTTTAAATAATAATAGAGGCCTATGAGATTACTCCCACTTGTCACATCTAATCTAATACCTGATTAAAATTCCATAGAAACGAAATGTGTGGGGGCACCTCAACACAGGTCCTCTATCGGTGAAATAGATAATCTTGCTTTTAAGCATACAACCAATATCTATATAAAGAAAAAAATATATATCAACAACAAATCAGTCCCACTCTGACCCATGCAATGCTCGCTTGGATTCTTATAATATATATGAGCGGCAAGAGTCAGTCACCCCATAAACCTTCATAAGGGAGTTTTCATCAAGCAAGAGCTCCAAACTCTTTTCCGTTGAAAACACTCGTAACGGTGCTGGAGCCTCAAATATAAGAATAAAAAAAACAACTTGGGTCTGCGATGGCGGTAATTAAGCCTGAAATACCAAAGATATATATAAAAAAAAAATTTATATATCAACTCCGTTATTCCCTAGAGTAGAGACTACTTTCACTATGTGATCTCCATTATTTATAAATATATCTGCTATTTAAGACGACAAAGATGATATCGATTGAATTTGGAACCTTTATCCATAATATCATGTCCGTTACCCCCTAAATCTAAGGCTACTTTAATTATATGCTCTCTATTATTTGTTAGTATATGTGCCATATAACCCGGTATACAAGGCTACATCTCGTAAACCTAGAATCTAACTAATACGGAAACTTTTTATTAAGTAAAACCCCTATCAGAGGGAGTAATATCAATGATTGATATTACTCCCTCTGCCTCTATTATTATTTAAAGGCCTGGTGATTGATAGACACCCCATTGAAGTTCTAATTACATTTTTGTTTTATGATAGATATTAGTCGAAGTGTGCGGCTGTCATTGGTCGATCAAAATCATTGAGTAACCCGTAACGGCCCTAGGATCTTTTTAACATCTAGTAGGTAGGTATGGTGTGTATTTGGAATGTGTTCATTAAGAAATATGGGTGTTAGTAAATCTATGTGGATGTATGGATGGAGGCTAGGATTGTATGGTGGTATTTGTGTTAAGTTAAATTTTGATGATATGGACTCTATAAACAATTATTCATAACACTGATTCAATAAATGAATGTAACGTATGATAATGTCCATTTTGATGTATATTTTTTTAAAATGCTGTGTTATATAATATATTGTGAATTGTGTGATTTATGTTCATATACTTTTATGTCTTTTTGTATTAGGTTTTAAATGTTTTTATATTGAATGAGAGACAAATACTAAATGTGTCCTGAGGAAGGTGGTTTTTATTAATTCAATACCACCGAAACGCGTCGACGCCCTTGTTTTAATAAATGGTCAAATCCAAGGAACGTATCTATGTCCAATACAGGAATTTACTTATGGACATTGCACTGATTTATGAAACGGATTCATTTTAAAATGACCTTATTGTGATGTTGTGATTTTGTTCACATTTTTATAAAAAAATTGTCTCTTGTATATTGTATATGTGATATATATATTTTTTATTGTTGTATTTGTGATTTTGTTTAATTTGATATTTTTAAGTGATAGGTGTATGAAATAATTTGTTTTGTATTTGAATAAATATAATATATTTTTCAAGTCAATATTGGGGTTTTGGTATCATTGTGTATATTCATAATTGTTTTATTGGGTCCATTACAAATTGCAGTTGCATCATTGTATGGTTTTATGGGAGAGGTGTGTGTATGAAAATAGACAATTGGAGAGAATATTTTCAGGAGTCCCAAGAGAGTTTTCAGTTTCATTTAGATTTTCAGTATATCCCATAGAATAAAATAACATACAATCAATCGACTTGTATCTCGCATATGTACTCAATCATCATCATGAAAATTGGCTTGGGCTCAACCCTCCCAGATCTAATGTGGAAATCCCTGACTTAAATGGGTTTGTAAATTCCACTTCTGCCACCATCGGGAATTCTGAGCCTATTGTGATTATGTTTTTCAATGTTCTTCCTACCACACACCATCATAAAACAGCACACGTTTATACAAAACATGTGTTGCAAAGTCATCCTGTGCCCTGGGCACCCCCCAACTTTTTGCTGACTGGTACTGGTGGTAACTGACTCTGACTGACCCTGGGCTCTGCCTAACCAGGCCCAGGGTCAGTGCTATGCTGAAAACACTTAGAATACAGTGAAAACACCTAAATACACTAGGGTACACTAAGGGTTGGAGTACCCCTGTGATTGGCATGACCTACCCCATAGGGCCCTAGTACATATTAGGGCAGGGGGATTGAAACTACCTATCAGTCCCTAGTATATAATAGGGCATGGCAGTTTAAATGCCAGCAGACCTTTCTGCACTTTCATGTGTGCACTGTTGAAGCCTGAGGTCATTTTAAAAGTGGCTCTGTGTGGCAGGACTGCTTTTAAAAAGTAAATTGTGCCCAAACTCGACTTTTGTGTTTGGAGCACTTAAAAATGGTTAACCTACAATGTTTGGGCATATTAAGGACCCCCAGGGTCTCCCCTAGGTGTCCCAGGGGTGGGGGGTCAGATATCTATAAGGTGGACCCTTATAAAATGAGTTTTATATGCCCTGGGTAAAGTGAAATTGCACATTTTACTCCCCACATTGTGATAAAGTGCTGCCCAAAATCGACTTTGGTGGTAGGAGCACTGTGGAGGGAGGATCTGCAATATTTTTACATATTCAGAACCCCTAAAGTCTCCCTTAGGTGTTCCTGGGGTGGGGGTCCTGTAGATCTATGTAGCGTACTTATAAAATATGTTTTTATAAGCCCTGGTGCTGGAAAAATGGCCCAAGTCACTTTTCCCATTGCAAATCCCATGCGATAGGTTAACATTGGAAAAGGTTATTAGTTAATAACTGGAGAAAGAAAAGCCATAAAACTAGGATTAAAGGACTCAGTAGAATGGTAATGATAAATCCAACAATATGATATTGTGGAATTTATTGTAAAATGTACAGACAAGAAGTTATAAGACTTATTTTGTCTGTAAGCCAAAATTCAACCTTGTACTGCTTAGCTCAGCCCTGATTGGTCAGAGATAAGTGGGTGAGCCTGGCTGCTTTGAAGAAGTGATAAATGACCCCTGGGGTTAGGCAACCTCTCGGGGAGGAGAGGTTGCTGGGCATAGGAATACCAGAGCAGGGGGAGGAGTCGTAAACCATGGTCTTCAAAGGAAAGAGAAGGCCTCAGTGTCATTTACAACTTTAAACTGTTCACCTACAGCCAGATGCTAGGATTAAGGAAGGAATGAGCAGATGCAAGGGGGAGAGACTATGCAGAATAGCCATCCAAGGGGTGTGTCTAGCCAGCTCTTCTCTCCCTGCTGAAGATTCTGACATATTGAATTTTGGAAGAATAGTGGTTTCTGGGTTAGCATTTTGCCACACTCTGCAGGAAGTGGTCAGACCTTTGTGTGAAACCCTGCAGCTCATTGGACAGGAGTGCCCTCAGATCTGCTGCTTAAAACTTAAGAAAGCAAGACGGGCCATGCTGGAAGTTTGATGTGCATTTCCAAAGGACTGCACCATCTGCAACTACAGCCTGTGGATTACTTTGCTGTAAAAGGACTAAAGAGTGGACTCCCTGCAAGCTATAGGTTAACAGAGCTCACCTGGAAATCACCACAAAGAATCCCCAGCCTGGAGTACTACCAGTGGATTTGTAAGGGTTTTGTTCAAGTGAATTGTGGGAATTGAAGTCTCACACTTTCAAGGACCCTTTTGGAGATTCCAGAACCTTGGATTGTGTGTTGGATACTTTGGGACCCGCAAAAAGAACTTCAGGAAGGAGTTCTAACTGGACCCAGCCTGCTGGAGGGGGCTGCACAAGACTGGTGAGAGATCCTCCAGAACAATTGCTAAAGGTGAACGTGTCCCTGTCAGAGGCAACGAAATTACCAAAAGGGGCACTGTTGGTTTCTAAGCACTAGAAAGTGACTAATCTTTAAAAATTCATATCTCTGGTTCCCTACAGTGGATTTTTTTTGTTTTGGTGTCATTTAAAAGTTATAAATATTTCCTATTTTTATAAATTGGTGTTGGATTTTTATTTTGTGTTGTCTTAATTATTTACTGAATTGGTGTTTTTGAATGCTTTACATACCTGTCTTTGAAGTTAAGCCTGCCTGCTCGCAGCCACGTTACCAAGGGTGGAGCATAGGAATAATTTTCTAAGACCTATTCTGAGCCCTATACTGTGTTAGTGGCCTTATTGCCAGTGGCAGACCTACATTTGCCCCTACCAATAATCCACTTTCCAACAACATGCATAAACTAAGGTCCGGATATAGAATTACCATTCTATTAAGGCTCCTGACAGCACTTCTACAGTTACTAAGTACACATGTACATTTGCCAGTTAGTGGGACCTGTACAGAGCAAATACATGAGCAGTTTGGTTCAGCCCTTTGGGCTCACCCACCCAAAAAAACACAGAACTCATTAACACTGACATTCCATGCTGATTGCACATATCCACAAAACCTAATCACTTTGGTCTGAGATAGAAACACTTAAAACAGTGGCGTCCGGCATAGATCGGGGTCTGGGGGCTAAGGGGGTTAAAAAAGACAAAACAAACAGATACCGGATTGCCGCGTCTCTCCTCCACCGTCTCTCCCCTGGGGCCGGAACAGGAAGCCCCCATGCTCCCCTGAGCCAATCAACACTGCAAGGCAGCGTTGTGATTGGTCTGAGCGCTTTGGTTCGGTGCATAGCCAGGAAATGGGAGCATTGGCATGTTTTCCACGCAGGCTGTAATGCAGCCTGCGTGGAGAACATGCAAAGTGCGCATGGCGGTTTGGACCGGCCTGAGAGGGCAGGCCAAACATTCATGCGTACTTGGAGTGGGCAAACCACTCCTCCCCCTGCTCCTCTGTCATCGGAGCAGCCCGCCCGCAAACCTGCCGCAGAAGGAAAACATAAAATTATGATAACCTCAAGTTATTATAATTTTATGTTTCCTTTATTTCACTGCTGTAAAGTAGTGGGGCGACGCTCCCCCGCCTTAGCGGAGGAGCCGCCGCTGATTTAAAAAGTCAGATCCTGGACTAATGAAAGACTCTACTAATGGCAAATTGTGTGTTTACAAGTGCTTATTAACAATAAACACACAATGTGCTCTGGTGCGCCTAGGATTCTACTATGGAGATGCCTATGATCAAGAGAAGAGCCCTAAAGCATGCTAGGAAACATAAATGAATGCTACGGCATAGGTGGCAACAAATCCCTCTACAGGCAAGAAACACAACAGAACCCCTTAGATACATGTACACAACTCTTTCATATGGTAACCATCCAAGTGCCAAAGGCCATTTGAAGTGCTGGCACGGTACTTAACAGCGAATCATAACTTAATGGTAGGCATCTGTCATTCACTCAATAGCGTCCCACTTTGCTATCTTGCCACCTATCATATGTCTCACAGCATCAGAAGAATTAGAACATACAAACTTCCCAAAGAAGACATTAAATAGAACACTTCACATGCATACAACACAGGAAATGCATGCCAAAACAAACTGGCTATCACTTCTCACTTCCCAAAACAACACACCATACACTGTCATGCATCAGACAGACATGGGCAGGACACCTTACACCTATCCAATATGGCCAGGATGCATCATGTAATCTGTTTTCACTGTACTTACCACAGACGTCTAATATATAATCACATGTTAACAATAAGTGGTGGGCACAACATTGAGGGATGTGGGAGGTTCTACCCAACTATTGCTCAGCAGACTTCGCATTCAAAGGCAGAATGATCAGAGTCCATGTGGATTAGTCTCCTTTAACCCGGAGTGGAATGGAGGGCATCCTGCTTTTCATTCTTCTCCTTTCGGCTGCCCAAAGGAACCAGCCATGCCCATTTCACTCCAGAGTAACATGGAGGATTTTGGCCATTCTATCTACCCAAGAGCAGTCAAAATGGCTGAAGCGAGAGGATATTTCAGACAAGATGAGACTGTGGGCGAGCAAATCATACTGCAAAGCATTTGCAGAGAGTTCTGGCCAATCTGATTGGTCATCCGTTAGCAAGTCAGAATGACCAATTGTCCCATGGCCTTAGGAAACACTATGAGAATGAAAGGGAGACTGGGAAACTGCCCTGGAAAGAGGGCCCAATTCAGGTCAAGAAACACAAAAATGTATACCAGTTATGGGACTGTATGAAGGATAGAAGGGCCCGCCATGGTGACAGATCAATTGAGGGCAGGTTGGAGCCCTCAAAGATTCTGAAACACCCATGACCAGTTATCAGTGTCATTCAAACGACTTACTCTTTAGAAAATAACTAAAAACGACCTTTTAACACAACGTTTGGCATTTCCAAAAGCGACTGTGTCCCATAAAGTTTGAAAATGCGTTTCATCTTGAGAATGAGAAGGACCCTCCACTACAGAGTAACACAACTGGAACCATATTCAGTATCAGGTGCACTGGCTTGTCTATGCCACTGAACAACCTCACAGTTCGAGCATGCGCTGGAGAAAGCACATCATGGAATTGCAGTTTGAAAGCCCATCTTGTTCTTTCAGTACCACCAGTTCTGGCCTCATTTTGAAAAGGAGCTGGGATCGTTGACTACACTTCCTCTCGCGGGAATGCCACGACAGTCCTTGGGAACACCTTGCCTCCCTCTCAAGGAGCTCCTTAATAGGGGGCACTGACTGTACATCTCATGTGTGCCACACAAACAGTGCATCTCCCAACAGCTTCTTTGCCCTTGCCCCCATTTCTGTAATACCGCACAGACCCAATGGAAAATGCAATAATTCCTTTATATGGGGCCACAGCCTAATGCAATTGAGGGAGCACACCTGTGGGATGGAAAAGGAGAACGTTATGCTAGCATAACCATTATATAGAAGGGAACACACAAGTATCTTCGGTTCCTTGTGTTATACTATAGTGCCCCAGCGTCAAAAAGTGGGCGCAAACACCTGGGTTATTATGTGTAATATACCCCGTGGTGTCCACACGCCACTAAAACAGACCTCACAGACATTAATGATAGCTAAATCATATGGAACAATGATTCACTTGCTGCTTGCTGCTTAACAGCCACGAGACACAGGTGCCCTGAAATGGCTGGACAGCTCCACTAGGCACTACTTACAAAAACACAATTTTTATATGTGTTTTGTAAATTTGAAGGGGGGGCCTAGAGTACTAAAATAGTTTCAGCTGAAACAAAAACATGAATTGCAATGATCTGAGCACTCAAAGATTTAAGGTTAAAAAGGAAGCACAGTTTTAAGAAAATACATACACAATCAGGAAGGGGCATTAATCAAACCCAGCAAACTTAGAAACAGAACGAGTTAAATCTATGTACAACTTCTGGCCTCTGTTCACTTTGATTATACCTAGAAATCTCCCAAACCTCAAGGACCAATCACTTATCTCCCAGTTTTAATCATCCTTCACAAAGAGGTGTTAGTTGCCCTGTAATGCAGGTTTAATAATAGGTCATGGCTATCCGCTGTTTCTAGTGCTAACTCTGAAGGCTTCTGGGTATTAAGGCCTAGCTACCGGCCAGTGCTAGAACATCACTCACTTATGTCAATAGCCATGAGAACAGCAGTCGGTCTACCTCCATCTTAACTGTTCTTATGTTTGCCCAATTCGATTATTGTCAAGATACTGGATCTTCTGTCTTTATCCACTGTGAAGTTTGAGTGAGTTATTTTTGTGTTTTTTTTTTTCATTGTCCTCATATCACCCTAGAGTCTGCAAATCTCAGACCGCTCTATCTTTCCGCCTCACGGTCCGTTGCATTCGCACTTGGCCCCTACGTTCTGAGCCGCCCAAGCGGGGCTTTCACCTGGGGCGGTGCCTCGGTGTAATCATAGAAGTTTGAGTGAGTTTTAAATACAGTTCACACACGGTAGTGGTTTGTTTTTAGTACATGATTCCAGCTTTTGCACTGTGCAATAGGGATTAACCTGCGTAAACTGTTTCTGCAACTAGGTCTGTATATAATATTCAGCTTCATCACACGGTTATGTGCGTGCACAGTTTCCTCAGGAAATAGTTAGTGCAAAAACCTAAGCCCATTTTGTGCAAAACCCATTGTACTAATTTTACACTTTGCAAGCCACTCAGATTGCGGACTACATGGTTCTGAACTATAGTGGAGCTCTGCTTTATCCAATTCATGAGTGCAGGACACTATTCTTGTCAGTAGGGGATTATATGCGAATGTGCACACAAAACTGAGGCAGCAGAGGGCTTTGATTTTTTATTTTTAAAATACCAGAAAGCAATCATACACAAATGTTTTTTTTTCTTTTAAGAGGTTGGGGGATGCGGGTCATCAGCCAAAAATTGTAGAATGCCCAGTCTCCCTTTTTAGAATTCATGTATGTATACACATGAGTACACACTATAAGTGGCAGGGCATCCAATAGCTTTTGCAGGATGTCACTAATCCAATACACTCTAAATAACCCACTAAGCCTTATAGGCCCCACTATGGTTCAAACAGAGTCCTAGAAATCCTAACTTATCACATGCATCAATGCTATAACAGTACAGATATGCTTAGGCTCTAGATCTTTCGGAAAATTTAGTTTGTCATCGAGATTGAGAATGTACTGTGGGTTGGAGGGTAATGAGCGTGGAGGCAAGACAGTCATTATTCAACAATGGCATGAATTCGAACAGGAACCCAGGATTTGCACAAATATTGAAGGAAACGTGCTTCTGCAACCTACTTCAAGGGAACCCCAGTGTCGATTGTGTGACAAACTCCCCAGGAGAGAAAATTGTTACTAGCTTGTCTCCCTGTAGCTCTGTTCATCTTAAAACTATTGCGAGTCGTTCACCCACAAGAGCATTAGAATATTCTTGAGGCAAAACCTCTATCTCCTGAATATGTGCCTGGTGAGCCAAACACTCCACTCACCTTATCAGATAGATCATCGCTTCAGTCCTGGATGCAGAACCCGCAGCTCCGATGTGCTGAGGCTGTGCTGAGGCTTTGGGCTATGACATGGAGGTTGGGAGCACCCGCTCAGAACTAACTGAATGGATCTTTCTCCGAGAGGGCTTCCAGCCAGTAGCAGTTGCACAAAGGGCTCCTTAGGAACCTAGGATGCCTGTTAGTTTCCTATTTACCTTTGAAAACAATGATAGTTGGTATGAATGGGGTAGACAATGCTTGCATGCTGCCCCCACCAACCCAGAGAAATCAGACAACCAATTGCCTTGCACAGCCAAATATACATAGACAACAGTAAATGCATAAATGAAAGATACTCGGGGGCAGCACATAACCTTCTTCCGAACCAGACCTTCACCCCACATTAGAACCGTGATCACAGCACTGCAGGAAATATATTGGATATCCGTATTGGGGAACACAGGGAGTTTGGAGAGGTAAGGAGGGACATCACAAAGACCCTAAATAGAAAATCAACCTAGGAAGCAAAGGCAGCAACCTACTAGAGGAGCTGTCAAGAACAGCACAGACTTAATCTTTATGTAACACCCTAAACACAACTAAAATAAGTCAGAAGACCACCATGAAACCATGGATGTGCATGAATATAAGCAAGCAAACTGAGTTACTTTTGGCTCCTGGAAAAATATACCATCCTTAGGAGAAGTCACAGAATCAAAGAAGGATTTGACTAAAGCCCCCAAAAGATTTAAACTAATGAACTGGTGATGTAAATAGTAACATAAGTCCAACAGGGATGAAGGAAGTTTCACTCACAGTCGATACACTTGCCAGATAAAGTGGACGCCATTCAGAGCTAAAAAAAAATCATAAAATGCCACTGGGCAAAAAAACCAGAGACAATCGAAAGTGATGTTTAGGACCAACTCATGATCATTAGTCTTTCAATCAAAAATATGGAAATCCAAGTTTAAACAATACAACTGAGCTGGGCTCTTTCTCGAAAAAAATCTTAATTGCCTACAAAATGATTCTACTCTATTACCATAGTTTATAACTAATGCAGCCAGGGTCACCAATCAATGACCATAAGCTCTTCTTAGTTACCCGAGGTAACCTAGATCACAGTGACGGAGTAATCATTTTCTAGAAAGCTAAGCAAATACGAGAGCTGAGCTATTAGGGTTCTCACATTCATATTTACAGAGAATTTACAACAAGAGTTTAGAATACAAGAAACATTTTGCAACAATGACATGCAAATGTATTACACATATTTTGCTTTACTCTTCTAAATTAAGAATCATCTACAAAGACACAATCCTCCCCTTCACCACAGTGAAAAATATGGAAAAACATCTGCAGCGGGCAGAAGAAAAAGGGACATTAAACTCAAAATAGAGGAAAAAGGTTCTCTCATAGTCAGAAGATCACCTAGGGTCGGGTCCTCGAATCAAGCAAATGAGTACAGAGAAGAATATTAACTGCAACTGAGAAAGAGCTACTCAACACACTTGGAAGTACTAAGGCCCCAACCACTGCACGTCAGAGCCTTAACCATGATACTTTTGTGGACGTAACATGTGGCAATCCCTAGGTATGGCACACTTATAGGTAGCATAAAATAAGGAAATCGAATGCTCCCTTAATATAGGGAGCTCCAGTTCAACTCCCTTATTTATACCACCAGACATAGATTCTTTATAATTTAGTTATATACAAACCACCGCATGGGAGTGACCGGCCTCCACTTTTAAATATACTCTACCCATACCCTACGCTTTGTTCTTTAGTTCTAGTAAACCAATCAACATCTTTCAAAGCCAAAACATTCTGTTATATTTTACTGCCCTACCCTTTAGACGTCTCCAATGCACTTTATGTAGGTTCTTATGGAAACCATTCACTCATGCTTCCTATACACTGGTGGGAGATTTGCATTCCTGAGGACCAGTCAGAAGGGATACGTTGTTCCAAATCCAGATTTTTTCTGAATTTGATTAAGCTGTACATGCCCATTATTTAATCTTCCAAATGCAACTTTTGCAGAAAAAAAACTAGAGCAGGGTAGAATGTTGGTGAGAGGGTGGATGCAAGTACATACACAAAGATAAGAGACACATGAAAGGAGACTAAACTAAAGATGGTTGGGGCGTTGAGAATAACAGATCTACGGCCTAGTTAATAAACGCCTGCCTGGAATGAAAGCACTCTCCAATGGCTCTGGGGATTTAATATCCTCTCCCCAAGTAGGGTTAATTCATTGAATGAGAGACTGTAATTGACGACAGTGCCAAGTACATTAGCCCGTATGGGATTGCTCACCATTCCATTATCTATTGAATACCTTTATTGAACAACCATGTAACGAGTCACAGTGGACTTTTTATTATTATTACTATTGTAGAAATGCCACTTTTAGAAAGTGAGCATTCCTATGTACTTATGACTCTTTGTGCTTTGTCCTTTCATTAAAAATAACAAAGCCTTAAACATCTTTGCATTCTACAATCTAATGTGGGAGGTGGAAAATTCACTACTGTCCTAAATCCAAGTGTAGGAAAACTGTTGGAAGAGACAAACTTGCCTCGCAAAGTGTAAATATTATCTTCAGAAAACTACGACTAGTAGATCCATGAAGTCCTTCACTGGAAGAAAGAAAGGCCATGCACCACTTTGATCAACACAAACACAATGTTGTTACTGAGATTATTCTAATTCAAAACACCTTCATAACCATAAGGACCATATCGATTAGACCAATTTCCAACACCTATTGAATTTACAGAGGGTGTTTGTGCATGGATTTCCACAGGGTTTTCCTTTATTCTCCATGCAATGTGTCTCTGGAAATACCCTAGGATATGGGTTCTATTGTAAATCTTGTAATCCCGATTAGGGTACAAACTCCTATTTTTGCCTGACATGCTATTACAATGGTACTAGCAATAAGTCCCTCTTCTGATAGAGTCCTCAACACTAAAACATAAAACGCATGCCCTTCTGCGAGAGGCAGCACCAACACCTACCCCAAAAGCCTTTCTAACAAACTTTCCAAAGCTATGAAATGAGAGGGCTCTTACTTTTGGAGGAATATCCTCCTCTGCTGAACCAAATGAAACCTAGACAATGGCTAATATCAGCCTTGAAAAATAATCATTACCTACAATTGAAAGCAGAAGAGGAAAAACAGATACTTCCCTGGGGACAACTCTGAGCTTGGCTGCCATGGCATCTTCATTTGTGTCTCCCTACGGACTGTAAACCAGCCACATTCCCTGCTGCTTAGCAAGCAGCACCCTACTTGCCAGATCACTCACCAAAGGTTCCCCAACCAGGCAGATGATCTTCGGTCAGGTTATTCTTAGTTGAGTAACGCCAGCTGCATTAGTGTTCTGCAGGGCAGAGCCAGAAAAAGTGCCAGGCCTTCACTCGGTCAAGGAATACAGCTTAGGCCTCTGATTAAAATCTCAAGGTCCTGTCTTCTCTGCCTCAGTTTTCACATAAGTCTACATCTTTTTGAGGCAGGAACCCACCCTGTACCGTATAAATCTAGGGAAGCATTTCCTAGTCTTCCTCCGTGCCTTGAAGAACATTTGCATTCATTTCTGGAGTACGGTCCTGAAATGAATACCATTAAATCACCACACAGTCCCAGTGCTCAAATCTATACTTGTTTGGAATTGGAAATGGAGGTAGAATGTTCTCAATACAATGTTGACGACACCTGGGAGGGGTGCATATTACAACTTATTTGTTTCAATTTACGGAAGTGTAAGGATGGCTAGGCCTGCATTCATCTTGGTTTTGCCCCTTTCCACATGCACTCTGTAACCTGGAGTTATATTCTGTGTAGAACTCTCCTCCCTATTATTTCTATGGATCAGTGATACCATAACTGGAACATATCCTCTCACAATAACATGCTGCCCGTACAGAGTGCGTTTTGCTGTTGGACTTGATGTCACACTTCTCCCAATGCACTTTTATTTTATAAACTTAGACAGTTTCAATCATTTCACCTGTATTTGGGGATGGGGATGGTAATTTGTTTTTCAAGTATTTAAGGGCGAGAGGGGATTTTAGGGAAGAAGATGTAGCCTTACGGCTAGAGCGGTCGACCTCGAAGCTGGGGAACCGGGTTAGAGTCTCGGCAACAGCCCTCAACATCCTGTGATTCTGGGCAAATCGCTGAATCTCCCAGTGCCTAACAAAAATGAATGTGTCCACCCGTAACGAAACTGGTGCTCTTGTGAAGCACTCTGATACCAGATGTCTCGGGTCTAGTTCGTGCTATATAAAACTCTTTAAAAAAAAAAAAGAAAAAAAAAAGGGCACTGTGCCATTCTTCATGGAGAGAGACTACTTTTCCATTACAAACCCAGCAACTCTTAGCTGGACCGTTTCGACTGATATTTTGTTGCCCTAGGTGCGATAATTTTGCAGCACCTTCCTGTTTTCAATGTCTGGTCTACAATCATAATAAAAATGCATACATGTATACATACACAGCACACAGGGGTTTTTGGTCAGCTCGATTCTTCCATTGGTCTACTGACGTGGCATTCACATTTTGATTGCACCCATTATAGCATACAGCATGGGGCAATGGGTCAGCCCACTGCATCCTGCGTTGTACAGTGAGTGATGGCATTTTGCCTCATATTTGTGCAGCTGCCTGAAAAGGAGTTGATTTAATTGCCAGTTTTGAAATAACATTGCTCACTTGCCTGGGCTAGACTTATGGCTTTGCCAATGCTTATTTACGCATACTATGTCTGACCAGCCACAGTACACTGCTGCTGATGGTAGCTGTGGCGCTCTCCCTAATATACCTCACCACCGTATATGTGCATGTTGGACCTGGCCTTTTTGCAGGATTATCCCCAAACGTTTTGCCTTCCTCCTGTATTTTTTCTGACCTGTTTAGGCTGCCTTTAGGACTCTCGGCACTTTACCACTGCGAATCAGTGGTAAAGTGTGTGTGCTCTCTTCTTTAAACATGGTATGATTGGTCTACACCTGTTTGGTATATTTAATTTACCTGTAAGTCCCTTGTACAGTGGTATCCCATATACCCAGGGCCTGTAAATTAAATGCTACTAGTGGGTCTGCAGCGCTCCTAGCGCCACCCACAGAAGTAGCCTTTCAAACCCAGAAATAAATGTTCTTCATATAGGCCTATCTCGCTACTGAATGTCGAACCCAAAGTACTGGCCAAACTACTTGCGGGTCGTTTGGTAAAGGTGATCAATAAACTGGTACACCCAGACCAGTCGGGCTTTATGCCTCACAGAAACACGGCGCTTAATCTAAGGAGGTTGCACGGAGTGTTGGGGCTTCAGGGATTTATAAGAGAGGATGCAGTCGTGGTGTCATTGGATGCCACAATGGCCTTCGATACCATTGAACGGCCATACCTCTTTGCAGTATTGAGTAAGATGGGATTTGGGCCCAACTTCATTCAATGGGTACGTCTGCTATACACAGAACACCGCGATACAAAAGGGGATGATGGACAGAACGTTAGAGCCAATCAAACACTCACCCCCAGTCAACTGATCTGGGTTTAATCCATCATCATTCTTTAGCTCACTCCACCACCCCAGTTCAGACATGGCCATATGCAAATCAGTCTGACCCTGTGCCTCATGGGAACAGTCCAGCCCGAACTGCCAAGCCATGTCTTCCCTGGACCGGAAACAAGCATCCTAGGACCGGTTTCTGGCATTCCAGCCGTCATCAGCCAGGCTTGCTTGAATCCAGTGGGCTGGACTGTTCCCATGAGGCACAGGGTCAGACTGATTTGCATATGGCCATGTCTGAACTGGGGTGGTGGAGTGAGCTAAAGAATGATGATGGATTAAACCCAGATCAGTTGACTGGGGGTGAGTGTTTGATTGGCTCAAACATTCCGTCCATCATCCCCTTTTGTATCGCTTTGTTCGCCCTAAGTTGGCGGGGTATGCCCAGACGTGGGTCCCTTGCTCACTTTGCCACTGGATTCAAGCAAGCCTGGCTGATGACGGCTGGAATGCCAGAAACCGGTCCTAGGATGCTTGTTTCCGGTCCAGGGAAGACATGGCTTGGAAGTTCGGGCTGGACTGTTCCCATGAGGCACAGGGTCAGACTGATTTGCATATGGCCATGTCTGAACTGGGGTGGTGGAGTGAGCTAAAGAATGATGATGGATTAAACCCAGATCAGTTGACTGGGGGTGAGTGTTTGATTGGCTCAAACGTTCCGTCCATCATCCCCTTTTGTATCGCTTTGTTCGCCCTAAGTTGGCGGGGGTATGCCCAGACGTGGGTCCCTTGCTCACTTTGCCACTGGATTCAAGCAAGCCTGGCTGATGACGGCTGGAATGCCAGAAACCGGTCCTAGGATGCTTGTTTCCGGTCCAGGGAAGACATGGCTTGGTAGTTCGGGCTGGACTGTTCCCATGAGGCACAGGGTCAGACTGATTTGCATATGGCCATGTCTGAACTGGGGTGGTGGAGTGAGCTAAAGAATGATGATGGATTAAACCCAGATCAGTTGACTGGGGGTGAGTGTTTGATTGGCTCAAACGTTCCGTCCATCATCCCCTTTTGTATCGCTTTGTTCGCCCTAAGTTGGCGGGGGTATGCCCAGACGTGGGTCCCTTGCTCACTTTGCCACTGGATTCAAGCAAGCCTGGCTGATGACGGCTGGAATGCCAGAAACCGGTCCTAGGATGCTTGTTTCCGGTCCAGGGAAGACATGGCTTGGCAGTTCGGGCTGGACTGTTCCCATGAGGCACAGGGTCAGACTGATTTGCATATGGCCATGTCTGAACTGGGGTGGTGGAGTGAGCTAAAGAATGATGATGGATTAAACCCAGATCAGTTGACTGGGGGTGAGTGTTTGATTGGCTCAAGCGTTCCGTCCATCATCCCCTTTTGTATACACAGAACACCTGGCACAGGTAGTAGTCAATAATAAAAAATCGACGGTCTTTGCACTTGAACGTGGGACAAGGCAACGATGCCCACTGTCCCCTTTGCTCTTCGCGTTAACTCTGGAACCCCTGGCAGCGTGGATCCGCAAGGACCCCGTTTTTCGGGGTCTGAAGTGGGCAGAGAGTTGGGAGGACCGTATCTCCCTTAACGCAGATGATATTCTGTTATATCTGGCAGCCCCCAAAGCATCACTTCACAGAGTTCTCGACATATTCACGAATTTCGGCAAATATTCCGGATACACCATCAATTGGAGTAAATCCCTATTATATGTCCTTCACGGAAAGCCTCCATCCCTACCTAGGGACTGCCCCATACAGGAAGCAAAAGACGGATTTCAATACCTTGGGATTTACATAACAGCAGACCCTAGTACTAGTTATGAGCATAATCTGCTCCACCATTACAGCGATTAAAGCGTGATGTGGTGAACTGGAAAGCGCTTCCTCCATCGTTATTGGGTAGAGCGGCATTATTCAAAATGATGTCACTGCCGCGCTTCCTCTATGCCCTCCAAAACTTTTCAAACCTGGTTCCGGCAAAATACTTTAAAGAAGTAGAAAGTGTACAGAGAGAACTGCTTTGGGAGGGACATCCCCGTATATCCTTCTCAAAACTAGTGAGTAGTTGGTATGATGGAGGAAATGGGCTCCCCGACATTAAAAAGTATTATTGGGCGGCTCACTTGGCTGCAATTAATCACTGTACATACCGACATTGGGACGACCCGGGCTATAGGATGGACAAATGGCTACTATCAGGTGGTAACTTTAATATGGCTCTTTACTCTAAACCTACCAAATTTGCCCTGACCGGACCGACTAGACACTCAGTGTGGCACGCAGCCACCAGAAGTATGGGCTGGGGGCTGAAACTTACGCAGGCCACTCCCCTGTCGGATTCCGAGCAGCTGGGTACCCTGAGGAAAACGAAGGGATTTGACAAGTGGGATATGATCGGGATCTCAAGAGTAGGTGATTTATGGAAAGGGGGAGGAGTCATAGCATTTGCTACTCTCCAACAGGAGTATGAGATGGCTGACACAGAACGCTACAGATACCTGCAGGTGAGACACGCACTGGCATCGCAGATACCGAAGGGAGAGACCCTCCCGGAGGCTTCACCCCTGGAGGATAGACTCCTCGACGGATACATGCAAACAAAAGCGGTATCCCTAACATACAAAAAATTGATCAATAATGCCCCGGACCCCCTTGCAACGCTCCGAATGCACTGGGAGAGAGACGTCTCGGAACTGGATGAGGGTGAGTGGCAAGAAGCGTTTGCCTCCCCTAAGGAGGTCACGATTTCTGCTCGCTTAGGACTGGTTCAAATTAAGATCCTTCATAGAGTATATATCACGGGGACAACACTGGCTAAGATGGGTAGAACAGATGATCTGGAGTGTAGGAGACGATGTGGCCAGGAAGGTACATTCATACATATACTGTGGGAATGTGTACATGTTCAGAAATATTGGGCAGACATCCATCAGTGCCTCTGGGAAGTCTTTGGGGTATGCATGGACATTGATGCCAAGAGAAGTCTACTAAACATTTGGGAACCTACAGACCTAAATAGTAAGGATAAGATATGGGCGACACTGAGCCTGATGGTAGCTAAACGGAACGTGGCCAGATTATGGGGTGCTAGTGCAGCTCCTACCGTGGCAGAGTGGAAGACAGACATGGACTGGTGTATGATGCGAGAAAAAACTGTTTATATTGCAAGAGGCTGCCCCAAAAAATGGGTGCAGGTATGGGGCAAATGGAATGAATATTGGGGTAATATCTGTGTCCCACCAACTATCCCCTCTCCTTCGGATCCATGTACACCATAAAGAATGTAACGTAAGATTGTTAAGTATCGAAATGTGTTACTGATCTCTGTAAAAATTGTATTTGTCAAATCGAATTTCATCTCACTCAATAGTAAATGTAAATGTGGCATCACAGTTGTTAATAAAAAGATTATAAAAAAAAAAAGAAGTAGCCTTTCAAACCTGTCTCAGGCCTCTGCCACTGCAGGGCCTATGTGCGCAGTTTACTGCCACATTGACTTGGCATTTAAAGTTACTTGCCAAGCCTGAAATTCACTTTTTACTACATATAGATCACCCCTAAGGTAGGCCTAGGTAGCCCTAGGGACAGGGTGCTGTGTAGATATAAGGCAGGACATGTGCCTTTAGTGTGTGGCAGGTCCTGGTAGTGACAAACTCCCTATTTAGTTTTCATTACAGTAAGTGCCGCTCCTCTCATAGGTTAGCATTGGGAATTCTCATATGTTTGTAAGTGGCCATTTCCGCTCTGAAAGGAGTAGCATTGCCATGTTTGGACTAGTGGTGATAACTCCTGCTTATTGGTGTAAGTGGATTCTATTATTATTACAATTGTAGAAATGCCACTTTTAGAAAGTGAGCATTCCTATGTGCTTATGGCTCTTTGTGCTTTGTAGCCTGACTCCAATCCACGTCTAGGGCAGAGTGACTGCTGGGCTTTGTGCATACTTTCCAGGCAGCCATCACACAGGAAGGGTTGGGTGTAACAGGGTTGCATCTGCATACTGAATGGTGTTCCTGGGCTGGGAGAGAGGAAGGTGGGGCACACTTACATTTGTATCTGCTGGGCCCTGCCCTAACACAAAGGGCTTGTTTACCTCCTATTGATGTCTGGAGCCAGGGCTGGATTGAATGGGGGTGTTGTGCATTTCTAAGATTTATTTTGAAGTTACCTCCACATCAAAGACATTTTGAGTATAAGTACATGGGCTCTGACCCCATTTTTTTTTAGACACTGCCCGGACTTGTAACCAGACGCTGCTGGCTTACAGACTGTACATTGCCAGAAGGAACTGTTATGCTGCAAGGAAGAACCGCCATTGGGCTGACTTTCTTGTTGTGCTGACCTGTGGATTGCTGGATTCCAGAAGGACTGTTAATTCGCTACAAGGACCCTGATGTGCTGGCCTGCTGCCTGTTGCCTTGCTGCTTTTGTGCCCCCAGTGATCTCCAAAGGCTTGTCAAGCTTGCCTCCTGTTAAAACGTATCAGGGCCACAAAAGACGTCTCTGTGCTCAGCCCAAGCACCTCTTGCACTCCTTGTGCAGCTGGATATAATTTGCCCCAAGCCGCGCTCTCTGCAGTGAGATCGCTGCTCTGTCTACAGTAGCACCACAGCGCCAAAGGCAGGTGGCAAGCACGGACCTCCACGCTATCTGAAAGATCCAAGTGCCCATAACCAAGAGGTCGGCGCCGCCCAATCACCAGTGGGGGCAGAGCGCGCCATGTGCCTCACAGTATCAGCCCTTGTCGGTGCCGAGGAAACACTGCGAAGGACAGCAGTGCACCGAGTTTGTCACCCTGAGTGAAAACACTGCGGAGTCCTGAGGGATGGCAGTGCAATGCCTTCCGCCTCCCCCTTCCGGCTGGGAGGCGCGGTTACAGTATTTACGGTACTGCTAGAGTGTGAGCCTGCACCCGAGGCCGGGAGATTGTCGTGCCTCTGCAGCGCCCACCTGTGTGCACCAGCAGAAAAGCACTGTATCTGATGGACCCACGCGGTCCCAGCAGCTTAATTACACTCCCCCTCGAGGACCTTCACATTTCTTGGAGGCACCGGTCCAGTTGAACTCCTTTTTGTAGCTGATTTTGCAAGAGAGGGTGGAGTCACTGTTGTGGCAGCTGCGGTGCACATTCACAGGTTGCCGCCTTTGCTTTCCCTACACGCAGGGGGACTCAGCGACGTCTCCCCGCTAACTATGGCAGTGTGTATGCCCCCCACACCCAGTTGTAACGTACCTCAGTGGCTGGTGGAATTACAGGGTGAGTCCTCAATGGAGACCCCGGTTAGGAACTTGCCACATTCACAAGAAGTGAAAAACTACCATATTACCAATAATAGGAGCGCAGATGCTGTGGGCCCTGCGTGGAAATATGTAATCACCGTATATAGCGTAATAGGAGCCCAGGTGCGCTATACCCTATAGTTCCATGGCAATACATGTGGTTTTTGCATGACCGTTACTGATATGCTTATGGTAATTTGCGTACTACAATGATGTTTAGTAGTTCATGTGTTTTCTCTTACTAACCTAACTGCTGCATTTCATGCCCTGTTACAATTATATGTGTTGTTTTTGCCATTGCATTGTAAGGACAACGAGTATTATTTCAGGATTTGAATTGCAGTGAGGGTGTTTTCTTGACCTGTGCAACATATAAGTCTTTATCTTATTGGACTAACTGTGATGTTATGACAATTGCCTAGTTGGCAAATTAATTATTAGTTTGTGTTGTTTTGATTTATGTTTATATGCAATACAGAAACATTTTTATACAATCCTGTGTGGAGTCTCCTTTTGTGGTGTATTTATTGTATTACTGGCGTGTTTGTTGTGCAAACGCTTTACACATTGCCTCTGGGGATAAGCTTGACAGCCAGTGCTCACCCCCGTTAGCTTGGCATAGAGCAATATTTGGTGTGTAACTTACTTGCCCTTACTAGTGTGGTGGGTTTTGCCTTGCTTATGTGCATACCCCAGCCTACCAGAAACCTCATTTCTAACAGTGCACGTTCCTTCTTAGTACTGTGCTCAATAAGAACACAGCTTTCTTCAAACGAACCTGGGGGCTCTTCACTGCTCATGGTTGTTGTAGAGATATCACTGATCTTTTCAATTTTAGAATATTGTCAATAATTTCCTCTTTGTAGTGAAATATATTCTTTACTTTTTTAACCACTTTCCTGTATTGATCGAAAAGAGCAATGCATTTAAAATGACTATGGGTGCAAAAGATGATAGAAAAAAAACTGAACACTGTGCACCAGATTAAGAGATTATGTAAAATGGTGCAATGTCACTTTCTGTGCCAGACATGCCCTCATGATAATTGTCCTGGGCCACCGGATTAAAATGCACCATATTAAAAAGAATGCGCTATCCCAACTGCCCCTAGTACAGGTACTAACTTGAGGCTGCACAGCGTCTCTTTGAAACAGCCCGTCTGCATTTCAATGCTGATGGCCCAACAGCAGGGCTTTTATGTGTGGCCCCATTAGTGAATTAGATAGCAAAATAAAGTGGTGAATGTTTGCAAACTTGTCAAAATTGGGGCAATTTTGAATTTGTAATATCACGCTGTGTAAGTGCTTTGAAAAGTATGGAAGAATGCATGGATTTGAGCTTGCTGTAGGCAATGTTTGTTTTAATATCCGGGAAATCAAAAGTAAAATCCAGCACAGGAGACCATAAAAGAGGTCAACAAACAGCCAAAAGAAAGACCCGGACACTGACCTGTAAGATCAACCCGTCGGGCACTGCCTGTTTGCCCTAAAGGCCAGCCCTACCCTGATTGGATCACTGGAGTCCCTGTGGCCCATCCCAAAAGCACTTCCTCATGAGGTGCACAGACGGTGCGCCACCTCAAATGCAGGCCCCCTGGAATTATGTGGTAGGTGAGCACCAAATTATGTGGCAGGGTTGACAAAAGTATGCAGCAAGAAAAGGCAAATTATGTGGCATAATGCAACTTTTTTATATAGTATTACTTTATTATTTTGTCATTTTTACACACGGTAATACTGTCTGGGCAAATATTTCACATCATTCGTACCAGTTTAACAACCAAATACAGAATCAAGCAAATGAAAGATGGCCAGTTAACCTTTGCAAAGGGCCTTCCACTGTGCGCCAACACGGGTTGCTATGGTTTTTTTGTAACTTTTGATCTGTTAGAGCTAAAAACAATTTTTTTGTTAAAATCTGAAGATTATGCAGAAGATAATGGATTATGTGGCAAATTCATAATTACGTTAAAAAAAAAGCAAAGGCCGCAAAATCGCATAAATCCAGTGGCCCTGTTCACATGTACAGAGCAAACAGTGCCCCTACCAATAGACTCTTTGCCCCTGCTTCAGTTCTCTGCAGGACTAATGGCTTTTTCTCAATTGCATGGGGACAGCACCACATTGGAACTGGCCCAATGTGCATTTTGTGCATGTATGACCTGTATCACCAAAGGGGCCAGGTAAGCATCTGTGACTCCTTTTGTAATACCAAAGTGCCACTGAGTGCAAAAGAAGGCATACATTCGAAATGCACCCACAAGATACAAAATGTAGTACGTACCTGGAAACTTAGCCCTGCTCATAGCCAGGCATTATAAACACAATCTATTTATGTCGCAGTTAAAATAAATACAGTGTGTGCGCTTCCGTAACCCTGGATAAGAAGGAACATCCTGAGTGTTAAAATCCCTTATCCAGGAAGCCCAGGAGGCCGGTTATTTAAAGAATATGTGCAATGGTCTCACGGATTGTTCCACTTGTCTTTCCACAGCAGTCGTCTGTTTTTTTGGGGATTACAGTGAAGTTCATAGTTTATTTATTTATTTATGCATTTTTATATAGTGCGCACTTTACCCGAAGGTGTCATAGCACTTTACAATAGAACTAGTCACGTTACATAAGGACTTCAGAGTACATGAATTACATAAAAGATACAAAACAGATAAACTCTAAACTCACATAAGAATGGTAGTAAGTACATACGTCTACTACAGATACTAGTGGTTAGAGTTACATACATACAAGTTGCAAATTCACTCAAGATTACATTTTAAGAAAAGTTGAAGCAATTATGGTTGGACAAATATATATTACATATTTACAGAGCAGGAACTCTTGCCATTGCTGAGGTTTTTGCGGTGCTCATTTAGTCAGGCTTTCGGGATGCTGTTGCCCTCACAGGTGGTGATCTAGGGCCTGGAGGGATCCCCGAGCTGGTGATGGCCGTAGAGGTAGAAGGCCGGGTGGTGGTGGACGAAGGCGGCGTGCTGAAGCCTGGGGCTGTTCTCGAGCTTGTGCTGGATGCCAACTATAGGAAGGGGGGTAGCTTGGCACTGTAGGGCATGAAGGCTCCATAGCCGGTGTAGGGGAGTTCATAGTGTGCACAAACGATGGCAGAATTGAGAGTTGGAATCACAATCTTAAATGTAAAGTCAAAAGTTGACCCACATTCAGTGAACCTGCCCGTGCATCTCATGTGGTTGTATTTATTGCCTCCAATCAATGATTTAACGGCAGGGTCGGTGCAACCAAAAGGCCAGATAGGGGCGCCAAACTGCTGGCAGGAGATGCAAATAATGCAAACATGGGTGTGGGGCATAGTTAAAGAGTCAACTTCATCTTTACCAGTGGAGCAGAAAATCCTCGCACCATTCCTGGCTGAGTATAGTTCGGTGTCTAGCCTTAAGATGAGAGAGAAATTCTTCAAAAGTTACAGAAAGCAAATAATGAAAGACAAAATAGTTCAATCGGAGTCCCATTGTAATCCCTTTTAGGGCACAGCCAGGAGTTACGAATCGAGATTACGAGTTATGCACATCAGGTAATTTTCTTCCTTCACATTTCACCAGTAAAAAGCTGTCTAAATGTGGACAAGGATAGGTGCACAGAAACAGGCAAAACATGGAAATCTGTACACAAACCTCCGCAGTGGTGTAGCTGGTGGGGGGCGCTGTTTTTGGGGGCAGCGGGAGTCGTGTCTGTAGACTACCACCGTCTTCTAGAACAAGTCAGCCGTCGGCCACCAACCTCTGCCCCTCCCCCCTAAAAAAGTTGGCCATCAGCCTAAACTCCCCCTTGGAACATGTCGGCTGCCACCGCCCCCCCTGCTCTTACCTGCACCCGGGCTGAAAACTTAGGAGCCGCCCCGGGTGGCAGTACGGCGAGCTACGCCACTGAAATGCCGACTCACAAAGAGGCGCCAGATCTGATGTTGTTAATGGACTAGTTATGTGGCAAGGCTAGCCAAGACAGCACCAATAATACCACTAGCACATTGACCTCATAAGCATCATAGGCTGGCCCATTGATAGAAAAGTAATGAAAACTGTTGTGTAACTAGAAAGGCAAAAGCCCTTGCCCCAGCCTTGCATCATCTTAAAAAGTTGCAAGAGTACAAGACAACTCACTCCTAGGCAGTAACAACCAAGCAGGGTGGGACTGGCCCATAGGGCTATCAGGCAGTGCCCGATGGGCTGGTCTGACACATCAGTGTATGGGCAGCTATTTTAGCCATTGTGGGCTGTTTTTTTGGCCAGGTAGGCCGGTTTTTGCAGTTGGTTTCCCTGTTATTACCATTTGTTAGCTATCTGCTTCACTAAAGGGCATGGGTGATGATTCACCAAAATGCCAGGGGTAGCGAAAGTGACATCACATACCCTTTGGCCTTAATGACATCACAGGAAGTGACATCTTATGACCCTTGACCCTGATTTTTTTCCAGGAAGGCATGTCCCATGACCCTAAAATCACACCACTTGACACAGCTGAAGTACCATATAACTGCATGATTAGTATAACAAAATAACACAAATAAATGTCTATTTTAGATATCACCTGTATTATGGTGCTAACTTGATCTTTGAAAGTTCTGGGGCATAATACTTGCCCTGAATTATAGCGAGCATGCAAAGTGCGTAAGCTAGACCTTTTCTAGGGGGTTTCTCCCCTTCAGAAAAATTATAGAAGACTGGGTGAAATTGTGCATTTTGAAGCACAATTTTCACATAAATCTGCTAACATGCTATAGACACTGAAAGGGCCCTCATTAAATATTCAAAACCTTTCATGGTTTGCCAAGCCAAAGACCCCTGAAATTTCCCCGGAGTTGAAGCTATTTTTGTCAAAATGTGGTATGTCAAAAATTATCTCCATTGTGCATGGGCCAGCATTTTGTCATTGGTGCCCCCATATTCCATGGGTGCCCCCTTATATAAAAAATGACACAAAATATGCCAGTATTTTGGAATTTATGCCGTCCTTATACCGTAGGTGAACCTTATGTGAAAAATGACCTCAGTATGTCACGGCCACCATTTCGTCATGGTTGCCACCCTATGCTAAGCATTGTTGCAAGTATACCAGAACCAGTATTTTGCTCTGGCTTCCTTCTAAGACAATAATTACCTTCAGTATGCCAGGGCCAAAAACAAACTCACAAGTATCACATTACATTATGGCTCACACTCACATTCAACATTCACTCACTCACACTCATTCTCTCACTCACTCACACTCACTCATTCATTCTCAGTCACACTTGCTTACACCCCTTAACACTTATTCTTATTCATTCTCATTCACTTGCATTCACTGTTAATCTTTCTCATTCTCACTCATTCATACTTATTGACACTCAGGCCTAGGTTTACTAAAGCTTTGCGCTGGGGTTGCGACACTTTTGTTGGGCAAACCTAGCACAAAGTATTCAGGGAGAGATTTACTTTCCAACACAGATCAGGATTTGCGCTGAGTAGTATCTCAAAGTAATGCAAAATTGCGCTATGTGCTGCTTTGCGTTATTTTGCATCAAGGGGGCCCTCCATGGTTGGCGCAGGGGTGTTCGCCATGCAATCACCCAGGTGTTTTGATGCAAATCCCTAATTACAAACCTTGATAGACAAGAACTTGTGACAAAATCTTACGCCTCCTCAAGGTAGGCATAAAGAGGAGAAATGATTTCATATCTCCTCTTTTTTCTAACTTTGTATGTATGCTGTACAATGCAGCACACGTGCAAAGTGGAAAAAGCTTTAAAGCATAGTTTTTATACTGGAAGGGACTCCTGTGTAAAAAGAGATATTTCAGCTATTGAAAGCAACTGAATTCTCCAGGGGAAGCGCTAGGGCTAAATGAGAAATTTATGGAGGAAATCAGACCCGGAATTACAGATTCCCCAGCTAAATCCCCATTTCTTAGCAGGCCCAAAATGAGGGGGTAGCTGCTTGGATGGGGGAAAGGGTTCCTGAGAAATGGACAAATAGGACATTTTACAGTACAATTTTCCAAACAAATTAGATTTTAAAAAACAAGTTCTTATTTGATAGATTTCCTTCTTCTTGTTGTGTTTGCCCCTCCCCTGTAGCAGAGCTTGTTTACCACCCTTTAGATTGGGTGGCTTGTGTATCTCTGCACAGCTCACATCAAGGAACGACTTTTTCTTTGAGCAATTCATGGGAGTGCACATGGCATGTGTTTTCTCGTCCATGTGGTTATTGCCTCCTCACACCCTTGCCCCTTTGTACTCTCCATGTAGCTCCCAACCCTTCCTAGCTCTTCATAAAATCACAGCAACAGATATATTTTTGCTAGGCTTGAATATGAGCGAAGAGAAGAATTTATAATATTTTATTTCTTTTATCCCCTACCTTCCACATGTTGCCTTTGTATACTAAGGCCTGGGCTTTCTTGCAGTATTTATGACTGCACTCATTCAGCCTCTGCTAGAGACAGCGCAGTAGATGGAAAAATGTATTCTCCCAGAGCACCTTAACTCTGCACCTCGGCGTGCTGCAGAGCACCAAAAGACAGGAGATTTTGCTTCAGTTCCTAGTCGTGTGGAAAATAAATGGCAAGCATTTTCTTTTAAATTCTGACACTTCCTCAGAAAGCGGTTATGTTCCTTAAATTACCTCCCATTAATCCTCTGTATTATTTTGAAGACGATCATGCACAATTAGTTTGTTTAGATTCTATTCACAGTTTCCTATGTGAAATTTGAAAAATAAACTGTGGTGTTTGTAAAGATTAAAAACATTGAATTCAATGCTCAGTTTTGAGAAACCTTAAAATAAGTGTTTGATTTTCCTCCAGTATTTTTTTTAACAGTGTTTTACAAACAGGCATTGGCAAAGCCAGTATCTTAGCACTTGCACCATAATGGCAAGACGCACTGGCTTTGCCAATGCTTGTGTTTTGATTCTGGTTAAATACCTTTGTTTACAGATACTAAACATGTAAAAACAGTATATACGCAGATTTGAAGAGAGTCATAGGCACATACAGCCATTGTCGAAAAAAGTAATCGCATTATGACCAACTCGAGGCTTCTTCTATTGTAAGACACTCCCCCCTTCCCCCCGCAATTGAGCAATGGTGAAATAATATCACATTATATTTAGTACATGTGTATCTGTAGTTCGAATGATTATCTCTGTTATTATTAGATTGAAGTGTGGCATTTAGTCTGCTCTAGGAGTCTCTATTGAATGTAGGGCTAGAAAGTCAAACAAGCATTTGCAATGCAATAGGTCTCGCATTTGTGAGAGTTTAAGCTATTGGCGTTGTAAATGACAATGCCTTTTATTTATCTGTTTTGATAATTAACACAAATAAAAGGCATTCTCATTTACAATGCCAATAGCTCAAACTCTTGTAAATGCGAGACCTATTTTATTTCAAAGAAGCAGCCACCAAAGTCCCGGGCTGCTTGGAAAGTGAAAGCACGCATGTCGCGCTGAATGTTGCAGGAAAGCAAGTTGTGCTAGCAGTAGGAGAAACTTTTTAAAGAAAATAGTGCTTACAGACAAAATAAGACACACCATGTAACGTCAGAAGTAAAAGGGCCAGTCCTCATGGGAGGTTACAAATGAAGACAAGGCGGTACTAAGGAGGGACTAACAAGCCTATTAACGAATCAAAAGCCAGGATTTACAAAGGACACTGACATAAGACAATGAAAAATATGGGCGGAGAGTGGACGGAGCTTCAAGACCATACTCTAAGACAGAATGCCTCGCAGAGCAGCGCATGCGCTGCCCAGACTCGACCTAAAAATCAAGTGGAAGTACTGGTATATGAAATACTATGTTAGAATATGTCAATGGTTTATGTTCAGACCCTGATGAACATATGCAACACACTTGGTCGAGGAGATCTTGCAATCTTTAGTCTCCCCTTTTCTCTGATGCGTCTCTATGTGAATGCTGTATGAGTCTGTATGAGTTTTGTGTTTTAGGTATATGTAATTGTTTGTTTTCCGGGGGGGTTACTTGTTCAATAGTATATTGTATGTATTCCTGAATCCATTATGGGAGCACTGTTGATCTTTTTATATATAAAAAAGTTTTAAAAAACGAGAAAAAAGAAAAATGAATTTACGTTTGATACATATATGAAAAACGTACAAAGAAGTTAAATAAATAATGATGATAAAATCTATTTTGCTAGTCTTGTTAATATGATTATACTTCTGTCAAGCCCATGTTGAACTTAGGTTTGTTATGATAAAAAAGAAATATAGGTCTTGAGGGAGCCTTTCACTGTATGCTTGTTTCTTCCCCTCTTCTCCCTGACCTTAAATTATTTTCTTTCAGAGGGGGTCCCCATTTGCGCATTATTATGCACTTCTGGAATACAGTAGAAATTTGACAGATTCCGAACCCAGCTGCTGGCACTGAGTCACATTCAGGAGGGTCAGTCTTATTTATCTTACCCTGTGAAGCTGCAGCCGGCATGGGCAAGTGGAGTACTGCCCAGCAATAAAGAGCTCACTTTGTGGACAAGCGCTAATTCCTTCTGTCAGAGTCGAGTGTCCTACTGGGAGCAGTTGGTGGTCAAATAGATGTATCAACAAAGATACATCTGGGTGCACTTCACAAGTTCCCAAGAGGCACAGTGAGATTTAAAAGTGACTTATGACTCAATCTCTATGTATTGTTAAGAATGTGTGATTTGTGGCAATGCCAAGTGCATCCGTCTGTGTGTGCATTTGTGTTAGTATGTTACACACAATGCAAAGTCAATGTTTTTGACATTTAATAATAAGCATGCATCCCCACTCACTCTAACTCATTTTACCAATCTTGAATATGAAAGATGTGGTTAAAACCTGCAAATATTCAAATGTATGTCTTGCAGATTGCATGCAGGCGATTGCAGTGGGTGCATAACACATTGAGACATTTGACCCAAATGTTGCTCGTGACTTCTAGGCTAAATAATGCGCTCTGCGACAAAACCATTAACCCACTGAGCTACACTACATAAAATATAAATCTGTGACCTACACACCTGTAACGTTACATTTTGGTGAAACAGCCAAATCAACGCTCTGGGCTACTTAATTATTCAAACCAATGAATGGATATTACACACATCTCTCTACAGCAAGTGAATTTAACACCTTAGCAATCTTTTCTCTGTCTTATCCTACAACAAAGATATCTGCAGCAAGCGTGTTAACCCCATAAAATGTCACTTTTCCATGTTGCAAATTGCACTGTTGGTAGAGTTGGTTAAAATAATGCATTGGATGGTTGTTATTGAATAGCTTCTCATGACTGCAGCCAGCGTTCCTACACCCCCTTTCTGTCGAGCCACCTGTATTCCCAATTTGTAAGTTTACAGAATACATGTTTTCCATTTCCAGCAGTCATTTACAGTTGCTCCAAGGAAGACCAGCAGACATGCACGCGTACATACCATGCCTCAGGATTCGACCACACGTCTGTCCAGGATACAGGCCTATGTAAACAAAGCAACAACATGCACCACACAACGTGTGGAAGAAATATACTAAGGCTAGTATAAGTGTGACACTACTGAAAAAATCACCGGCAAAGCCAATAGGTTTCACCTATGTGAGATCTATTTGCTTTGTCAATCCTTTTTTAGGCATGTTGTACAGCAGCACGGCTGAAAATTAAGAACAAAAGCACTATGACACAGTCATAGCGTTTTTTTTTAACTCTTAAGCATGCTGAAAAACAGCAGCATTACTGTACAATATGACAAAGAAATACTGATCAAGTCATAGAGCCTACGTATTTGGTTTTGTTAATGTGTTTT
The DNA here is from genome assembly GCA_963921515.1 of Calotriton arnoldi. Taxonomy (NCBI): domain Eukaryota; kingdom Metazoa; phylum Chordata; class Amphibia; order Caudata; family Salamandridae; genus Calotriton; species Calotriton arnoldi. The sequence goes on from CAWUFW010004148.1 coordinate 1,266,782, forward strand.
TAAGTGCTATAACGTGGCCAGGGTTCCACCACATCATAGTGCTTTTATTTACTAAGAATAGACCTGTTAACTTTGCCAATGCTTCTTTTTCGGGGGGGGGGGGGGCTGGAGAGTAAAAGGCAAGCAACAACAGGAAGATGGCATAGAGGCAAGCAACAATGGTGAGAATGGTGGAGGTGGTACGGGGCAAGCAACGGAGGTGGAGGAGTCTGGGAATTTTAAAAATGCACATCACTGCCAGCACTGGCTGCATCACATTACTTTTTTCCTGGTGAGATGGGTTTGGGGAGGGGCAAGCAACAGCGGAGAGGGTCAGGGGTATGGGGCAAGCAACAAAGGGCGGGTTGGGGGTACATGGCAAGCAACGACGGGGGAAGTGGGCGAAGAGACAGGTCAAGCAACGATGTTGGGAGGGGGCAAGCAACACCAGTGGAAGGGACTGGGAGACAGAGGGCAAGCAAAACAATGGGATACATGGGAGTGGGACGAGGCCAAGTAATACCAATGAAATGCGGGAGGGGGTGAGGGAGACATGGGGCAAGCAACAATGGAAAGCGGGAGGACGTGGAAGGGATGGGGCAAACAACAGAATGCGGAAGGGGGTTTGTGGGGCAGGTGCAAGCAACAACGTGGGACAGTAGTGGGGGAGAGACAGTCTGAAAATATGCACTCTTCTGGAGTTCTGCACCTACATTTTTTTTAAGTACCTCTGGAATCACGTGATCAGTGGAAGGACACTAGGCACTGACAAGAAGCAGTACTTGGTTTCTGCACCAAGGAAAGGACAAACACACAAAGAGAAAGTGAAACCCGCACGTGCTTACCAATGAAAAGCAAGTAAATGAGAGTCAAGATGAAGCCAACCAATGATGAGCAATGTGCGGGCTCTAAGCCTCTTTAAATCTAAAACAAAATGTCTCGCAAGCGACAGTGTATTCACTGCCTCAGGCAAAACCTAAAAATGGCAACATATGTACTTCCGTTCTGTCTCCCTTTCTAACCCAACAGTGATAAATGTGAACATGGTGTAAACTGATTTACATTGTCAAATCCTTTAAAGGGTCAGTTAACCTTCAGCGTGTTGTCTAGTGTGCTGATTGCCTATAGGCTGTGCTCTGTGCTAAACGAAAACTTGAAATCAGGCTCGAACTGGAATACAGAGCAACCTGGCAATGCCAGAAGGGCTGGTCTGACAGGTCGGGGTGTGGGCTGTTTTTTATTTGCCGATTGTGGGCCTGTTTTATGATCTACTGGCCAGATTTAACTTCTGATTTCTCTGATATTACCACGATTATTACTCGTAGTAAGCACGCATGCATGTCTCCCAGCCCTTGCTAAACACCTATATATACAGCGTGTCTGTACAAGTTCAAAACTGCCTCGATTTGCAAATGTGGCCGCTTTTTTAGCTCTCTGATTACTAACAGGGGCCATTTATTTTGGTGGCGGGCCTCTTTTCTGTCTCAGTACGCTCTCTTAGGAATAAAATAAATAACGATACAAGCTTCAAACCCCGGCATCAACACTAAATAAATATGACACGTCCTTACTTTTAAAAATCGAAAGTTATAGTAAGAAGGCAGGGCTTTAGAACATAATAAAACCTCTTCCTGTGCACATTATCTGCTTTCTTGTACAGTATGCACCTGTGTTGTTTGCTGTCACGCAAGCTTTCTGTGCAAATATTAACTGTTGGGCAGGACTTTGACAATCAGAAACCAGCCAGTCTTTCAGGCCGGTCTGTTAAATATTGTAAAATATTTGTCAAAGTCAACAGTGCGGCAAAAGTGCACCGCACCGAGACATCCACGTAGGGCTTTGCCAGAACCACATTAAAAGTGAGGAGAAAGTTCAACGTCTTCCAGACAATGTCTGTGAAAGGATCCTGTTTAAGACAGCGGAACATACTGCAATTTCCATCCGTGGCTTCCATGTTTGAGGTAGTCAAGCCCTCTCTCCTTGCTAGCTCCCACTGCTGCCGTGTCCAACTCAGAACTGATGAAAATGAAGAACGGGTTGCAGTGTCAACATCTTAACAAAGAGCAAACATGTTGTACCATGACAAATAGGAGGCCGTACATGGGTAGCCATTTTTCCTTTAAGCTAAAAGTAAACAAAGGACTCCAATCGCCGTGATGTCAGAATAAAAGATGAATGGGACATTATGTAATCTAATCTAACAGCTAGAAAGCGAGAAGACCCGGCGGATGCGCGTGAGTGTATTCACAATTACTGTGCAAGCACACGTGCAAAAGATGCTTACAGGATTCCGAGGCGGTCAGCATACTACTATGACAAAAAAGACGCAGGATGTTTCAGGTTTTTGAACCATTGATTTGCATAATGACGATATCACTACAAATCACATCATATGACGTCTAGGACAGGGCTTTAAGTGGGATGAAAAAACTGGGGGGTCTCTCAAAGGGGCGTGGCCAATGTAATTAAGGGCGTGGCTTAAAACACATAAGCTAAAAATCTTTGCTTAGCATAGTGTGCCGCCCGACTTGTATTTTGCTGTTTCTGTCATTGCATCCAGATTAATGATAAAACAAGAAACATCATACCTTCAACAAGTCAGGACTATTGGCTTTGTCAATGGTTGTTAGTTGCATATGATAAATAAGCAGCAACTATGGCTTGTATATAATATTGAAAAAGCTTGCACTTAAAGCCCTGGTGACACCTCGACAATGTTGCTGCTCCTGAGTTTCAAAAAGAGAAGGGAAATCCGGAAAGAAAATGACTCTTTAAAGGATTTCCCTTCCCCAACAACGCTCATGCCGTAACTTCTCCACTAGTGAGAAGTGAGCAGTGTCAGTACCGGCACATCGATGTGCCTGCTGGCACTGCAGTCCGGGGAAAAATGGACCGACTGTGCGCCAGGGCACAAAACAGAGCTCGATAGGGACCCGTTTCGAGGCCCCCTCTAAAAAACTGCAGGTGCTCAGACCCGGTGAGACCCGGCCCACTTAAAGCCCTGGTCTAGGATGACATAATAGGAAATGACATGCAAGACAAGGGAGCTAGATTAGAAGAAATGAACCTGTGGTTTCTGACAGATGACGTCATGAGAAATCTTACTGTGAATGACTTTTGAGCACTTCATCTTAGTAACACATCTCTCTTCCAGTAACATATCTCTCCATCACTTGGGTACTGAACAGGTCATCCAAAGGAAAATGGTAAAACAACTCTCTATTAATACCTAACAAGGTTAAGTGCACCAATACACCTTGGGAGTCATGTGTGCATGTACACAAACACCAGCTACCAGCTTTCATACCGCCACTCACACTCATTTTGCTTCCTGAGACGACTACCTACTTGTTTCCTAAGTACACTCTACATCCTTCTGTGTATTTGCTTCCTTGATGTGTACAGGTCTGCAACACGGAAATTCAGAGAAGTGACTTGCCGAACCTGGGCAGTGCCGGATTACCAAATAGGCAAAGTAGGCACCGGCCTATGGCCCCACTCCTTTTAGGGGCCCCGCGACAACTGGTCAAAATGATATTGATTTGATCTTGAAAGAAATTTACAATCAAGCTTTCTTAAATATTGTTTGGAAAAGATAGAAAAAAATGAATAAACTCAAAGAAAAGAAAACTTTACATTAAAGACTCTATAAAGAGAATACGGTATTCATGTAATGGACCCATTAACAACTTAAAGTGCATAAACCAGAGCTATCAGATTCACATAAGTTTGTCTCTTAAAAGCTCATCTTCTGGCAGTTGTCAGTTTGTAAAAAAAAATCCGGTGCTTTGGGTTTTAGGAGATAATTTGCGAGGGGGGCCCGAAATTTCGATTACCTAAGGGCCTCCACAGGGTTTAATCCGGCACTGAACCTGGGACTACCACGGTCCACGGATAAAACATGAAGATAACCTACAGTTGAGGCAATGCCATTAACTAAGTCCCTGGAGAATGTGGGATTCCACTATTGTTTTTTTTTTTTTAAAGAGATGAAGTGGTGCTCATTCATACAGCAAAGTGTTTTTGTGCACTGTCATAGATTCTTAAAGCCTTTTGTGCACATAAGATCAATGTTCGTGTGAAATGCACATGCAACGGTGCGAGTCATAAGTGCATACAGTAGAGTTGCATAAAGTACAGTGACAGAGTGGTGCAGAGTAGAATGGCACAGAGTGGGGTGGCGTAGAGTGGCGTGCAGTAGATTGGGGGTGGAGTGTAATAGTGTAGAGAATAGTAGAGTGGCCTAGACTAGAGTAGGGTGGCATGGATTAGAATGGCATAGAGTGGCATAAAGGAGACTGGCATAAAGTAGCGTGGAGTGGCGTAAAGTGGCACTGTGTTCAGTAGCGTAGAAGGGGGTAGAGTGGAATGGCATGGAGTAGAGTGGCATAAAGTAGAGCAATGTGGAGTAGAGTGGCTTAGAATGGTGTAAAGTAGCATAGAGTGCCGTAGAGTGGGCCTGTGTGGAATAGAGTGACATTGAGTACAGTGGCATAGAGTAGCATAAAGTGGAATGGAGGGGAGTGGAGAGGCGTAGAGTGGCGCAGATAAGAGTGGGGTGGAGTGGAGTAGAGTGGCATGGAGTAAATTGGCACAGAGTAGAGTGGTGTAGAATGCAGTAGAGTGGCGTAGAGTAAAGTGGCATAAAGTAGAATAGCATGGAGTGGCTTACAGGAGAGTTGCATACAGTAGAGAGGGAGAGTTGCATACAGTAGAGTGGCAATGTGTGGAGTGGAGTACCATAGTGTAGAGTACGGTGGCATAGAGTAAAGTGGCGTAAAGTAGAGTGGGATAAAGTGGCATGGAGTCGTGTACAGTGGAGTGCCGTACAGTGGAGCGGCGAACAGTGGAGTTGAATGGCACAGACTAAAGTGGAATGGTGTAGAGTGGTGAAGTGTTGAGTGGCATAGAGTGGAATGTCGTAGACTGCAAAAGAGTGACAACGAAACTAACTAATGGTATGCTGTGAGTGAGCAGTTTGAAAGCCCACCGAATAGTGAACAATATGTCTCGCAGCACAGTGTGTGGTCTGTGTAGGTGAGACCTAAAAATGAGAGTTGGTGCCCACTACCACCAACCACAAATTAAGCACTGCCACAATGGATTAATATTGTTCATACTACTCGGGTGTGAAGTAGGTGTGCCAGGTCAGAAATACCCTTGAAGGTTAGGTAACACCCACAATTGATGAGTTTGTGAGTGTTCACACACTTTTTTTTTTTGGGACACCTCCACAGCCTGAAAAAGGTCAGAGTAAACTTCACGGGTAAATTCCTTTCCATTATGGGGTCAGAATGCCCCAAAATTAGTGGAGATGCAGGCGAAGGGACTTCTCCAAAAAAAGAAAAAGATGGCAATTGCACAAATGTGATGTGCATCAGCCTATGCCACTTGTGCACTGTATACAGCCTGGTGCAGGAATGCCACTGCAGATCTGCGAATGCTAATTTACAAACCTTTTCCATGGGTACAGCTGGAAACCAGTCACTGTCAAAGGTTTCCAATTGTCCTCGGGTAAACTTTTGTGTACTCGCTAAATTTAGAAATCTGCACCCATGCGACGTCGTGAACCTGCGGTGCAGATTTCCAAATTGCTCTTTGAATTATGCTGAATTATTATGCTGTATTTTTCTCTATCCCTTGGCATAAATTCTCTGGGCACAGTAAGTAGGGTGTTGACATGTGCCGAATGGTGCAAGAATGCCTGGAAAACAAAAATGGCAAGAAAATAAATAACTATACCACAGCTTGTAAAACAAGGAAATACCTCGGCCACCAGCTGTGGCCCCATGCTTGCTCTTGCAGTAACTCAAGCTGAACCTCACGAGAATGCTTATGAGGCCGAACATCTTCTGGGGCTTCTTAACAAAACACGACATAACGTTTATTTGTAAAGAAAACACTTTCAACCCTGTTTATGTAGGCACTGAATAACAGAGGTTTTCTGTTCCCCCGACTCAATGGTGCTCACATCATCGACTTTGGAAGGATGAAATGCTGAGTGAACCTCCTCGGAATCAAACTTGTGACCCTGGGATTAAACATAGATCCAAGCAGATGCATTAGTCCACAGAGCATCAGACTCCGCTTACAATTTTACGCAGAGGGAAGGTGGCTAACAGTTCTGGCATAAATTCTATTTTAGGGGACAGGATGCGATTTTCAGCGGGTTTTTCCAAGTATATAATGGTGTCTAAGAGCTACAAATGATAGAAAATACATTAAACCCGAAAAATGCTCTCTATTCCGGGCTACAAGTTCTTTTTAAACGCATCCGGTTTTCTTTTAAGGAAAATGGGCTGCATTTAAAAAAAAAGATTGCTTTATTACAAAGCAATCAAAATATGGTGGTCTGCTGACCTCAGCAGTCCACCATCCATGTGATGGCTGTGATGTCTAATGGGTCGCAAACTGCAACCTACCTCGTTAATATTCATGAGGAAGCAGTGCTTAATTTGAGCTGGCGGTTGTTGGTGGGGGCCACTGGCACTTATTTTTGGGTACTAGCACTTATTTTTCCACAACCGCTACTTACTGAGAGCAAGAGAGGGGGAATCGCAGATCGGAGGAAGAGAAAGAGGAAAACCCATCATAAAGGGAGAAGGCAGGAGCCTGTAAGAGTGAGAAAAAGGATCATGGAGTGTCTGGTAGTGTGTTAAGGAGCCATGAGAAGGATTTAAGATTATGAATCCTTGGTGTTCAGCACACTGATGTTTAATTGCACCTACCAAAGGCTTCTAGAAAATCTTCGGCACTCTTTCTTTTACAAATTAGGCACTGTGAGGTAGGTCGATTTACAACCCACAAGGAACCCCTAAATGAAACTCAGCTAATTTCACACATTAAAAATACCAATTTCCCAATTGCGATTCGGAAAGAATCACAATTATGAAATTGGTATTCTTTTTTCTTCCTTTTTTTTTTAGAGAATTGTATTTATTTTCAAAGAATGAAACAAACTGCAACTTTTGTTTTTCTGTGTCAATGTAAATAAGCCAGACACTCGGAGTGTCCCGGAGGCTAAGTGGAGAGATATTGATCTACACAAACATTACTGGTTACCCTGTAATTATAACAGTAGTTATTATAGCGTAAACATCAGGTAAGTTCATCCTGCAGGTAGTAGAAAGAAGTCCCATATCGGTGGGTTATTCCCACTGGAGTGCAGGCAAACCAGGTCCTCTGGCTAAAGAGTGGAAGTGCAGAGAGAGAAAAAGAAAAGAGGAAGGGGGGACAGAGGTCTACAGCTACGCTGGGCAGAGGTGATGTAGGGCCATGGGCAGATACTTGAGCAGGTTGTCACTCAACTGGGAGTTGCATATAAGGCACATTATGGTGGTTTATTTTTCTGTAATTATTCGTCAAAGGCATCCCATAAGTGTCGGGGGGACGAAGGGTCATTAAATTTAGAGTACAGGATCATGTTGTTAGTGCCTCTAACGGAGCATAATAAGTTCCACCATTTGTCCAAAAGCTGAATTTGTTGAGGCTTTCCAATCAGAGAGGACGCGGTTTTGTTACCTATGGAGAGGAGAAGATCTGTCAGTAAGGAGGTGGAATAGTCAAATTTCTTCACAACGTGGGTTGGCCTGTAGACCTAAGGTTGTTGTCAGGAAGTCTATTTCTATCGGGATGTTAGTGATCCGATATAGTAAGTCCTGAATTTTGGTCCATAGTGGAGATGCCATCTTGCATGTGAAAAACATGTGTTGAAGGTCCCCAGGGGCCTCCCCACACCGCCAGCATGCACCAGAATCCCTTAGTCCCAGTCTGTGTAGTCTGAAAGGGGTCCAGTACGTTTTGTGAATAGACCAGACTCTGGACTGTGCAAGGACAGGAGTAATTTTGGTTTCAAATGGGGAGGACCAGATTTTGTGCCACGTCGTTTCGTCAAATGGGTGAATATCCATTGTCTAGAAGTGAGGTTCCCATTTCTTGTTAAATCATTTCAGAGCTTGTCCATTATGTGTGTCCAGTAGTTTATATAGTTTTGAGGCTGAGTGCCCTCTTCTTCTAATGGTTGCTAAAAGAGCAGGCAGGTATGGTGTGTGAGGGGACTTCAATTTGCTTAGAACAGTTTTGATTCGTAGAAATTTATAGAAGTCAATATTAGGTAGGTTGAATTTCTTTTCTAGAGTAGAGAAGGCCTTATCTCTGAACCCAGCGTCATGACAATGTGTTTTTACTAATGAAACCTTAAGATAACCAGCATTTCCATGCTAACAATCTTATTGTTTTGGACCAGACGACATATCACAAAAGTGACTTCTGCCAAGAATCTCATATTAAGAGTAGCCCCCCACACTTTCCGTGCCTATAACCCCTTTCTTATTCAATCACCTAAATGAAGGCATTTCAACATATTTTCAAGCTTTTTGTAGCAAAGTAGCCGAGGCCAGTAAATAAGAAATAGCTTCAGAACAGTGGTAGCAAGGAAGGTTGTGACCTCTATCTATGCTCGAATATGAATAGGCAAACCAGAGAAACACTGATCATCTATGGAGGGAAGGAGGCACTGTTGTGTAGAGTGTCTTAGAGTGGAACATGGCTTCTAGTAGAACTATATGATATAGCGATGGAACTATATCATTGTGTTTTTCAGGACAGACTCAACTTTACTTCAATTTATGAAAGACATAATACACAACCCTTTAAAGAACACTACATCACTACAAAGAACCAGTCCATTTTCATTCTCAAAACCCAAGTATCCGTCCAATCACTCGCTGACTGTATCCTTGTCTTTGTCCCTATACCAAGGGCTGCTCCCTTAAAGCTCTTTTCCCACTACATATACTTATGCAGGAACTATTTGATAATAAATATGTGGAAATATATTTATGAAGAATTGATTACGAGGAGTCCACAATGAGAAACATTTATTTTATAAAGCTTTCATGTATAGGTAGATCAATCATAACAAATCCCTGAATAATGAATGCCCTTGATAATAATCAAACCCTAAACCCTATACCCAACCTCCAACACTAACCCAAATCCAAAGCACAACTTTAACAGACACCCCAACCCACAACCATAACCACCTTAGTGCAAACCACAATCTCGTCTTTAAACATAAACCTGATTCCAAGTAAAACTATAACCCTAAGCAGAACCATAACCCCATCTCAACCCTAGTTAAAACAACTGTACACCTCACCTCTACCATCCACTATCACCTGACCTAAAATATAGCATTAACAGTCAATGTAACCATTTACACCTAACCATTAAACTTTATCTTAGCTATAACACTTATTCCATCCTAAAATGCAACTATAATCCCACAATGCTCACATATTAAATAACAAAAATATGTTTGAAATGTTTAATAGATTTCTTGATTTTGGTTAATAAATTATTGCCCTCATCACTTTTTTAAACAATGCTTTCTTTATTCTGATGTTTTTCATTTGATTGCTTCATTTTTACGAGACTCTTTCTATTTATAAACTTCAGCAGGCTCTGGGCGACAATATCATATACCCCACATTTTTATTTGCAAATATTATCATCAGTAGGAAAATAATCAAAAGGCCAAGAATGGATGGCAAATTCCAATCCAGTTCATGATGTTGACATGGTCATCTTATCTGGGAAAGAACTGGGGCCCCTGTTTATAGGATAAATAAGCCCTAACAGGGAATATACAAAAAATGTAAAGACACACCTGGGCACCGTATCTGACAATTTGTGCGGGCAAGAAAACTCTAGAACAGTAACAATGACAATTTAAAAAGAACAAACAATTATTGCCATAACTGATATCAAAAGAGAATCATTTATTTTTCATTTTTGCCAAAACTTATCAAAAACATTTATTTTCTTATAAATAGATATATTTTTATATATATGTAGGTTTTAAAAATATCTTCTTTATGTCACTTGTCCTTTTGACAAGGAGTCCTTATTTACTTAAAACAGCGGGCATTAAAATTCTAGTTTTTTGATGTTGTCCTATATTCTATTCAGTGATTACTGTGACGGAGTCCTGACGAAGGCCTTACCGAAACGCGCGTAGCTTGACAACAAACTGCCAGTCACTGCACATCATTGTGATATTTGGATGATATATCATGTTTGACTAATGATTATGTATTTCACGGTGTAATGAATTACTAGTTTTGCATACATGTCTATATCACGTATCATTGTTCTGTATGTGTCCACTAAGAAATATGACAACATAAAACTTCTTTTAAAATATTTAAAAAACCTACATATATATAAAAAATATATCTATTTATAAGAGAAGAAATGTTTTTGATAAATTTTGGCAAAAAATGAAAAATAAATGATTCTCTTTTGATATCAGTTATGGCAATAATTGTTTGTTCTTTTTAAATTGTCATTGTTACTGTTCTAGAGTTTTCTTTCCCGCACAAATTGTCAAATACCGTGCCCAGTTGTGTCTTTACATTTTTTGACATGGCCATCTTATTCAGCTGTGGCTGCAACCACATTATTAATAGGTACAGGGCCAGAGTGGAAGATCTACCAGAAGAAATAGATCACTGAAATAATTAAAATTAATGGAGCGTTATGGTTTTAGTCATATGCAGGAATCATCATATTTGTAATTGTTATTACACAGCGAAGTTTAGAAAACAGTGTACTGTTTGACAGCGTTTCCATATCTGAATTGGTCTGGTATTATTGGTAATAAACTCTTGTATGCACATTGTGTATTTAAGAATGCGTAAGAGGAATTCAGCAAAAGGATTTGTCTGTAGACACAGATCCAGGGATTCCAAAACAAATCCCTTTATGCTCATATACATTTTATGGGGAAGGAAAGTTGAAGAGGTTTGAATCTGGACCCCACTTCAAAAAAGAAGTCTGTTTTGGGAAATATGTCAGAAGTACAGATTTGTCTCAAAATGACATCTAGATTGTTCATGGTAATGCTTAAAACATCAGGGGATTTCAAAACAAATAAGACAAGTGTAGGCATGGAAGCCACTGGCGTAGGGAAACTTCAGCCCAATACCTCGAATTCAGGAGTTGGCTTCTAACAGTATGTTAGAACAAGATCCTAAAGGAAAACAGACTGATAATTCGAACTCTAGAGAAGTGCAACTTCAGAGAAAGAAGATGCAAACACAGTGGATAAAGTATTACAAATATGAGGCAGAATTGGAATGATTAAAGTAAATATTTCCTTTTATATTTAGGATGTAACTAGATCTAATACCTTCACAGGTAGAACCCTGGAGGGTGGGAGTTGGTCGGAGGACTATTGGTTTAGGCAGAATAAATGGATATCAGACATTGAACAGGGAACTGGTATTCTTTAATTTTATTTCTGTAAAAGTGAATCAACAGTAGTAAGTGTTACACTTAGATGACAATTTCTTGAGACATATTCACAAGCCTTTTTGCATACGTTAACAGGACATATATATGCAAAACAACTGATCTGGAAGCGAAGATTCCAAGACTCTGTCATTAATGTATGTTTTGCTCACAAACCGACTTACAAATGACAAACATATTGACAAACGTTTTGCTCACAAATTGGACCTACGAATTTAGACAGTTCAGCCTGGATGATTATCTACACTCATAATCATGAGCTGTAATGTAAGTATTCCAAGGATGGTCATGCAAATTGCTGTGAACATCCACAACTCACACATTTTTTTCACAAACATTGTGAAGGTGGTTTCCCAACCTGGAAATGAACACAAAGTTACTTCTGTAAAAAGGAAGATAAGAGAAGGTATTTTCCAGGGCGGAAAAGAGAAGGGTACAACTTTGTGAGTTTTCATCAGATGAACAAGTTACTTACCTTCGGTGACAATATATCTGTAAGAGACATATATTAGTTATAGATTCCTTACCTTAGAATTACCCCCAAGCATCAGACTGGATCCGGTGAATTTTTCTTCAGCAGTACTTCTGCACGTCGGTAGGTGGCGTCGGTCGACTCCGCATTCGTCTTTGGCGTCTTGATTGCCGGAATGACGTCGCGGTATGTACTTAGACGCCGCCCCTGCGCGCTGTCAGTTCTTTACACGACATACCACGCCAGAAGCGCAGAGCCATGCAAGACACTGACCACTGGCGCACAAAACTAGGGCCCTGAAAGGGAGTCCCTTACTCTAGAAGTCAGTTCGCAGAACGGGGAGGATGGGTGGGGCGGTAAGGAATCTAAAACTAATATATGTCTCTTACAGATATATCGTTACCGAAGGTAAGCAACTTGTTCATCTGAAAGAGACTATTAGTTAATGATTCCTTACCTTATAATAGATAACCCAGCAATACTAACCCCAGAGGAGGGTCTGCGAACTAAGTTCACACCAGAAAGTCCTGGAGAACTGAATGGCTAAAGAAGCCATCTCTCCGGACCGGACTATCCAGGCACTAATGCTTAGTGAATGTGTGCAGTGATACCCACGTGGCTGCCTGGCAGATGACCCTGAGGGGAACTCCACATCCCAAAGCAGTAGTGGCTGCCGTCGCCCTGGTAGAATTGGTGCGCAGCCCTACCGGAGGTTCCTTTTTCACCAAGGAGTAGCAAATCTTAATGCAAAGGGCGACCCATCGAGAGATGGTCCGTTTTTGCACAGCCTGTCCTTTCTTGGCGCCCACGTAGCCAACAAAGAGTTGATCGTCCACCCGGAATGGTCTTGTGCGATCCAAATAAAAGGATAATGCACGTTTTGGATCCAGACGGTGGAGTCTCTCCTCCTCCTTGGAAGGGTGCGGGGGCGGGAAGAAGGTGGGAAAAGTGATGGTCTGTCCTATGTGGAAAGAGGTAACCACTTTGGGAAGAAAGGAAGGTCTAGTTCGAAGGACAACATTGTCCGGATGAACAGCAAGGAAAGTAGGTTTAGAAGAAAGAGCCTGAAGCTCACTCACCCTGCAAGCAGAGGTGATGGCAACAAGAAAAGCAGTCTTTAAGGTCAAGAGTCTGAGAGGACAATTATGTAGCGGCTCGAAAGGAGCACACATAAGGTAAGTTAAGACCAGATTCAAGTCCCACTGGTGCATTACGAAAGGAATAGGAGGAAAGAGGTGAGTAATGCCCTTAAGAAATCTATTTACACTAGGGGACTTGAAAAGAGAAGGCTGATCAGGAAGGCGAAGAAAGGCCAAAAGGGTGCCCAGAGCAGAGCCCTGCTGGGCCAAAGAAAGAATGAAGAGGAGAACCTCTGAAAGAGGGGCAGAAAGGGGATCCACAGCCTTTGCTGTGCACCATACCACAAATTTGTTCCATCTACAGGCATACACCGTTTTAGTGGAGGGACGCCTGGCTGCCAAGATGACATTACAGACTTCGGGAGGAAGGTCAAAAGCTGTCAACTGTCGCCGCTCAATCTCCACGCAAGGAGGTGGAGGCTGGACAGTTTCAGGTGGAGGACCGCCCCCTGTTGCTGCGACAGAAGATCCTACCGAAGAGGTAGACTGATCGGAGGATCGATGGCCAGATTCAAGAGCTCGGGATACCAGACCCTTCGTGCCCAATACGGAGCCATAAGAATGACTTGGGCCCGGTCGTGCTTGATCTTCTTCAGCACTGTGGGCAGTAGTGGTATAGGCGGAAAGGCATAAAGAAGACCGGAACTCCACTGGCGGCGAAAAGCGTCGCCGAGCGAGTGCCGCCTTGGAAATTCCAACGCGCCGAACTGCTGACATTGCGCGTTCTCTTCGGTGGTGAACAGATCTAACCAAGGCTCTCCCCACTGCTGAAAGAGACCTTGCTCATCCTCCGAGTGAAGAGTCCATTCGTGATCCATCATGCACCGGCGGCTGAGTTCGTCCGCCCTGGCATTCAGTGAGCCTGCCAGGTGTTGAACCACCAGGGACATGCCCTGATGTTCCAGCCATGTCCAAAGGTCGAAGAGCCTCTTGACATAGGGTCCACGACCCCACCCGCCCTGTTTGTTGCAGTACCACATCTCCCCCTCCCCCATGTGGAAGCCCCATCCCAGAAGAGATGCATCTGTCACCACTGTGAAGTCTGGTGGGGGAGAGGGAGAGGGATCTGCCTTTGACCCAATCCTGGTTCGTTAGCCACCACTGCAATTGGTGTGCAGTGCCCTCCGAGATCTGGACGACATCGGACAGATTCCCCTGATGCTGCGCCCACTGGAACTTCAGGTCCCACTGCAGAGCCCGAATATGCCACCTGGCATGATCTACCAGCAGGATGCAGGAGCCCATAAGGCCCAGCAGCCTCAAGGTCAATCTCACAGAAATCCGGGATAGAGGCTGAAACATCGGTATTATAGCCCGAATATCCCGGACTCGCTGCTCGGGAGGATAAGCCCGAAACTGCGCTGTATCCAGAACTGCTCCGATGAAAAGGAGCTTCTGAGAGGGAATCGGGTGCAACTTCGGCACGTTGACAGTGAACCCCAGCGAATGCAGAAGGTCTGCCGTAGTCTAGAGGTGGGAGACGACAGCCTGGGGCGAAACAGCCTTCAACAACCAGTCATCAAGATAGGGGAAGACTAGATACCCTGATCTGCGCAGATGGGCTGCGACCACCGCCATCACTTTCGTGAACACCCGAGGGGGCTGGTAAGGCCAAAGGGGAGCATGGTAAACTGAAAATGCTCGTGGCCTACCGTGAACAGCAGGTAACGCCTGTGGGCCGGCAGGACAGGAATGTGGAAGTAAGCGTCCTGCAAGTCCAACGCTACCATCCAGTCTCCATGGTCGAGGGCAGACAGGATCTGAGCTAATGTCAACATTTTCAACTTCTCCTTCCGGAGGAAGCAGTTGACGTCCCTGAGATCCAAGATAGGACGCAGGCCTTTGTCCTTCTTGGGCACCAGGAGGTAGTGGGAATAACAACCACGACCTACTTCTGGGACAGGGACTCGCTCGAAAGCTCCCTTGGCCAAGAGAGACGTAACTTCCTGACGGAGAAGGGCCAAGTGATCCTCCGACATGCGATGGAGTGTTGGTGGCATGGAGGGAGGAATAGTTTTGAAGGGGAGGGAGTAGCCCCTTCGGACTATCTGCAAAACGCACCAGTGGGGGAGGTGATGGCGGATCCTGCCGCCCACTGGCAACTGGTGGCCCTGAAATGTCGGACTAGGAAGGTTTAGAGGCTGCTGCAGAGGGGGCACTGGTGGACTGGCCTGCCCGCTGGCCCCCAGACCCACGGCGTTGGGTCCCATGTCCCCGACCCCGCAGAGGCTGGGTAGCTTGCGCCGGCCTGTGGCCCTGGGTGGAATGTGGTGGGGCACGCCTTCTGTAGCCACGAAAGGTGTGAAAGGCAGACTGCACAGGACGAGAGGTGGCAGTGAGACCCAAGAATCTGGCCATAGCTCTAGAATCCTTGAAGCGCTCGAGCGCATGGTCCGCCTTGTCGCCAAACAGACGACGGCCATCAAAGGGCATGTCCAAAAGAGTCGATTGGACATCCCCAGAAAAGCCAGTGAATCTCAGCCAGACGTAGCGTCTTAGGGCTACTGACTTAGAAATCGTTCTACCCAGCGAGTCGGTGGTGTCCAGCCCACAGTGGATGGCGAATTTTGCTGCATCTCTCCCCTCTGCAACTGCATGGGAGAGTGTGACCCGGGCCTCCTCTGTACACTGTGGCAGTACCTGCGCAATCGTGTCCCACACAGAGTGGGTGTAACGGCCCAAGAGACATGCAGTGTTCATCGATCGCATTCCTAAGCTGGCGGAAGAAAACATCTTGTTCCCAAGATGGTCCAGCTTCTTAGATTCCCTATATGGGGGAGCAGAAGGGAACGCGCCTTTGGATGTTGAGGCTTGAACCATCAAGCTCTCAAGGGTAGGGTGTTGGGAGAGGAAAATGGGGTCGCCCAGGGCCGGGCGGTGGCGTCGGGCAACCATCCTCTCTAGAGGAGCCCCTGTGCTAGGCCTGGACCAAGTGCCTATAAGGATGTCTGTGAGGGCCTCATTGAACGGCAGCAGGGGCTCCGAAGAGACGGCTGCCAGCTGAAGCACCTCAGTCAGGAGATTCGTCCTGACTGCCACCGTAGGAAGTTCAAGGCCCAAGGCCTCAGCCGCCCTACGCTACACCACGGCATAGGAGGCTCCCTTCTCTGTGGCCACGGTAAGGGGAGAAGGCATGCCAAGGTCTGGGGAGGTATCCAGACCACTGGCTTCCCCCACCTCCTCTCTCCAGTCTGGCTCCTCCAGCTGGTCTGCCAAAGGGTCAACAGACCCCTCCCATTCCTCCTCACCTTCCTCTGGCTGCCACTCAGGGCGATAGGGAATGCCAGAGGAGAACAGTGGTACAAAAGTACCAGTCGGCGCCGGTACCGGCGTCGATTGACACCGGTCCGGTTCCGTGTCCAAGTCGAGGGGGAGGCCGGAGTCGACGCCGGCCAGGGACACAACCGGCGTCGGAGGTGGCGGAGGCGTCGTCAGAGGAATCGGTGCCGGAGGTGTCGTAAGGTCAACCGGCACCAATCCGGATCCAGGCCTGGATCCCTGAGGGCCCTGCGGAGCCGAGGCCGGAGCCACCAGTATCGAAGTCCTAGAGCCCCTAGCCGAGTCAGAGGGCCCCGAAGGCACGCCGGCGGAGTCGGGCTGCCCAAAGATGGAGTGGAGAGCTTCGTAAAATGCACGAAGCTGGGCAGGGGACGCTCCGGCTCCAAGGAAGGGAGGGAAGCTCGGAGCCGTCCCAGTAGGCTCCGCGGGCGGAGCCAAAGGACGACAACCTTCCGCGTCCCGTGTCGCGTCGGCAGGGGAGAAGGCGAAGAGCGACGGTGCTTCTTCGCCTTCTTTTTTTAATTTATTTTGAAAAGTTTTATAAAGCGCAAACATGACCCTTACGGGTATCAGAGCGCTGTACAAAGTGGCAAAAGCAAGAATAACACAACACACTGGAACAAATGAGGTAGTTAAGTAAACACACAGTCAAAACAAAGGGGGAACAATCACGGTCAAGGGGCAGGAGAGTCAGCCAGACTGGAGGGACCAGTATAGTTTCAGAAGGTCCATAGAACGAGATAACAAGTGAACAGGAAGCATAAAATTCAAACAAACGGTATAAATGAAGTATCAAATCTAGATAGAGAGGAGTCTTTGGAAGGTAAGCCAGGTTAGTGCTGTTGATGTTCACTCAAGATTAGCCATTTGACATGTTTCTCGAAAGATGCAGTGGATGGGTTGGATTTGATCTCGGTAGGAAGAGCATTCCAAATTCTTGGAGCAAGACCAGTGAAAGCACGATTGTAAGTTTTTTTCTTTTTGAATTTGGGAGGTTTCAAAAGTAGGGTGGTCGAACTTCTTAAGTTCCGACTCGAGCCAGATAGTTCAAGCTTTTTAGCCAAGTACAAAGGGGTGTTGTAATGAATAGCTTTATGCGTCAAGCAAGCTATCTTGATACGTATCCTAGCTTCTATAGATAGCCAATTTAGTTGAATTAGGTCTGGCGTGATGTGGTCATGCTTTCTGGAGCCTGTGATGAGCCTGGCCGATGCGTTTAGAGTGGCTCTGAGCGGCGCCAAACTAGCTTTAGGAAGCCCAGCAAAGGTCACCAAACAATATTCCAGTCGAGAGATAACCAGGGATTGTACTGCAGGCCGGATGTCCTCGGGCGGAAGGAAAGGCTTGATTTTCTTAAGGGTGTTGAGCTGAAGATTGGCTCCCCTAATGGTTGCGCTGATGTGAGCTTGCATATTTAGGTATTTGTCCAGGGCGATATCGATAGCGATTTAGCAGAGTCAACCACATGAGGGGTGCAGTTAAGAACAGTGAGTTGTTTAAGCCAGTCCATGGTAGGTGCAGAGTGGTTGCATGGGGCAATCAGAAGGAATTCTGTTTTGAGAGTATTTAACAAAAGATGGTTCTGGGCTAGACATTGTTGAGTTTGTAAGAGTGCATCATTTAAGGTTTTAATGTCCTCCGGAGAGGAGATCTTCAAGTACAGTTGCGTATCATCAGCATACATGTGGTAGTGAATGTTAGAACGGTTCAGCATATCGGAGAGAGGTTCCATAAAAAGGTTGAAAAGAGTGGGCGAAAGTGCGGAGCCTTGAGGAACTCCAATGGTGACTGGGGTACTGGATGCAAGGGAATAGTTAACTTTGATTCTGTGTGCGGTTCTGTAAAAAAGAGGCAAACCAATTTAAGACATGGCCCGAAAGACCCATCCTATGCTGAAGAAGAGCAATCAGGTTTTCATGTTTGATGGTGTCAAATGCTGAGGACAGGTCAAGAAGGATCAGAAGACAAGGGACATTATGATCAAGGGATCTCAAGGCGTCATCAACAATGTGAGTTAGTGCTGTTTCAGTACTGTGCCCTGCTCGGAAACCCGACTGGTAGAGGTCAAGGAGTTGAAACTTCTCTATGTGGTTGCAGAGCTGCGTGTAGACGCATTTCTCAAGCAATTTAGCTAGAGTCATGATGTTGGTGATAGGCCGGAAGCTGTTAGGATCAGCTAGATCGGTGTTAGGCTTCTTAGGTGATGGGAGTGACTTGACCCATCTTGAGGCAGTCAGGTATCCTCCCCTGCAAGAGAGATTCGCGAATGATCCGGGACCAAAGAGGGAGAATGGCCGAATTGATATCTTTAAAAAACTTAGCAGATAGTGGATCGCTGAAATGATTGGAAGGTTTTAAGGACGCCATAGAGTGGAGCAGCTCTGTCTCATCTGGAAGAAGAAAAGAATTCCAAGAGGCGTTGTTTTTGGGAGCACAACCTATGTGGAAGGACGGTGAAGACCCTACCGGTGGTTCCGTAGGTTCATCGATGATGCTGTGTAGTTCAGAGGCCACACAATTGGAGAGGCCGGTTGCAGCTCCAGTTCGATTTTTCTTGACTTTTCAGAGAAAGAAAGCACTGATGTCAGCGTGCAGGGGCGGCTTCTAAGTAGATACCGCAATGTCATTCCGGCGATCACGACACCAATGACAAACGCGGAGTCGACCAACACCACCTACCGACGCGCAGGGGTACTGCTGAAGACAAATTCTCCGGATCCAGTCTGACGCCTGGGGGTAATTCTAAGGTAAGGAATCTATAACTAATAGTCTCTGTCAGATTGGCAATGTACACAGACCAAAGGTGTAAATTGTGGATACACAGATTTGCACTTATTGGTAACTGCAACCTACGTATTGACCTCAACTGATAAGCGGCTGCTTTTCAATTAACCACCCAAAACTCCGGATCTCCTTCCGTCCACCATTGTATTTATCCTCAGTTTTGCTATCTTTGAAAATCTTATTATCCTCCCTTTTACGATCCTCATTTGTATCCCTTCCAGGGTGGATCACAAAGCTTCATGCCAACATAGGTCCTTTAGTATACTCACTGATGAATAAACACAGCAATGGAAAAATCCCTCGCTGCTTTGAAGAAAATACTGTGTTGCCTTTCCTGAAATAAGACAATGTGGATCCTATCACATTGGTGAATTTCTGTTTTATCACTTATCTCCAGGAATTGGCTAGGATGATGGAAAAAAATCGCTGTCTGTCATTATTATGTTTTACCTTGTCAGTCTCGTTTCCAGTAAAATGATCCAGACAGCTATATCAGCAATCTGGGATGAGGCCTTGAGAGTGCTGGATGAGGAAGCTGACATGCATTTGGCCGTATTCGACCTAAAGGCAGTGTTCAACATTGTATACCACAAAATCTTTCTGGCAAGGCTAGTTGTAGATGTTGAATGGTCCCAAAATGGCCCTCTGTTGATTTCGCTCTTTATTTGGTGGCCCCTCTCGTGTTTTTTATAACATTTCCTATCCACAGTGGTCATGACTGAATTCAGGGTTCCTTAGGGTTCCAACATTTCACTGTCTTGTTAAATGTGGGGTCTTCATTTCATGTAGATTTTAAGCAGTTGTGATACAACTATTCATCTGGACATGCTTGAGCCCAGGATGTTTAGTTTTCAGTTGAACAGACGCAAGACAGAATTAACATTTTTTGGTCTTAAGTGGAAGCTGGCAGTCAGGGAAATTTACTTTCCCCTTATTTTTGGTGAAGCCCTTAAGGTAGTCATCAATGCATCCCATTATGATGTTAACCCCCTCCCACCCCCTCCGCATTGGTGCAGCAGTAAAACATTTTCCAATTGGTCAAATTCAGGGCTATCAAGCCATTTCACAGGTAGAAGTACCATATTTTGATGGTGAGTGATGCGATCAACTTCCCCTTTGAGTACTTCAATGTCTGTTATGCACGGCTCCTTAGGTCTCTTATGTGGTATCTTCCACAGAGCCAGAAAACCACGATCCACTTTGCTATTTTGTGCTTTTGCGAATTCCAACAACAAACATCCAAAAAACCTTTCCTATAGACCATCCTAGACCTTTAAATGCTTTCTCTGTCTAAGACCCTTTTACAGCAGCGGCTCCTCCGCTAAAGAGGCGGAGCGTCATCCTGCTGCTCTGTGAGCAGTTAAAAAATGAAAAATAAAATGATAATAACGGACTGTTATTATCATTTTATTTTTGCGTCATGGGTCAGTTGGTTAGGGACACGGTGGGGCTGGCCTGTCACAAGAACAGGGGGAGGAGTGGTGGGCACTCTCTTATGTGCGCATGACTGTTTGCCGGCTGTCTTGGGCCGGCCAAACAGTCATGCGTACTGTGCATGTTCTCCACCAGCTGTATTTCACAGCCTGGGTAGAGAACATGCACAGCCTCCTGGTCCCTCTCTGAGCGCTGAACCACGGCACTCAGACCAATCCCAACACTGCTGTAAAGCAGCGTCATGATTGGCTAGGGGAGTCTGGGAGCCTGTGTGCTTCCTGGTTCCTGCTTCCTGCTCCTGGAGTTGACTGAAGAGCCGAAGAGGCCCGAGAGGCAGCGGCCGGCCTGCAGGTAAGTGTTTATTTTTTTCATTTAACCCCCTGCCCGCCCCGTCACCCCGTTAAGTAGCAGCTACCACTGCCCTTTTACATTGAAAGTTCCTTCTATGAAGGTCTTAAACATAAAAACATAAAAACCAACATGTTTCAGTAACTCTCTTTACAGCCTTGAGTCTCACACTCCAATATATGGGTAGCTAAAACCAGCAACTAGAGACTCTCCAGAAGAAGCATTCTACATAAATGTAGTATAGTAGTAGTAGTGTAGAATGTGTTACATTTAGCACATACCTCCTTTTCATTACCAATCAGTAGAATCCAAACTTCCATCCTGCTGTGATATCAGAACAGGAATGCGCCCTAACAGATTAACATACAGGTGGTTAGGGCATGTGAAGTGCATGCCTTCTACATATCTCAGAACATGACCAGGTAAGAGGTACCTGTACCTCAGAGCTCCACTAGTCAATCATAACCATCCCATCTCCTTAGTTCAGAATATGAAAAGCCATCTGGAAACACCATTATTGCTGCAGGTAAGCCAGAGAATACTGCTGGGAGTTGGAAATGAAAGAAAGCCCAAGGACTAAGAGTGCTAGAATTACTACAGATGAGTAACATCTTTCTTAACCATACATTCACACCTGGGTCTAATGCCAAAGTCATGAATTAAATAAGTTAAGTTCACAATTCTTGTGGTTTTCTTCAGATCAAGTCTCGATATGAAAAATTAAACTGCAGTCTTGGTACTAGAACTAAGGTTCTCCTGTCTATAGGGTAGTTAGGGGACTGACACCACTTCTCTCAGCTGAGAATCCGTAACCCATGCTTTCATATCAATGATGCTAGACTGTACAAATGTCCCAACATGCACAGCTCTCTGCATTTTTGACTTGTAGACTGCAGTTTGTGCTGCTGAGTCAGTCTACATACTCTTTCTCTCCATGACCTTTATTGACTCCTGCCAGACTTTTGGATTAACTGCAAATTAGCAACCGTGGTTTAGAAAGCTCTGCAATGTACTGTATTATGATGTATACAAACCTGGTTAACTCTATGGTTGTACAATAACACAGGATTTCAGGATCCCAGAATTACTGATACCCGCTCTAATTGCCGGTGCATGAATACCACAATGGTGTTCGCAGCAATCCCGGATTGGGAGCCATGATGTGGACAAACATCAGTTTCAAATAGCATTAACAGGTGTAATTGATACAGGACATCTCTCCTTCTGAGATGTATGGGGGCTCAACTGATGTCTACTATCAGTGTCTTGCTTATGGTGCCATCAACTGGCAGTTGGCAATTAAAGCCATCTTCCTCAAATATGGGATCTGCAACCATCTCCTTTGGGCCTCAATTGTCAGGGAACCTAGGAATGCCTCCTCATTACTGCCAGTGATGCTACTGGTTGGAACACAGGCCATGGTTACAAAGATTGTGTGGCACATTGCAAAAGGGAAGGATACATACATTCGGCTATTATTTCCAGGCAGAGCTTGACTTCAAGCCATAGAATGTCTCCCTTCATCCATTTGCAAACAGGGAATGTCCTCAGCGGCTTGAGGCTAGTACCCAAGTTCTTCACAATTCAGATCACATGTATGCTTAGAACTAGTATAAGTGAGACTCACAGAAGGAGAAAAAGACTGATTAACAAAGCCCCATGTAAACCTCTGGGGAGAAATGCGGTTATCGGAGCGGCCTTTTGACATTCTAAGTTCCTGAACAATTGTTGAAATTAACTGTTTTCCTCATGGAATCCACTTTCTCGTTCAATGTAATAATAATGTTAATGGCATCGTAAGTAGTTGTTTGGCCTACAATATTTCAAAGAAAATTACTCCTACTAGAGATGTACTATGAGGTACTTTTGTCAGAATAACTTGGATGTCATACTTTGAAATATGCAGTAAGTAGCAATGGTATGTTACGTTATGTTACTTTACACTATATTATTCACATTGGTATAGAGCTAACCACCATTTCCATACTAATGCAGCTCCATTTTTTTTAACTGGGTGCACTTTCTTGCGGAATTGATAAGACCATAATTCAACTGTGCCTGATATTAAACTGGGTTCGATTGTGTGAAATTATTAGAGAGTAGGTTTAGTATTTAGTTTGATAGTTGTTTGTTTAGGTTATTGTGAAGGTAAATTGCATTTGATCTTCGGAGATCTTTGTAGCGATTTAAAAGTGTGGGTGGTTGTGCCGAAGGACTCTCATATTAGGACGTGGTGTATTGGGTGATCGGTGTTCACTGCTCAGTTGGAGTAAAGTGCTCTCCATCTATGCCGCATAATTCTAGGTAGGTAATTATGATGCGGTTCCTGCATCTTAATCACCATTTTATCTTTTAATGGACCAGGGATGGGTCCTCCAAAAATCTGGATACCTACACCGATTAGAATCCTCACTGTATACACTACGCATGACAAATAACAGTTTTATATACAGAGAAATCTATGTATAAATACACATTGAGCAAGAGTCCTGGGCTACTGTTTTATCAAACACCACTTGAACCCCACACTACACAAGCCTATCTCGAACACATCACTTTTTCTTACAGTGAAAGGGAGGGAAACATAACACCCTCAACTAGAAAAGACCCTTAATCTCATCCATTTGTTGTTTTTTCATATTCACAAGACAGTGAACCTGTGACACTTGTGTACAATTTCCCTCGCACCTGATCGTTTGGTCGGGATCTTGGAAAACCATCCAACTTGTATTTTAGCTCTAAGGCCCTACAAATTTTACTTCAGAGGTGTTGACTGCAAGGCTAAATCTCGACGTAAGCTATTAGTTTGATATGTTTCTACCACTATGCAGTTGATGACACTCAAAGTTGTTAAGAGTTGGCTGTTGAGTTTCACAAAGTACCATTTAGGAATAAGAGAGCCACTTGCCCCTTCCTCCTCTGAGAAAGGCCTCTGATTGCTGTGCCCAATATCTTGACAGTGTCTACCTACAGAATCGGAGAGAGGCGAGGAAAATTACATCCGGTCCCACGTGGTTTCTTCTACCTCAAACGGCCCTTTCTGATGTTGATCAAAGTCTTTGGGAAGGGGAAGGAAGTGTCCCATTAGGGGGCCCAAGGAAAATCAAATCCCTCCATATTACTGTTTCAGCCTCAGCTTACAAATAATGAGACCAGGGAAAGGAAGAGTGGAGATGTAGAGGGCAGAAGGCTAGGGCTGCAGAGACAGGCAGAGTTATTGTTACAATTATTATTAATAACACCAAAGATATTTTACAATATGTCTAATTTAAGGTTGGGACATTGATACACATGAAAACTAATTTATATTCAGAAATCATATGAAATAATTAATGGTGAAAACTGTGTTCCTCAGAACCTGGGTATATAATTAGTATAACCAAGCGTGGTTCTGTCGGAATTCTTTTAACTTCTTTCCTCAAATATATTCTCACATAGAAGTTATATAACGATCCCCTGTTAACCACAAAACCTTTCTCATGAATAAATCACACTAGGCTCATGCTTTTTTAATAAAATGTATACAATATATATATTATCCAAAGCATTTGACAGTTCGTAGCTGTGACATCAAATTTGAGCTTGAACAGGATGTTCTTGTGCAGTGGAATATGGGGAACAAAAAGTGCTTGTCCAGTGTATGAAAAAGTACTATAAAAAGTCCTTTATCAGATATTGATAGAGCTTTGGTATGTTTAATCTGCTTCCACCCATGTTTGCTGGTTCACTGTCATTCAAAATCTCAAACCGGGTGTAGGTAGTACAAGCTGTGTCATTGACGTTTCACCCCTACTAGTTATTATGTGTCATTCCATGCATCCAATAGTGGTCTTCTTCAGGACATAGCACAATTTAGGACATCCAGTATCAAAACAAAAAAAGAACTCATTATTTGTTCATAAGATGTATATATATATATAGTATCACCATGTATTTCCTTCAAGAACTCCAGAGGAAAAAACAAAGCCGCACACCTGGGGACTGCACAATAATTTTATTGTGCACCAAGACGAAGTGTTTCGGCGTGAGCCTTTTTCGAAAAAGGCTCACGCCGAAACGCGTCGTCTTGGTGCACAATAAAATTATTGTGCAGTCCCCAGGTGTGCCGCTTTGTTTTTTCTGCTGGAGTTCTTGAAGGAAATACAGGGTGATAATTAATGTAACGGCAGCTCCCGCCGTAGCCGGCACCGCCGGAAGGAGAATTGCAGAGTGCAGCAACCAACGTCATTATATATACATATATATATACACATTTTTTTATGAAGGATGTCCTACATTGTATTCTGTCCTGCAAAAATACTCTTTTTGGATGTAAGGAATGAGATATAATTACTGGGAATAAAAATGGAAATATTTAGGGAATATTCATGTACAATTAGTACAAATAGCAAGGACTGATCCCTCTGCACTTTCACCTGTAGAAAGTTCGACATTTCGGACCAATTCAGAAAGGCATGTAGGAGTACGAAAAAGAGTACTCCTGTAGTACTACTTCCCGCGCACACAAAGGTTTTTGTGAATCGGCTCCATTAACTCGAGCCTTAATTTGTTAGTCATCAGGTGATCAAGTATCTCTGAGATTTAAGGTTTCAATATGAAGAAAGAACATAATTACTGCTTTATTTTTCTCTCGCAAAAAACAACAATAAATGTGGTATTAACCATTACATTTGTTACTCTGTAACCCCCATGCCTCTATCAATAAAGATAAATCGAATCCTTAGGGAAAAAATCCACCTTGGACTTTGGAATTCTTTAAAAAAAAAATCGCAGTAGTCTCCTAAGTCCTTAATGAGATACTTTTGAGGCCGAACTCCAACCTGATAGGAGCCTCAGGTATATTTTTACAGAATTGAAAAATTGAATGAAAAGATCTACAATATATATATATAATATATCCTCATAAAAAGGCTTACTTTCCCACAAAAAGCCTGTTAGCCGAGAAAATGACACCATGGTAACATATGGCAATTACACAGGGCACAAGTAAAATAGTGGAGCTAGATAAACTCTTTCATTTTTACCAAAAGAGGCCAAAATAGCTTTAAGCTTATTTTTTATTCCAGCAAGAGAAACCCACAGCCAGACTCTTATTTGCTCACAGTGAGGGTCTTTCCCTACCTCCCCTGAATCTCAAAAACTTCCATACTTGAAGTTCTTTCTTCCAAAGGCTACAATTGTATTGTATTGTAACTGTATTGTAATTGCATTTATATAGCGCTTCCTACCCCTGACGAGGCGTCAAAGTGCTTTTTTGGCGAGTAGCACGCTACTCCGGAACCCATAAAGGATTAGTGGTGAGTTAGTATAGTGAAATATGAAAGTAATTTGAGTGGTGGATATGTTAGTCAGTTATTTGGATAGAGAAGGATAGCGGAGGGATAGAAGAGGGAAAAAGGTTTGCATTTATATAGCGCTTGCTACCCCTGATGAGGTGTTAAAGCGCTTTTTCGGCGAGTACTTGCCTCCAGGTGTTTCATTTAATTGTAGGACTCCAATGTGTTAAATAAGCAATAGAGACCTACCAGCATTCGAATGAGAAATGTATTATCGACAAACATAAAATAAAATGTGCCTTTCCAGTTAATTTGGGAGGGAGATGCCTCACCCTGGTCAGTGCCTACAAATATTACAAAAATCCTGGTAAAGGGAAAAGTGGAGTTTTCCATAAGAAAATATCTGAATAATGAAGGTCATTTTATCCGTATTATTTACAGGTAGTATCATTTCAGTCACAATATTGCTGCTTGGAGAGGCCTCATATAACAAAAACCATATCCAAGATATAGACAAATTTGATACGGTTATGTTCATCAATTAAAAGTTATGAGTGGTATTTTATGTTAATCACATAAAATCACTTTCACCATTCTGTTTTATACCCTGAGTGCTTGCAAATTAACCACTGTCCATTCTATAGCATGCCCCTGTCATCCCATTGGTCACACCCACAGCAGTTTCTGTCACAGGACAGAGGACAGGCTGCCTGGCCCTACCCTAGTGTCCAAGCCCTGCCTTGTTCTTCTGTTTTCCTACAATACCTTGTTTTACTGTACATAACCGAGGGCGTGTGCTGAGAAAAGGAATTGAGAGAGAGGAAATTTCTATCACTCTAAGGATCTATTTCACTAGTCAATGAGTGTAGAAATTTGAGCAGAGACAACAAACCCTTCCCTGTTCCTGAGAGCAACAGCTCTTCCAGTGTACATAAAGATGTGCCAGCCTACATTGAAATAGAGATAATGGAAAGACTAGTGTAATTGAGAAAGAAAAACTATTAATTTCAGCAGAACTGAAACCCCCAGAGTCAGAGACTCCAACAATGAGGCTGAATACCAAATTTGATCATTTCATGTCTACTGGCTATATGCCGTAAGGACTCAAGGAAAGCTGCCCTCCTCTGCACCTCATCTTTTGCATGCACCTTTTTCACTCTCAAACCACTTTGAACCCCTCGGTCCAATCCCATTTTGTAAACTAGAAGCAAAAAATGCTGATCACACTTCATAAATCAGAGAAAATTGGAAGAATTATTGCAATACATTCTTGCAGAGGAAATGCGGAGTCCAAATAACCCTTGCAAGCAT
Source organism: Calotriton arnoldi (assembly GCA_963921515.1). NCBI lineage: Eukaryota > Metazoa > Chordata > Amphibia > Caudata > Salamandridae > Calotriton > Calotriton arnoldi. The sequence continues at coordinate 1,294,120 of CAWUFW010004148.1, forward strand.
CCATTCTGCACACTTTCTAATGTCATATTTGTTTCATGCTGCATACCACCTATCTTGAATTTCCAAGTTTCTTACACTATGCGTTTTTTTAATTTGAGATATGAGCCTCCTCCCCACCCCAATATGTTCTGCAGCATCTGTGCAAGGGCTCTTGTTTGATCACACACCGTTGCAGACTTCTGTAACCTAACCAGAAGCTTCTGATGGTGCAGGTGTACCAAGATTGTGCACATACTGAACAATAATGAAACTCCTGGTGAAAACCAAATGCTGCCAGATGATCAGCTGTTCCACCTAACACTGGACCGTCTACGGATGTAAGGGTTATTGAACACAGTATTGGGTCTCAGGAGGAAGTCGTCAGTGGTTACCCACTAAGACCGATGGTGAATGTGGGCAACATTGTGTCAATATTTGTCCGAAAGGAGGCGAAGGTCGAAAGTCTGCAAACCAGGCGCGGCTCGTATCATGCAAAAGAGGCGGGGGGTCGGGGTAGGAGGTGGAAAGGGGGACGAGGGAGATAAATGTAAAAAAAAAAAATGTAAACGTACCTGCTGCCCTCCACCGTCGCGTCATGCTGGTCTGCTCCTCTCCTCTTCCGAAGGCACAGGCTCCCAGCCTGCCCTGCAGCCAATCCTGAAGCTGCTCTCATGCATGAGAGCAGCTTCAGGATTGGCCTGAGCGCACTCGATTTGCGTTCCAGGACTGTGAGTCTGTGCCTGCTATCTCCAACCCTTCAGCGTTGCTGGTTTGGAGAGAACTTTCACTGCACCTGATGGTTTGGCCGGCCTGAGACGGCCGGCCAAACCGTCATGTGCAGTGAAAGGAGTGCACATACCACTCCCCTCAGTGCCACTGTGGTCCCGCCCCCAAGACTCGGCACAAGGAAAATAAAACGATAATAAAACGGGTTTTAAACCCATTTTATTCTTTTTTTATTTTTCATGATTTGGAGGTTGCTGGCAGGGGGGGGCCGACGCTCCTCCGCCATAGCGGAGGAGCCGCCCCTGCTGCAAACGTTCCGTTGAACTATGAAGGCTCTTCTGATTCTACTGTGTTTCTCTGCACCCTTGAATCCCTTTCTGATTCCTCCTGCGGGCATGACTGAAACTTCTCAAGGGGACTTGTGAGCAACATTGCAAAGTGCATCATTTTGTTGTTGGCCAATGCCGACTGTATGGAGGCATACACAATTGTAAAAAGAGCTACGTAATTCCTGTAGCCTTATGCTTGGTTCTTAGAAAGCAATGCTTAACGTGATGGATCCTGGGAGTGCTGTCCTTTATTCAATTGTGTGACTATTCATTTTGTGTATTCATTAAAATACCAATAAAGGCATTCCAAAATGTAAAGTCATCGAGAATAGTATAATAATATGAGAGTTCATAATGAGAATGACCTGTACATGAGCATCAACTATTAAAGGAAACAAAAGCAATAACTATCCAGAAAACGGACATATGCATTCATGTATATGGTTTAATGCAGGAAAAACCAAAATGCCACCAATAGGTAACATGACCACAACACGCTACTTCATGACACCACCAGTTATCTAACAACGTTACACATCCATCTTCCTCAGGTTATAAATTCCCAGAAGTGTTTAAACAGCTGTACACTTTAGGGGATCCAAACACTATATGAGAATTCCAGAAACTACTTTCAACCACAAAAACACCAAAAGCACAAAAGTAGACATCAAAAAGTCAACAGCAATAACGTCAACATGCATTTACAGTGAACAGACCAAAATGCCAGCATGGACTCTAAAGTCACCCATAGAATGATGGGAGTAAACGCATGCCAAGATTTTGGGATGCCGATATTAAATATGCACTGATGTTGTAATTGGGCAGTCAAGATCATGACTGGACCAGCTTTTTGTGCTACCACTAATTGGAGGCAAGCGTGCTTGAGTGTGGTTTCAGGAAGAATGACATCAATCCAATTACGCATCATTACTACCAACATAAAGCTCAATAGCGTTTATGAGTGCCAGGGGCACAATTAGCAAATAAAACAATAGAACCCCCTTTGCTATTTGAACATTGATAATGATATTTTCTGATTTTTGTAAATGTATTTTAATGTTATTCCTGCATGCTTTATTCCGACTTGCCTTGAAGCTCGATTTTATCTTACATTGTTGCGCATTGTAAATAAATTTAATACAAAAATACATATGGTTTCTGGAAATGCATTGGTATCCTACGGATAGTTTTCTCTTTCAGAAGCCGCAGGGAGTTTTCTCTCACATTACGCTTATGGCATTTCATGAATCCCAGCATATTAAAGAAGTACTTCAGTCTGCAGAACCTGCGTTTAGCGTCCAGTGTGCCCCACAAAACCTTTTTTCCCTCTTCTATCCCTCCGCTATCCTTCTCAATCCAAATAACTGACTAATATCCACCATTCAAATTACTTTCATATTTCACTATACTAATTGACCACTAATCCTTTATGGGTTCCGGAGCAGCGTGCTACTCGTCAAAGAAAAAGCGCTTCAACACCCCATCAGGGGTAACAAGCGCTATATAAATGCAAACCTTTTTCCCTCTTCTATCCCTCTGCTATCCTTCTGAATCCAAATAACTGACTAACCTATCCACCACTCAAATTACTTTCATATTTCACTATACTAATTCAACACTAATCCTTCTTGGGTTCCGGAGTAGCGTGCTACTCGCCGAAAAAGCGCTTCGACGCCTCGTCAGAGGTAGTAAGCGCTATATAAATGCAATTACAATACAATACTCCAGAGCAAATCCAGAGGGTGCAACTCACGAGGGTTTCTTCCTACTGAAGACACTTGGTCTGCTGTGCACATTAGAGGGCGCCAGATCATGCAGACCGCCATGAACAGGGCAAGTTTGCAAAGTTGTGGTTTGGGAATTTATTTTTATTGTGTAACTGGGGGGATGGGTCTAATTAAAAGATGTTCACCTATCCAGATTTCATTTCAAATATCCCTTATGTGTAATTATTGGTAGAAATTGAGTATGTATTCCTATTGAGGGGGCTACACCGTTTTAGGAGTGGAATTTAATATTAATAACGTATTATTAAGATGGTGATTAAATATTTCTTAAATAACATATTTTGAGTCTCTTCCTCTCTTTCCTTCATGGGTAAATCCATAGGAAAATAGCCACAACGATACTATGGACAAAAAACTCTGCAGTGCCTCCTCCAACCTTGATGTATCGGGGTTCCCCCAGAAATAACATTATTAATGCATCCCTACTCACTCTCATTATTCCCATTGGAGTAGATTTGTTGGGAACTTGCAAAACAAGCAAGGCTCTTCCACACAGTGAGCCGACTCTATAGTAAACTGGGATCAGTGGAATATTCTCAAGGTGAAGAGAGATACGCACAATGTGGGTTCATGGAGGCACATTTTATGTAGGATACCACTATAAGAAAGGATGGTATGGATTCCTCTCTTCAAAGCCCCTCTCAATCTGCCAAACTTGCACGCAAGGCTAAATTCAAACCTGTGCCAGAAAACAGTAGAGGAATATTTGCAGAAACTATTGAATATTACCCTAACGTGCTAGGAAACAGGTTCCTCTGACCACGGCTGGGACTATTTACACGTATGTGTGAGCCATTTCCATTTAGAGAACTTTGAGTGAAAGCGGCATAACAGGAGCAGTGTTTATTCCTAGTGAGTAACAAGGTCATGTAATATTTAGAAATTCCTAGAAACCCTTAATGAGGGAGGCGAGTGGCTGTTCATCACTTTGTGTTCCTCTTACAGAACAACCTCAACAAATGTTGTGGGAGCAGACATGACTTGTGCTTTATCGATTATGTAAGTTTTAATGCTGCAACAGAAATTGTACCGAGTAAGCAGCAACTATCAGACATATTACCACCGAGATGCAGAAAGTGCATGGAATCACACTGTGCTGTACAGTCCAGCGAAATCCAGGCAGTAAAACGAGGGATGATATAGACATCATGACTATGGAAGTTCGCGCTCCTTGGTATTTTCTTTCGGGATCTCAAAGCTAATACTGCATAATAAGGTCTGTAAAGGAAGGTAGGTAGACAGCAAGCTAGGCATACAGAAAGGCAAAATGGTGGACAGACAATTAGAAGACAGAAAAACACTAACAAGTAAAGACAAATAGACAGGTAATCTACCAACTGGTATTCCTCCCTGTCTGCCTGTCCACTCGTGAGTGAGAGCCTGTCAACAAGGCAGACAAAGACAGAAATATACAAAGACAGATATAATTTGCAGTCCTACAAATACACAGAGGCAAAGATATAGAAAACGATACTCAGAGATGCAGACAAAAGACTGATAGATGTAAAGACAGGCAGGTGGAGAGCCAGGGAGAAATGTATGGACACACGGACAGACGAAGAGACGAGATACAAAGATAGACAGACAGATGAAACAAGGAGATAGAGAAGCAGGTGTGCAGACAGACAGGCTGGTAAATCCTTATGTACACGTAGTTCGATAAAAAATATTTATATATATACCGTGCGGCGTGTGGGATGCTGCCTTCAAATGGTTTATAATTGTCCAACTGTGTGAAACAATCGTCCCATTTTAACCTATCACTTCATTTGCACCGGCCATTTAGGAATAATCGCTATCTTACTCGCAGATCCTGCAGAACGAATCACCGTTCAATGATTAGACTTGCGCTAACACATCAGCAAAACGCCCAGAGCAGATGCCAAGAGAGCCCACATCGGAATTATCATTATAAATACCAAACTGAATTGCCCCCTTCAGCGTGCAGACTGCCGAGGAGCCGCTCACGCTGTGCAAGGTCACCAAATCAGTACAATGTGCCACCATCATCCTAAATTATTTCATTAAATGCCCCAGACCCATGGACGCGCTGCGCATTAAAGAGGATTATTAAAGCCCTGCGGCTCCTCCTACCTGTGCCTCGGTAAACCGCCTGTAATCTCTGCAGCAGGGCGTCCAGGGCCATGTCTCCGGGTCTCGGCCAGATCACATCCTCTTGTGAAACAGAGCTGCAGGGCGAGCATGCCCCTTCCACGGCCGCCTGCTCTGCGGCAGTGCTCGGCAGCCCTGCATGCCAAATGACTCCCCTGGCTGTGGCGCGAGGTGCAGCCGAGCGCGCAGGCAGAAGTAGCCTCCGCCTCCTCTGCTGCGCGGCGCAGGGTGCGCTGCCGGGGATGCGCTCGCGCCGGAGTCACCGCTGCGGGGTCGCCGGGCACTGCTGGCCTGCTCCCCAGCTAGGGCGCGCGGAGCGCCGCGTGACAGAATTTATCAGATGGCGGGAGAGAGATGCTGTCTTAACGCATCTCTGCCGCCCATGCATGAAGAAATAAAAAATAAAAAAAGAAGAGAACGATGCGGGAAGGTGCAGCTCGCTCTGCAAACACCGTGTAACTTGGGAGCTTCAGGACCCACAAATAGAGAACACGGTAGAGGTAACTGTGCTTTATGCCGGAAGAGTGCATTGAAGGGTCTGTGCCCTGATGTTCTGGGGCCGCTTCGCACTGGCGTAGCAAGGGGGGGGCGGAGGGGGCGGTACGCCCCGGGCGGCACGAGATTTGGGGGCGGCAGGTAAATTTATCGCCAGCCCCCCCCCTCTGCTCTTAGGCGCTCGGCGGCGGCAAAAGGCAGGGACCGCCACGGGCGGCAGAGTGCCTAGCTACGCCACTGCCGCTTCGCTACATGTGATCATAGTCCTGCTTATTAGCATCACTATCGATATAATTGTTTTACTGCTGCATACATAGTGTTTTAAACATGCTCTGCCGATCTCCTCCATTCCATTCCCTTATGTAAACACATTCTGGACATTCGTGCACTTCTACAAAGCTCATGCACATTTTGCAGAGCCGCACAAATGGCACCAAAGCTGGGCCACTCGCTTCTTTCCAGCTCGCTTCTGCTTCCCTTTACAGTCACCCCGCTGCTCAAACTCCTTCTTGCGGCTGCAGGGTTGTAAGTACCTGGTGCAGTAGCCAAGCGATGCTTTGCTGCTCCTCATTTCAGCATTTCGGACTGACTTGGTATGTTTTCCCCCCCACAGGAGATTCTTATCACTAGTCCCCCAGTAGGTGCTCTGCTTTTGTGCAAGTTGCTCCTCAACAGAGAACTCAACTATGTTGGAGATGATGTTCATTGAGATAAACGTATTTTAACATTGGCCAGTACAGGCTCATATCAGGCCACGACACGACTTAATAGTTGGTGGCAATTGATTGACAACTGTGGGATACAGGCCCTTTTACCTGCGCCCCAGGTAGGCTGCCTTGTGACTGGTACGCCACACATCTCTCACAGTGTGGGATGTGTTTGTGTAGCACGTTGTGGTATGCACAAGTTGTTGAGGTTATCCATGGCGGTCTCTTATGTTTTTGTAGGCCAAAGTTTTCTGGGTTACCACTGAGACAACAGTAGACCTTTTAACATCTGTTTCTCCTTTTACCCTTTTCTGTTCTTGCCTCGCCCCTTCCAGCCTAAGGCAGTACAACCACCAGGTTGTTGTCAGGTTCAGGTTACCACAACTTTTAATGGAAGAGGGAACTCTCTGCACTCGCTCACTGGATCAAGCTAGTCTAGATGGGGCGGACATGTGGCATGAGAGAACCAACACACCAACAAAGCCTAAGGTGAAAGCCAGGTATTTGTTTGCAGTTGATTGGATCACTAAAAAAATTAAAAGTACTAGATAGGGTCACAGTAGCTGGTTGAAACGGCAGCATATAAACTAAATACAAGCTAAGAGGGAGGCACAATCTATAAGTGTGCTAACACAAGACAACTCTTCTGCATTACTGCAGGCCAGTTTATGACATATAAGGCACTTGTGAAAGCTATCTGATGTTAAGGAAAAACTCACAGAAACTCCCAACTTCTAACTTATTTCAACTCACAGCCTCCGCCTGACCACTCGCTCGAACGACAACCATGAAACACCTCCATTTCCAGATCCAGACCAACCCCAACACCACCCTCCGCGGAACCATAGTCTACAGGCCTCCCGGCCCCTATCCGCCCTTCACAGATGCCATTGTAGGCCTTATCGCACCCCAGGCTCTCGCATACACCGAATACATCCTACTAGGCGACCTCAATTTCAACCTGGAAAACCCCAGAGACCAGAACACTTCATCCCTTCTGGAGAACCTCGCCAACATCGGACTCAAGTAGCTAGTCACTGCTCCAACCCACACAATAGGACACACGCTCGACCCAATCTTCTCCACCAGTGGGAACATCACCTACAGCCACACTACTGAGCTCCTCTGGACCGACCACCACTGCGTGCACTTCGCCTTTGCTACTCCCACCGTTCACCACCGCCATCACCGCCCCCCGTCGTAGCTGGAACAAGGTCACCAAAGAACATCTCACTGCCTTCCTCAGCACTACCACGCCAACACCTCAGCAGGCAACCTTCACCAATGGATCTCCAACTGCGCCGACACTCTGGCACCCCTCAAGGAGGCACCAGGCAAGCAACACTCCAAGAAAGCCAGCTGGTTCACTCCTGCCCTCCACGAATCCAGGCGCACTCGAGAAGAGATGGAGGAACAACAAAACCTCGGAAAGCAGCGCAACCTTCAAAACCGCCATCAAAGCACACCACCTCCTCCTCAAAACCACAAAGAAAACGTCCCTCCAAGACAGAAACAATGCCAACGCACACAACAGCAAATAACTGTTCGCCATCGTCAAGGAGTTCGCCAGGCCCAACATCGAGACCACAGATGTCCCACTCTCCCAAGACCTCTGCAACAAACTCGGCACCGTCTTCCACCACAAGATCAGGCAAATTTACGACAGCTTCGACACCCAAGTCCCTGCCACAACGCCTGTCACCACTGCACGCAACGTCGCCGCACCCCAACAGACCCTGCTCAACTGAACTCCACTTACCACAGACGACACACCCAATACCATGAAGAGCATCCACTCCAGATGCCCATCGGACCCATTCCCGTATCACATCTTCCATGGAGCAGCCTCCTCCATAGCCCCAGAGCTTCGCCGCACCATCAACTGCTCCATTGAAAATGCCACCTTCCCCGACTAGAAACACGCTGAGTTCAACCCCCTGCTGAAGAAGCCATCCGCCGACCCAACTGACCTCAAGAACTTCAGACCCATCTCCCTCCTCCCCTTCCCAGTCTAGATCATCAAGAAGGCCATCAACACCCAACTCTCCAAGTTCATCGAAGAGAACCATGTCCTGTACATCTTTCAATCCGGCTTCCGAAGTAACCACAGCACCAAGACTGCCCTGCAGAGTGCCCCAGGGCTCCTCCCTGAGCCCCACCCTCTTTCAACGTCTACATGGCCCCCCTCGCAGCCATCATCTGAAACCATCAAAAACTCAACATCGTCTCCTACGCCGATGAAACCCAGCAGATCATGTCCCTCACCAACGAACCCACAGCCACCAAAATCAACTTTCACAGTGGGATGAAGGCCGTTGCCACCTGGATGAAAGACAGCTGCCTCAAGCTCTACTCAGACAAGACCTTAGTACTCATACTACTGCCTAATACTTTTAAACACTCTTTTACATTTTTAAACCTTTTAAATTGTATTATAATTGCGAGCCTGGTCTTCCAGACTAACTTCCTTGTGCTGACGCTCCCACTCTCCGGTCCGTCGCGGGGGCTCCCGTTTGAACGGAGAGAGTGGGCGTTTCACATTTGGAGCTTGGTAGCTTCAGCTTCGCTTCCGAGGGACCGCGCTTTCGCTTCCGGGGGCTGGCTATTTAATTTGATGCAAAGCCGGATGCGCAGCAGATAGGAGTACGAGGGAGGTGTTGGTCAGCTTTATTTTAACCATTTTACTCTGCTTAATGCCTAATACTGCCTAATACTTTTAAACACTCTTTTACATTTTAAACCTTTTTAAACTGTATTATTATTGCGAGCCTGTTTTTCCAGACTAACTTACTTGTGCTGACTCTCCCACTCTCCGGTCCGTTGCGGGGGCTCCCGTTTGAACGGAGAGAGTGGGCGTTTCACATTTGGAGCTTGGCAGCTTCAGCTTCGCTTCCGGGGGACCGCGCTTTCACTTCCGGGGGCTGGCTATTTAATGTGATGCAAAGCCGGATCCGCAGCGGACGCACGCAGCAGGCGTGCCACCGGCGCGCCAAAGGCAAGCCCGTCTGCGCCCGTCCGCGTCCAGATCGCGCCGAGGGCCGGAACCCCTGCTCATTTTAATCCAAGTTTAATATACCCTATAATCTACTCCAATGTGGAACTCCGGGCTTATGGGCCCACAGCTAAACCCCAAAGCTGTTCCCTTTTAGAACCTGATTTTGATCTGAACTGTTCAACTTGTCCTGGATGCAACTTAACCCTCACTAATATCCCCATTAAGCACGACAAGGCAAAAAAAGATAGGTGGAATCCACCCACACGTAACTGAATCTTTTAAGTGTTCTTTAATCAACGCTAGATCAATGATTAAAATAGGCTTGAAATGGCGCTTCATATTGAGACATACAATACTGATATCGTTTTTATTACCGAAACATGGGCACATGAAGCATCCGGACCAGATCTGCTGGAAGCCATACCCTCCGGCTACAAAATAGTGCATGAGGATAGGAAATCAAAGAGAGGAGGTGGTTTATCTATTATCTCCAAAGACAGCATTAACTTAAAGTTTACGGCAGGAATGAATACGGCTAGTTGTGAAAACATCCTTTTTCAATTAGAGCTGACAAAAAATTACTCACTCAATGGGATGCTTCTGTATCGCCCTCCTGGTCATAGAGAATCATTTCTCACTAATCTGAATAGCTTAATCGAGCATTCTGTCACAAGATCAGATTACCTAGTTTTAGGGGATTTTAATTTCCACCTAGAGAATGATAACGACCAGGATACAGTTCACCTAGTAGAACTCATGAAGACCATAGGCCTTGATCAAAAAATCGAAGCCCCTACTCACTCAGCAGGCCACACATTGGACGGAATTTTCTCAAACATTCCCTTCCTAGCTATCACCGATATTCTTCCCCTAACATGGTCTGATCACAAGGCTATATCTTTTTCGATTAGCCCACCCCAGTCACATAGTGTGGCCAGAATGCCACTAACAAAGATCCTTAAATCCAGAGCTTGGAATAAGATAAACTCACAGGATTTAAATACTATCCTGTTAGACACACGTCCTTTAACAACTTCTGAGGATAACGATGTTGACACTGCTGCTCATAAATACAACACCTGGATGAAGGGTGCTATAGACCTTCTAGCCCCTGAGAAAAAGCAGAAATTCCGGCGTAATACCCCGTCTGAACCCTGGTTCTCAAAAGCATTAAGGTCTCAGAAACAAACCTGTCGGAGACTAGAGCGTAAGTGGAGAATTAATTATAATCCGATTGACTGAGAGACCTACAAAAAAAGCCATTATGGAATACAAATCGCTGATACACAGGGAGAAAACGAAATACTTTACTGAAAAGATCATGCTGGCCGAAAATTCGGCCAAGGAACTGTTTAAAACAATAACCACATTATCAAAAATGGTAACTAGGGAAGTCAGCACATCGAATCAAACTCTCTGCGACACCCTTGCTAGTTTTTTCCAAGATACAGTCAAGGAAGTTTTTGAATCGTTAAATCAAAACCATAAGGAAGTATCCACCGTCTCAGTGAACAACTCTTCCATCATCCTGGATAGGTTTTCCCCCCTTGACAGAGAGTAAGTCATGAAACTCATTAGGGCGTGCAAATCAGGGTCCCCATTAGATCCCTGCCCCCTAAACTCATTCATCTAGCCCCCATGGTGTTTGAGGAACAACTCACACTAATTTTAAATAAAGTGCTCAACACAGGACACATTCCTTCTGATTGGAAGATGGCGTCTATCCTTCCTATATTGAAAAAAAGTAACTTGGATCCCCTCGAACCCAGTAGCTACAGACCCATCTCTAGGCTTCCATTTCCCGCCAAAATACTTGAAAAGGCACTAAATGCGGAATTAATGACCTGTATTGATAACAATAATCTCCTGGATTCCTCACTGTATGGTTTCAGAAAAGCGCATAGCACAGAAATGGCTCTGCTTGCCGCCTCTGAAGAGATCAGATGGATATTGGACAAAGGTGACCAAGCCGTCCTGATATTACTCGATCTCTCGGCGGCATTCGACACGGTCAACCATACGATATTGATCAACCGCCTAAGGACCAGGGGAATTAGAGGAGTTGCATTGACCTTACTACACGATTTCTTAACAAACAGAAGAAATCATGTTGCATTGGGCAATTGCACCTCTGAACAATTTAGTCTACCATGTGGGGTGCCGCAGGGCTCCTCGTTGAGCCCCACCCTTTTTAATTTGTATTTTGCTCCGCTGGTGAAACTGATAAAGTCCCTGGGTTTCTCGGTGGTGTCTTACGCCGATGACACTCAAATTGTGGCGTCTATACCTAAAGACTCTACAGAGGCAGGCCTTAGGTTCAGCTCATGTATGACCCAAGTGGATCACTGGATGAAAACTAACTGCCTAAAGCTAAATTCGGGAAAAACTGAGGTGTTAGTTTTCAGTAACAATAGATCTGTTTGGTCCCCTAGCTGGTGGCCCCGGAATTTGGGACCCCTACCTATTCCAGCTCAAAAGGGTAGAAACCTGGGAGTCATTTTTGATGATAAGCTCCTCTTTGATCACCAAGTTAAAGCCCTATCTTCTTCAGTTTTCTATATGCAAAAACTGATAAGGAAAATCAGACCGTTCATCCCAAATGAACTTCAAAAAACGGTTGTTACCTCTCTTGTTTTGACCAAACTGGATTATGGAAACTCACTATTTATCGGTATCCGCAAAAAGCCCTTACAGAAACTACAAGTATTACAAAACGCGGCAGCGAGACTTATCGCTGGAATTCCTAAATATAAGTCAGCTGCCCAAATCCTGAGCAATTTACACTGGCTACCTATAGCAAAACGCCTGGAGTTTAAAACTCTAAGTATAACCTTCAAGGCACTGCATAATAGTGGATGGACCTAGCTATTTTCGTAATAAATTTGCATGGTACGCGCCAAGCAGAAAGCTCAGATCCTCTGAGGCAAGGCTACTATCCATTCCTAGATCAAAACTCACGGCCTGGGGTGGTCGGAGTTTCCTTCTGAAGGCAACTACTCTTTGGAATTCTCTACCTTTAGCCATCAAATGCTGCTCTGACTTCCTAACTTTTCGGAAACTAGTCAAAACCTGGCTGTTCCCTCACTGAAAACTAAGAATCATTCTGTCCAGGCCTCACTCCCCTGCTGTCTGCTTCAGCGCCAAGATGCCCCTGAGCATTCGAGCGCTATATAAAACCCAAAATCAAATCCTGGGACCCACCCCCTCAGCCTGGGACGACTCCTGGTGGCGCACCGCACTGGGAAACCCCTCCCACCCCCACAGACCACGCATGTAACCTCGGCATCATACTGGACTCCTCGCTCACAAAGAACCCCCACATCAAAGCTGTGTCCTCATCCTGCCTCCACATGCTCCACCTGCTTTGAAAGACTTTCAGATGAATCCCCCACAGAATCCAAAATGATGGTCACCCACACACTCCTCACCAGTAGACTCGACTACGGCAACGCAATCTACGCCGGCGTCACTCCGAAACAGCTCAGGAAAATTCAGAACTTACAAAACGCCACAGCCAGACTGGTCCTCAACATCCCCCACTGCAGCCACATAACACAACACCTCTGACAACTCTGCTGGCTCCCAGTCAACAAGATAATCACCTTCAAGCTCCTAACACACGCCTACAAAGCTCTCCATGACGCAGGACCAGCATATCTGAACCACCGCCTCTCATTTCACATACCCGCCAGACAACTTTGCTCCGCCCAACTTGCCCTGGCCACCGTCACACGGATCCACAAGATCAGAACCGGAGGAAGATCCTACTCCTACCTCACCGCCAAGACCTGGAACACCATGCCCCTCCACCTCAGGCAATCCAAGTCGCTGACCCAATTCAGGAAGGATCTCAATACCTGGCTCTTCGACAGAACCTCCACGCCCAGACGGATCAGCAGCCCCCCCCCCGCCCCCTCAGCGCCTTGAGACCCTCACGGGTGAGTAGCTGCGCTCTACAAACTCCTGATTGATTGATTGACAGTAAGACATGGGGAGGGTATAAAGGCAGTGCCCCTGCTTCATGGGGCACCATTCGTCACTCCAGACATCAATCAAAACACTAAGAGACCTATGGAACACAAAACTCGGTAGAGATCTGTTGGACACTGAATGGGTGAAATCGTTAGAATACACCAAGGAAGTGACTAGAAATTCCAGGTTTAAAATTTCTCTATTTATCTGCAGGAAAAATATCTGTCCCCTCAACACATAGGTAGGATATAGTGTCCCATGATCAATGAATATTGGACTAGTAATAGTAAGATAGTGTTCCTAGTATTGAATGTTACCAATAGATAGCTGACATTCAGACCACCATTGTGCTTATTATTACATTTATCTGGATCAGAAAAGTACAGTTCCACAAATACATTTGCAGACCTAGCATATGTCCAGGTCAAGGGGAGGGCAGCCATCTCTTTGAAGGTGTCAACCGCGCCACCAAATCCCTATGGCTGAACGAATTACATAGATTGATGTTTGCGTAAAATGACACACTCACTAGATTGCAGCAACAAAAAAAAAGGGGTAGAGAGGAATGCAATTTCTGGAATGCTAGTTTGTTGGCCTTGACCAATAAACCAGACTAGATGCCACCAATAATAGTCAATAATGTTCTCCAAGGAAGCACGAGAGAGATCATGGTTGCAATAATGTCATATTCTTGCCCCTCTTAGCTCAATAAAACTCTACTTACAACAGATAAATGATCAACAAACCCTCGCTTTCACACTATGGTAATTAACTGTGAGTAAGCCAGAATGTCTGTAAAGACTCACCAAGGATTCAAAGCGGATTGCTAGGACTCTGATAAGGTTGGGCGACTTGCAAAGGTTCTAAGGGTGGGACGTCATCAGAAAGCCCACGCTTTGCCACACAGAATTGCAATTTGGATTGGTCGACTGAAACTAGAGCATCTTGTTTGGTTGTACTCCAGAGGATTGGGGAAAGTTGGTTCTCATAGACTGAACCCACCCCAGGTGACGGAATGACTTGACAATGTGATAGGAAAACTGCTCATACTACTGGAAAGGGTTTCCAGATTTCTATGTTCCAGTCTCCCTTTCTCAGGGCCCTCGACTCACTTTCACCCGACTCATCCTCTTTCTTTATAAAACTCACATCCACTTTTCACCTATTTTTTTACTGCTCCTCTCCAACCACATGCACACACTCCAATCTCACCAACACATTGTCAAGGGGAACCTCTCCATCTCTTACGTATATCAAACACACTACCCCTTGCCTAATCTATTGTTACTTCATACCCATCTGATCATGAGTGAATTCACATGTTCCTATTGCCCATCTGCTTCATCCTCCAGGAAATGCCTCCATTTTAAAATACAAGACTCCCTTCCTTCATTCCTGCTCTGGATGTATAATGCCCTCACTTCACTCCCCAAAACCACACTGTGTAATCACTTTAATAACATCATCAAACAAGTTTGAAAACACATCATTTCTCACATTATGAGAGCATTACTATGTAAATGGTGTATAAACACGACGATCTGAAACCTAGAGGAAGGTAAACAATCAAAAAACCACACTGTCCAATGCCCTTGACAACGCTATATCTTCATACTATCAAATCTCAGCACCTCACTTTAGCCTCCCCCACAATGTCTCACACAAACCATTCTCTCCTCTGCAGCCATTCATAAATGACCCATCACTATCAGCTAACAATTTCGTTACTCCTCCTATAAAATAACTCCTATAAGAAATACCGTGACCACACTTCAGACTGTTGCAACACCCCCTCTTGCATGCCTACAAAATCCTGACCTCGCATATCTCTACTCTCCTATTTTTCATGTCCATTCAAACTCATTCTTATTATCAAACTGTCCAGCTCATCCTGTGCACCATCTGATCCTTTCAGTCCTCAAACTATCACCCTCCTGCACTTCTTTTTCAATGTTCTTTCTGCCTCACCTCTCTCTCCAACTATTTCCTCACAACTGGAACATACCCAACTTGCCTCAAAGCTGTCATGGCCCTACCTCTTCTAAAACTAACTACTGCTGATCCCTCTTCCCCTGCTATCACTCAGTGTATCATATCCCCTTATTTTTAACGATACTAAAACAATTGGTCTTCAGTCACCACTTAGTTTATCTTTCATCCAATTTTCTCATAATACCCTCCAATCTGCGTCAAGCCCTAGGCGAATATATGGACTTGCTAAAAAATCCTGGCCTTCCCAGAGTCTTTATGGTAGTGACAAGAAGCTTATACACCACTCTAGAGGAAGTGAGGGAAATACAGGTAGGGAAGAACATAGACACAGGAGCTCTTCAGGTAGCAGAACGGTAATAGGAAAGTCCGTAAGGGAGTAGTGTTGATTCCAGCAAGGTAAGTTTGCTGCACTAGTGGGTGGAGAATATGGGGTGCTCTGAATAAAAGGAAACATATCAAAATGTTAGAATAAATAAATGGTATTCCACCCTTCTGACCTCCCTACGTTGCTACGCAAATATAGGATAATTGGTCACTCTGCTTCAAATATATACAAAGTTCTCAAACCATCAAAGAACTCCCTTATGAAGCATTTAAAGACTAAATGAGATCCTTCTATTCCTCCTCCCACATTCAGTACTTTACAGACATTCTATAGCAGGCACTTTGACATTCACTTTTTAATGCAAAAATTACTTAAGCTCAGACAGAATCGCGCTTTTGGTCCATCTATAAGACGTACTGCACACCAGCAACACTTCCTAAACTTGGATTGGCCACCTCTGGGCTTTGCTGGAAATACGGTAAGGATCAAGATGACATAGATCATATTTTCTACTCATGTATGGTGGTTAGTTTCTTCTAGTGCAAAGTACAGACCCTCATTTAGAACATTCTCAAGATATCCTTTGATACAGACTTTCCAAAAGTTGCTGTGGGCGTGTTTGCACATCCGCCCTCCTCCATCTTACCTTCTGGTGATATACTACTCTTTAATCTGTTACTATCCCAGGGGGTTATGGTTCTACTTTCAAAATAGAAATCCACGTCTTTTGTTCCCTTTAAGAAATGGTGGGCTTCGCTCTGTTCTACTAGGAGTTAAGATAACACAATGAACGCGAAGTTCCACTCAGGTCATGGACTAGAACAACTTTGGGACAGTTCTGAAGTGTTCTTGCGGAAGAGCAAACCTTCCTGAAAGTTACTTTCATACCGACTGTGGTGTCCCCTGATGTACCTCATGCATTCCACTCTTACCTGTAATGCTATGTCTGATTTAGCTGTATGATAGACATCCATGATCAAAGGGAACCAGGCGGATGTGATCCACCCAGAGGTTCATCCAGGTCCAAGAGAGGTGGCGAGTTATATGTGCTATCTTGAAGTCTATTATCTCCCCATTCCCTCTTCTCCCTTCACCCCCCTCTTCAGACAGTGTTTATGTTGCTTCAGGTTGGTAGTTCATCGTGGTTATACCTGATGTGATTTTTGCTTTCCCTTCTTTATGCTGGGATTTCCTTTCATACAGACCCTCCAATGGGAGCCCTTTAACAATAGGCACATACGTCATATTTCGTATAACAAGTGTAGCTTTATATCTAGATATCCCTACTGTATTTCAAATGCATGATGCGCTATTGTTTACACTTACCTTTTGTACACCTTGAGGGTGCATAGCCCAATGTATGACTGTATTTTTGCTGATTGGGGTAATGTTTTTCTATCTTCTCATTATTCTTTGCTCCTAGTTTGTTAAATAAAACTCAATAAAAATGTATTGAATAAAAAAAGAGTAAATGGTATTCAAAGCATGAAATTCTGCTAGCAGAAATGTACTAAGCTCATCCTACTCCATGTTGGTGGCTGCCATATTGAAGATAGTTGCCAACCAAGATACCAATGCTGACCCTCCTAGATGCCAAAGAACAGTATTCTTTCACCAACAAGGTAACACACAACAGACCAGCAGAGGAGATAAAATGAGGTAGGCAACAGGGCTTAGAGGGGGAACTGAAAATGAGTAAACAAGAAAGACGAGTGAACGCAAGTTGGTGAACAAACTAACAAGAGCAGAAAACCAAATAAACCAAGAGATGCTGCCTACACAGACCAATGTTCAGAGTGAGGTTACATATGCTCTGCCACTACTAACCTGGAAGTGGGCCCTTCACCAGGAACCCCTCCTTTCCTATAGGACAACATGCCACTACCCTGTCTTCCAGAGATTCCATTCTTGGCCTTTGTAATAACAGGTAACTGATATTTTTTGAGGAATCGTACTACAATGTCTCCAATTTTCTCTGTTCATACTTTGCGCCACGTTCCCTGCTTGTAGCTGTGAAGAAATCCTGACAATCTGGCTTCCATACCATATTCATATTAGAAACAGTATTTCACATGTGATTAACTTTATCACCACTAACCATCAGAATCAACTTTTCACCATCGTCTTACTTTTGGACTAATCATTCAACCCTACTGTTCTGCCTTCTCTAAGGTCACTAGCCATTATTCTCCAGGCTCTCAATAGTTCACCTAATACCTTTCCAATCACCCATTCTCTGGCACTAGGAGCTCAAAGATTTCAGCACCCACCTCTCTACCAGTAGGAGGCCCTCAAGACTCTGTGATAAGCCTCCTTTTTCTCACTTTCCCTTGGTGACATTATTTCCTCATTTGGTTACTCCTACCATTATCTCCTTTCCTACTTTTACACTTTACACCCACCTACAGCCACTCATCACAAACGGCTTAGCTACAATCGAACACTGTATGGTATTATAGTCACTCATGCTGAACTCCTCTAAGACGGAGGTCCTAAACATTCTATCTTTAACTGATACTTTCATTCACACACTGACTCCATTCACTTTCTTCCAGACTCTCAATTTTCTTCATTAGCAAGAAAGTTCGGGATTCTTTGATGCCCATGAATGAAAATTGAAGCCTAAAGTAATGAAACAGCTACTGCAGTATGTTTCAACTACTTAATGCACACTAGATACAAATAGACCATTTAATAAAGACAATATACTCTTCGACTCATTAATGTCCAGCACACAAGGCTGTTGCAATAATCTTATAGTTGGCCTTCCCCAATACTCCTTCATTCCTGCAGACAAGATTGCAAACGTTGAAATCCAAACTATAAATAATTTACACAAATACACACCCCACCTCAGCGTACCAGTTGGCTCAAAACCAAGAATCAGGCTTTACACAGGTTCATGATACTTGTATTAAAAGTAGTAAATGGCCTGGCACCATATTATCTCCCTCTGACATCCTAGCATGAGATACACCAACTGGAAACCTGTAAATCCACCACCTAAACATTCTAATTACAGCTAAGTCACCATGTACCACCTCTAAGCTCCAGTCTTTCTACTTTCTAGGTCCATTAGCACCAGTCTACCACAAGATATCCAGGCCACCCCCTTTCTACAAGGATTTACAAAGCACTGAAATGTCACTTTTTTGCAATTTGAGAGAACAGGGTGTTTACTCCTCTGCCTTGCTGTAAATAGGTACAGCTCTACGAGCCACTGGCTAGTTATAGGTTATATTCTCATTTACATTTATTTCATAGAATAAATTAATTGCGCATCTTCATCAATCTGCACAACAAAACTGGCGTAATTAACTTATACTACTACTGTGTTTTTTGTCTGACCTAAGGGCATCCCATCCCAATAGATTTATGCACCACCATCAATGATTTGTAAAATATTTCTGGTCAAAATGTTGCTATCTGTTGGATTATGGATGGGATATAAGCGAGTGCATCAGTCTAAGAGTAGCAATACAAGGTGACATGTATGGATAAAAGTCCTTGCATCAATTGGAAATTTGTGCGACCCTGCCCTATTTGTCACTGTCTTGTCAGCCTACTGTTTCTCTCTCAGTGAACTCAACAGATCTGTCAGTGATCTACTCGAGGTGCTGCATGATTTTTGGTAATGTTCACAAAGCTGTGCGCTTCTGGTTTGCACCTGAGTATCATTGCTTTTAGGAATTACAAGGCTGATAGCATTACATTATAGTTCATGGGCTCAGGCATTTTTACCTGTGCACTGGAATGAAAGAGGAGCTTCTGTCACCTGGCCTGTAAAATCCTTCCAGTCACCCATAACTGGAGTTCTTACTTCCCCCATTGACATGTGTACAATGCAAAACTGTTAGAATGAGGGCACAGTAAAGGGTGCCTTTGGAGGACAACATAAATGTATTCACAGAACTGGTTTTCCTGTTCAGGGCCATTTAAGTTCTTCTATCTATTTAGGTAGTTGTAAAGCACAGACACATGAACACCTCTTGATACACAATCTGTATGCTGTTGTCCCTCTAGAGACTCCACAGATTCATAGTGGGTTTTAGGCTATACATCCTTTCCCAGCAAGTTAGCAACTCACCTGTTAGAGCACCCGAGTACCTCCACCCCCTGTTTTTGAAATGTTCTGGCCATCATCTACCACTCTAGGACCATGGGTGACAGCATCTATTTTCTGTTTAAGCTAATCCACATGGCATGGGCAGTAGGTAGCAGCCTCTTCCTAGCCCTCCCATACACCCCAGTAAGAGTGCAGAAAGCTTGAAAATCTCAGTGTCTACTGATTGAAAGAACATTCCCTCCCTAAAGACATTTTAGGCTTTGTTGGTTATGGATTCCCACCAGTGCACCCAAGCAAGAAATATGCTAGTCCCATCCAGCCAGTAGTGCCATTCTGCCTGGATTCCAGAATGAGAATGTGTGTGCCAGCTCAGAGAAATATTTACCAGGGACAGTATTCTGTTGGTCGCGGTTTATGCCGGAAGGCCAAGGCCAGGACCATCTTTGTGAGACCGTAAAGCAATGGTGCTGCAATCCGCCCTGGAAGAAGAAATTGTACTGCCTGGTATGTGGAAAGGAGCATTCTCACGACCTACACAGTGACAAGGAGAGCCCAGCTGACTGTGGCTCCTAAGGTCTCACTTCCTGTAGACAACATCCATGCAGGCTTCAAAGACCATGCAGACGAGCTGGCTACAACTGATCAAAGAACCAGTTTGACCAGAGGTTCAAGGACCTCTAGAGAGCATTCCAGATATGTGAGCGTTATTAGCCTGTGTCATCCTTGATTCCTCGTACCATCCCAGATTTTGCAGAGGTCTAAATCTGACTGTCATGATTCAATGATGGACACAGAGATGTTTGCTTTGGTTGCTATCCCTGATTCTGTTACCATTTTAATTGACCCAAATTATAAGTATTAGAAAGAGATTACATCATCTGAAGTTGTCATGATCAGACCCTCAGACTGAATCTCTGTACCCCAGTAAGGGTGAGCCTCTGGGACCAGTGTGTGCCAGATACTGTAGGTTGCCTTTCTGCACAGTTCACATGACTAAGGTGGAAAGAGTGGTATAAAATATACAACCATGATGCCAGAGCCTCTTACTGCCAGTAATTAAGGTCATATTGTTACCTAGTAAGAGCTGCTATGAGAACTTTTTACACTGGCAAAATTACGAATGCTAAAAATTCCACTAGGGATTTTATTTGGCGCCATTTACCAGCTTGCCCATCCACCCACAGCCGATTCTATGGTTCCACCTTTTTAGGACTTAGTGAAGCCACTCTCAGATTATTTTTCCAATGAGATCTGAGAAAGAAGGGACAAGGTCGCAGATCAGGACAATAATTTTCCTGCACTTTATCTTCTGCTCTGAGCTTTGTTTCTTCAGCAGTTTGTTTACAACTTTTATGTGGAAGATAGTCAACTGATCTGTCGCATCACCCCTCATACGAGCAAAAATCTCCCTGACTTGTCAACGGCTTTGCTGACGACTCATTGCTGGATGAAAGCTAAAAAAATGTAAACTCAGTCCTACAAGACTAAGAACCTCCTTATATGCAACAAAATCATTATATGGGACACATTTTTTTGGTGTGTTGAAATGAGTATCTGCCCTTCTGTTGAGTCAGCCTGTAACCAGGGTATTATCTTGGATAGCAAACTCTCATAAGAACCTCACTGCAATTACTAAATCATGTCTCTTCCACCTTAAACAGTTAATGAGAATCTTTACTTTATCTTCCTTCACTAATAAGGTAATGGTCAACAATGCCTTTGTCCTTTTTAGACTGGACTATGGTAATTCAACCTGGCTAGGGCTTCCTAAAAAAGTCTGGGTCATCTACCAATCATTCAAAATGCCACATTGAGACTCATTTTCAACCATAGCAAATTCGACTATGTATCTTCTCTTCGTGCTCAGCTGCACATGCTCCCAATATCCCACCAAATTAGCTTCAAAGCTGGTTGTCTGATGCATAAATTCAAACAGGGAGCAACACAATGTTTTCTGGCAGTTAAAGTCCGGAAATACATTTCTCAGTGGGAGCAGCATAATTTAGTGCTCCATAATGTTATACATCAAATATTCATCTGTGTATTAAAATATTAATCAGTGTGCAAAAGTATTAATCAAAGTGTTAGCAAGTGGCTGTATTTACCCATAGTGGAAGCCAAGTTTAAATAATCGAATTATAATTAAGGTATTGTCTAGGCTAACTGTAATCACTTGACTGTCATTTTCTCACTTAACGTTAACATGACTGTAGGTAGGCCTTAAGCCTGACCAAACTGGATCGGAGTAGGGCTGACTGAAGAGGGGTGGATTGGGGTATACACGATTATGTATTAGGGCATCATTTCGTAAATTAAATTTAAGAAAGAAGCAATGTCGCTTTGCAATATTTAGAACAAGATCATAGTTGTCATCTTTAGAGAACAGCGTCCACAAGCAAAAAAACAAAACCATAGTCTGCAAAGTGAGAAAAGAAGGCTTGGCAAAATGAAAGAAAGTTAACTATGGAAAATAAAACTGTGCAGTTTTGTTTGTCCTGCTGGGCACTGATCTTCAAAAATAATTTGCAGGCCGACCTTTAAAATGCGGATTCAACTCCTTAGCTTGCCAACAATGCTGGCATGCAGCTAAAAGCGAGTTCACTTCTTCTGAACCCTGGGTTAATACATTTCTGTTCCCATTACTTAAATTATACATGGGCTCGCACTCTGAAGTCTGCTGCCTTTTGTTTGCAGGGCACTAGTAGCTAAAAAGAACAAAATAGTACCTCAATCACGTTGGGAGCAGCGGACAGGCACTGATTAAGTTGAATCAATCAGTGCTTGGTCCCTACTCCACAGTAAGGAACGAAAATTAGTCTAGGCCTGCAATGACCAATTACGAGGCTGTAAAGAAAAATGCCACACAAGCCAACAAATGGTAAACAAAGGGTGGGCTCCAAGTCCTTTTTGTAAACAACAGTGTCTCACAAGCAAGCGCGTATGTGCTAGGGCATGACTTACACAGGCTCGACCCTAAAAAAAGAATGGCAGTGGAAGCTGATTGGCTGTTTGAAGCCAAATATTTTCCTCTGACCACATTTTTGTGAGGTTTGTAGACCTCACCGAATTTAACTGACCTTGTGGGGGGAAAGATCTGAAGCCTTATGGCAAGTTATGCACACCATATCCCCAATGTTGACCATGGCACACCCCAAAGGGGTGGTAAATACCATAATATACTGCAAGATGTGCATCTTTCTTGTATGGTCCACAGCCGTCATGTTTGCAGAGCAAAAGTGCATCTTTTTAATGTCCTGTGGCTTGGGAATTACATTTCAAGCTGGAAAGATTCAAGTTTTTTTGTTAAAAAAAAATGGCTTCCACTTTTTACCCACCAGGCCTGCCCAGGACTAGAAATGTTAACAATATGCTCCTTGCCTTACACCCCTATTTATGGAGTCCTCTCTTCTCAACCCTTAGTTAAGTTCCCAGCTTTTTCTAGGAGATGGGAGAAAGATCTTAGGCATGACACCCTAAGGCCCTTGGACATTTTCCTGGCTTTATCCAAAGACTGGAGAGTGGAAACCATCTTTTTAAAATAGTATACTTTATGAGTCTGTTCCTCCCACTTCCACCACTTCCATTACCTACTGGGCACGACCTACAACAGTGAAGAAGGCACTCTAGCACAATCAATACTTGATTTCCCATAGTCTGAGATGCATAGACCAATATCCTAGACATAACCATATTCATATAAAGCCTCCTATTTCATGCCTTCTACAGAAAAAGTAGAAGTGATGTTGCCCACTATGCTTGCAACCAATCTTCCATCAAAATATGCAAACACCATAGAACACCATTAATACCATTAGGTTTGATCACTCAAGCGAGAATGATCAACTATTGGAAGAATTAAAGAGTGATTAATATTCCAGAAAATACAGTATGCCATTAATAAACATCATCTCAAGTGATGTTTTGAATATACAATGCCTATTTGACAGATTTTATAACTCATAACTAGTTATATCCATTAATAAAACATTTAACAATTGCATTTCATGGTTATCCAAATTAGAAGGGTATGTTTTGTGTGTTGCAATTCACATTGTTTTGGTGGCCTCGACAATGAGAAGTCCCAAAAAATGAATAATAGTGCAGCACTAGTGTATGGGCCTACACACTACGATGGTTTCAGGCACATTCACCCCTCCTAAATAACGACTCCATTTAGGTATTTCGACAACAGCTAGTTCCCTGTAAACATTTATAACAGTTGTGTCCAGTGTGAGTTCCGATGCATGCCAACTGATCAATGGAGATTCAATGTGCTTATTTATCTTGTGTGGCTATCCCCCAAATCTGGCATGGATCCAGCACTCCTGGACTCATCATTGGACACCTCTGATCAAGGATGACACTCAACCTGTTGGAGATTTTATTTAATCAGTTTGTGAGTTTAATAATCTCAATGCAGTTTTTTTAGAGAAGGTGGATTTGATTTAATCAGATTTATTATTTATTAATTATTAAGCGCAAAATTCACTAAAACAGCATTTGTGGCACTGGAAAAATGACTATTGAACACTAAATGGAAACAACCAATAAAAAGGGTAAAGCTACCAAAGTAAGATTGACATTAAGGCCTTCCTTAAATGTAAATGCTTTTCAATCCTGGGTATCCTAATAGGCAGATCATTCCAAAGTTTGGGTCCAAGGTACCTAGTGGCACTTCCCCAGTAGAGGCCAAAATGAATCAAGAGACATGTAGCAACAGATCAGAATCAGAGCATGTAGATATACCAGGAGATTGTTTATTGCACTTTTCTTTAAACCAGTTGTTGTTCAGTTTGTAGCAGCTTCTGTGTATCTGGCAGGTGGCTTTAATATTAATATCCATACAATTGCATAGTACTGATCTATTCTTATTTTGGAGATTAATACCTGCTAATAATGACCTCCTAGTTGAAAAGCATAATGCACTGGATGTTTCAACAATATTAACATGGCAGTTTTCAAATGATAACGGTAAATGTGAGAAATACCAAAATATACATACCTGCTACCCAACAGCTCAGGTCCTGTTTGTTTCTAACCTTACTCCATCTTACGACATGACTAATAATCATCGTTTTAACAGACATCACAAAACTGATTAGAGGCCTAGGACAGCCATAAATGGTGTTCAAAAGGATACTAGGTTGTGAAACGTAATATATCAAACATTTTTATGGTATTTGTCAAATGTGAGAAACCATGGTGGTGTTCTTTCAGCATACAGAATAATGCTAGTTCTGCAATTTTGGAAGAAGTCTTATTTTCAGCCCCATCACTGGCATTCATCAGTTGTGAAATCACCCATTAAACTTCTCATTTTGGAGCGCCAAGACTTCTATACTTCGGTAGCATTTGATGAATCTCCATGCTCAACCATGCAGGGTTGTTTGATATATAAAAACTAAAGTTCATCTTATTCAAGGTCTTATTCAAATATGTAACGGAGGCTTTAGACACCATACAATAAAGTACAAAATTTGCAACGTCTCATGGGAAAGTATCCAATTTAAGACTATTTGTTTTGGTTTCCATATAGGAGACAAACCTGCAATCTATTCCTCAAGCACACAGAAGACATAAAGTTAATTATTTATGTTAGTACCGTAGATGTAACAATTCCCAGAAACGTGAAAATCAAGGTTACCAATTGATTAATGCAGCCATCAGGGGCCACTGTTGGAGACAAAAATTAAACTTTTCATCTTCTTAGTTTTACAAAATTCAGAAACTAATGAGAACTTTTGAACACGTCATGATTTGAAATCATTATCTATTTTCTGGACAAAACTATAAGCATTCATTGATAAATACTGAAATATAATGTTCCATGTTTCTAAGCACTATACCACTAACTCTGACAGTGTGACTGACCTAAAAAGCCAAGAACCCAATTGCTGGCATGCAAATTTATGTGTAAAGGTGACACTCGTGCAAAGCTCCTGGAGCTACATGACACCAAAAAGCCAATTATAATTTGCATTTACATGATTGTAGAAATTACAATGCAGAAGGCAAAAAGTATAAATAAATGTATTATCTAAACTGAAAGTCACCTTGGCAGCCCAAATATAATCGGACAAATACTTCGAAGATTGTTGCCTTGTTTGATGTTACTTGTGCCTCACTCCTTTTAAAACCTGATTTTCCAAATAATATATAATAGACTTGTTTTTGTATACTGTGGGATGATGATCTGAAGGGATGAACCCATTTTGGTCGTTGTGAATTAAAGTATCCAGGACAAACGTTAAATATTTACTCACTACAGTGGCACATTTTATTATCCATATTGGTTGAGCTGATTGGACAATATCAGATAATCCTCAATATTTCATTTTCAGATTCCACAATTAAAAATATAACAAGACTGTAAAGTGCATAGTGAAGTAAGCCGCATTAAAAACGTCATCCTACATATGCAAACAAACTGGTCTAATCTTGTCAGTACAAAAACTATAACATTCACTAGTCTTCCCATCTGGAAGCATATAAATTGGCTTGTGATATTGATATTGATATTATATTTCTTTACTTATAAATGCCTTATCGAACAAAGGTTTAATATCTTTCAATAGGTTAATATCGGTATTAGCTTGAACAAATATATTGGTTACGGTTGTTAGCTCATACCACCTTTACTATACAGTGCTTTGTAAAACTACCCAAAGCACTTATTGTTTTCCTAGTGTTACAAGCAATAACCTTTCACTTGTCATTATCGTAGGTATCACTTTACAATTGTGAACTTGCTTAAAGTGCATTTGAAGTTATTTTCCACAACTATCATTACTTAAACATTGGAGCCTGACTCTATGAATCAGATATGCTCTAACGAGGCTGTTAACTTGGTAAGAGTTAGTTAAGAAGATCAGTGTCTAATACTTATTTTTATGTAATTTAGAATATATTTCTTCAACTTCCACCACTTACTCCGTAATTGGTATCATTTCTCTAAATTCTTACTTTCTTATTGTATTAGGATTATGTATTGTCCATCCTCTATCTTATACTTGAGTTGGCAAGGCTAACAGTACAAAAAACATTTGAGATTCATGTTGTGTCATAAATAAGACAGGATAGGATCCGAAGTTAAATACTAAAGAAATTCAGGTTTCGTCTGATATAGTTTTAGATTGCCCAGCCAGGTCACAAACATAAAGCAAATTAAAGTCACCAGCAATATTTGCATTAATGGCAAGTGCCAAAAACTCAATGCACTGATATTACAAAAAAAGATGATTACGAAGATTCAGAGCATAGATATTCATAATTTTCCATTTGCTACCATTCAAAATACCTTGAACACAGACAAATTGACAGAGTGAATCAGGTTGCTTTTAATCTTGGATTAGACAGTCACACAGCCAGATTCATAAACTGCATTTTCTAGTAAACAAAGCTGCACTACAGTAGTAGTGGTTTGAGTTTGACCAATTTACTCTCTACTAGTCATTCTTAATGACAGACAAAAAAGAGTCAACTACTGTTAAACTGGTACAATGGTGATATTATATTCTAGTGCTGACATAGATATATGCTATGAAGCAAAATATTCATAAAAATAGTTGAACTAATGAATTGATTATTGCCCTCATTTAGAAAAGAAAATAATTGAATTGTACATCTTTTTGACATGTAAATCAGAAATATGATACATAATTTGCAATGTTTTAGCATTTCTTTTATGTCCATGTGTCATATGATCTATAATGTAAATAAAAAGCTGGCAGACACGTTTCAGCATTGCTGCCTTCTACCGGACCAAGTTGATTCGGGAGAATAAAAGCATCCATTATCTCTCATCTCTTAACATCTCTAGACCATCGCTAGTATAGATTAGGGTGGGTCCATTTTTAGCCGCCATTTGCTTTTTTTCTATTATTCGAAATATTTAAAGTTTTCTCCTGCAGAAAATTACTCACATGTGCCATTTACAATTTTATAATTTTAAAGCTACGAATTAATGTCTTGATTGTAATGAGTATTTCTCAACTGTCACAATATGCAACATAGTGTTTCATCAGTGTGATTTATATATCTACAATAAATTTAAAAAAATGCTATAATTGATTTTTTTAACTGTATTAATATACTTAATTATAAATAATTTTAAACTTTAAAAAAATATATATTTTATTATTTAAATTAATGAAATACCTAACCTTTAACCAAGTTTTCTGAAAGTTAAATAAATAAAAATGCCAGTGAAGGGAGGTTTTTTAAAAATTATTGTTCAAAAATGAAATTGGTATGCATAAATGAGTCATTACTTAATAACACTTAATTTGTTGCATTAATGTGGTGTAAAATTAAATTTTACTAGTTTCAGGTGAAAAATAAATGTTTGTAAATTATTTTACATTTATATTATACATTAAAATATATCTTTTCTCTAAGATAATAGACTTTTTAAATTTCCCTATACTTTCACATAGGGGTGGAGACATGAAAGTCTAGGCATCAGTGTAAAACTCGATTCAGAAATTGTGAATAGCAACAAAATATGTGGTGAGTTACACGTAGGTGTAGGAGTAACTACACATGAGTAAATATACACATGTAGATGTACCTTTTTGAATTAAGCCCTTATTGAGCAGTGTGATAATGCCTCTTGAAAAAGAAAATTAACATGATGCAAAGAACTGATTGCTTAAAAATAGATTATTGTCACAGGTCAACAGCTTCAGAAAAGAGCAATATCAATTTTCTTACTACTTTTACAGAGATCGCCAAGACCTTTCAACTTCAGTGCTAGCTGACAAAACATTACACAGAAAATATGGCATATAATTATACGTTCCATCTTCTATCTGGTTACCACCCATTCACACACAGGCAATAGTACACTAGACAAACCGGTACATACCAGACACACCCACACTCACTGCAGTATCACTTCCACTTTGAAGAGCCTCTTTTGTTCCAAAAGATTTTCACTTCTTGCATCCTCTCTTCTTCACCCTTCTTCATGGTGTATTACTATACCCCAGCTCTTGTTATCCCTCTCGATTACTTCAACCCTTCTCCCACCAATGTTATAATGAAAGGTCCAAGAGATAACTCAGAACACTAAACTACTTCTTTGGCTGATACAAAAGTTAATGTTTTACCTTCCAGGATAACTTTGAGTTTGGTCAGAAATATTCTTCAGATTTATTTCCAGCAAGATCTTTTTAGCTTTTTAGAAACTAAGACATCTTTGGTTCGCCCTCATATAATTAGTGAAAGTCTACATGCCTTTACATTCAGGACTATAGGTGTAGCCCTCAAAGGATGTGTTTATTTTGTATTCAGCATTGATTACCATGGGACCTCTTTCGTCCCTCTTCTACTCAAAACTTATGATGAAGTCGTCTACAAATGCTAGTACATTAGTCACTTATTTACCTCACATATCCCAATCATCCATGTAGCATGCCTACAGGATTTCTGCTGATTCCTTCGTACAAACCATTTTACTAGATTAAATTAACCTAATTATGACTATAGTTAGCAATTTACTGTAGAACTTCCCTGTTTCAAGCTTGGCAGTACAATACTTATGTGTTAATTCATAGTCTCATATTTTAGGACAAACAGATTGTAGTACCGAAGGTGCATCAACTGGTGAGACAGGCAAACGTCACATCTAGCAAAGGTAAAGGAAGGTTTCCGCTTTGACTTCGGTCATCAGGTTGCAGGCCACTGGGCACTGAGAAGCATCCTGTTTAGGCACACACAAAATCCTTTCTGGCAACTGTCAATTGGTGCCTAACATTAATTTGCACCTATGCATGTGGTATTTCTATAGTGCGAATCAAGTCAAAAGGCAAAGATGCACAGAATCCAGCGATTCCGCCAATCACTAATTCAGCGAGCAGAAGTGCTACTGCAACATTATGTAATGTTCTTGGCAGTCTGGTGCACCAAAGAATCTATAGCTCGACTCTGATCTGGAAACGTAGGACCCATTTCACAGAAAAAAAATTGGAAATCAGCTCGTGCAGGTTCACTACCTTGTATGGGTAAGGATTTCTGAACTTTATAAATTCTCAAAAGTTTCCCTACAGTTCTCCTGGAAGTCTTTGATATTTGCAGATTCCCAGGAGTACTCTTTGAAAAAGTTTGTGAATTCCTGCCTTCAACAATGTGAAGAAAGTTCTACACGCCTAAATGTACATAATATATTACTAATTGTGCAAAAATACCTTTGCATCCGTGCAACTGCATTTTTTTTCTTCTATTTGTCCATGGGGGAAGTATTTTCCCTGTGGAGAATTTCCTTACCCTATTCCCCCACTAATGGTAGGATGTTTTCTCAGCCCATTTTTACCCTGTAAAGGAACTTATGCCCGTCCTTGACAAGAGTTATTCTGTAACCATCTTTCTCTCATATTGAAGTTGGTAGGAGAGGTTTATTTCACACGACGGACATCAAGCCACTGCAGCACAACTGGGCAAGATTTTCAGATGAAAACATTCTAAAAACATCAATGCGTCATGTAGTGAGTAAAAGGACAGTCATGAAATGAAAGCTTAAGGGAAATGCAATAAGTCCACTACAAATTCACAAATCGTGCCCAGTATGAGAATGGGTCAGAAATACATTTGTGAATACCCACGAACCGACGACTTATTGCTGCTCCCAAACCCTCCAGGCATTTCCATTTTGGAAAGCCCAACTATTTTTATCACTCGCCTAATATTACACCATGGTATGGTTATTTTTTACAAATGGTTAAGTTGATTTAGAAGTCATTTGCATGTGCAAGTAAAATTTTAATGTGCAAGTATTCTTTGTAAATAACACTGTCCCAAAAAACATCCCAAGCAGGAATGACGACGCATGGCTTTTAAGTGGCGGAAGTAGCTGATGGAGCTCTGTTTGTCCAAGCCTGGGGCACTAATGCTGCAGTGTGTTTAACTGCCCCTTGGTGCTGCCAAGTCATTTGGCCTGGTGGCATCTGCATCTGTTGCATTATAAGACCATCAAGGAGCCCAACTGTCAGTGACAACGAGGCCTAGCTGTATGAGGAGTACACTGAACTCCAATTATTGCTTTTTTTCACAACCCAACCAGCAGGCAGTAGGGCCAGTTTGCTTCCTTGCATTAGGGTCAAAGGCATCTTTTCTTCACCTCTGGATGTCCAAAAGCCATGGGGCGGCTCCTCCATGTGGGCGGAGGAGCGTCGCCCCACTGCTTTCTCGCAGTGCGAGAGTAAGAAACATAAAATGGTATAAATACCATTTTATGTTTCTGCTTCTTGCACTGCGAGAAAGCAGAAGAAGGGTTTGGTTGGGAGCGGGCGGGTGGGCGGGTAGGAGTAGCTAGCCCAATGTTGTGGGCTCGGACTGTTTGGTCGGCCCCAGGGCCGACCAAAAAAGTCATGCACACTCTCCTGTTTTCTCCATGTAGGCTGCATGCAGCCTGCATGGAGAAAACAGCCTCCCCATAGACGCCTATGCGGTCAGCGTCCCAGCCAATCACAACTCTGCCATTGCAGTGTTGTGATTGGCTTAGGGGAGGGAGGCTGCCTGTGGCTGCTTCCTGCGAACGCGACGCGGGACCGGTCTGCCTGAAGGTAAGTTTTCATTTATTTTAATTTAAAATTAACACCCCCCTCCACTTGACCCCCGAACCCCCCCCGCACGAGTCATGCTGGCAGTGA
This sequence comes from Calotriton arnoldi, assembly GCA_963921515.1. Classification (NCBI taxonomy): domain Eukaryota; kingdom Metazoa; phylum Chordata; class Amphibia; order Caudata; family Salamandridae; genus Calotriton; species Calotriton arnoldi. The sequence goes on from CAWUFW010004148.1 coordinate 1,325,253, forward strand.
CTTCAAAAGCCCAGTCACGGCTGGCATGACTCACGGGTGGGGGGGAAGGGGGCTTAATTTAAATTTTTTTAAATTAAAAACTTACCTTCGCCTCCGGTCCCACGTCGCGTCTCCTGCTCTCTCTCTGCTCACAGGAAGCAGAAGCAGGCAGCCTCCCTCCCCTCCCCTAAGCCAATCACAACGCTACAATGGCAGTGTTGTGATTGGCTAGGGCGCTGTCCATACAGGCGTCTATGGGGAGGCCGTTTTCTCCATGCAGGCTGGAGAAAACGGGAAAGTGCTCATGACTGGTTTGGTCGGCCCTGGGGCCGACCAGTCAGCGCCCATAACATTGGGCTAGCCACTCGTCCCGATCCAACCAAACCCTTCTTCTGCTTTCTCACAGTGCGAGAAGCAAAAACATAAAATGGTATTTATACCATTTTATGTTTCTGCTTCTCGCACTGCGAGAAAGCAGTGGGGCGAAGCTCCTCCGCCCACATGGAGGAGCCACCCCTGCAAAAGCCATGAGATTTTCAACACCCCCACCATTCACAAACACCGGATTTAAAAGACCATTCTTTCTTCTATTTGGAGCTGCAGGGAAAGCCTTGATATCTGTAGTCTCAGGAATGCAGTCCATCCATTAATTTATTTATGTTGGTTTTTTTTTTTAGTAAAGCGCAAGCAATAGCTAGTATATCATAGCTTGTTATTAGCAAGAAAACAATCAAGCACATTATTTGACAGGAACAACCATATTTTTAAGAACTTGCTAAATGTAAGAAAATTAGGAATAAAGGCACATCTTATTCAATTTTGCAGCTGCACTCACCTAGAACGCTATGCCTCTTCATTTCTAAACCTTTCTTTAGGTACTTCTGAAAGAAATTTGTCTTTTAATCTTCAACCCGCGGTTCAATTGATACCTTCCTCCCCGCAATTTAAGGGTATTTTCTTGGAAAGAAACCGCTTTCTGCACCATTTACCATGCTCGTGCAGTTGTTACCTGCACTATGAAGTGGCTGCAAGGCAACACTTGGGTGCAATACAAAAAAACTTAAATAAATATTGTTAGAAAGGACCAAAAGTTAAATGCATAGAAAAACAGAATATTGGTAGCATCCACTAAAAAGAGGGAAATCCGGGAATCAAGACATTTGAATGTAGCACTTGCAACTTTTCCAGCAGGTGTACAAGCAAGTGCGCTGTTGCTGGCCTAAACCTTAGCACGGTGATGCCCTGTAAATCCTGAATATAAATTACTGTGAAGTTATTTGAGATCCTTCCTTTCTTCCCCCCACCCAGATATGCAGCCCTTGCTCACATGAACCTGTGATAACCGTGCCAACATACAGAAACGGCTACACGAAAAAGAAAAAGAGTGACGTCAGACGTGGATAAGCAGCGGCAATGTATCTAACCCCTGCAGGCTATCCATATTAGAGAAAGAGAGAGACAAGCATCTCAGACATCCTGCAGCAAATTATACCGCTTAAGAAGAAGACAATACCTGGCAGAAAGCCATGAGACAACTTGGCACTAAACACCAAGCCTCCTTGAGCGCCATGGCTACTTATCAGCCGTCCCTTTCACAGCCTCTTCAAAATTACCTTAACGGCAAGAGAAATACCGCGCCGGACAATCAGTCAGTTCCATTGTTCACGGTAAATTAATAATCCCATTACAACCAACCACTCGTGGAGGCAGAAGGTGAAAAAGAAACCCATCAAACTTTCTGGAGTCCAAAGTCAGGAGTGTGCAAAAATTTCAGGGAAATCAATGGAGCATTCAACAGACTCTAAAGCCATTTCCGCTCAAAAGCGAGGTGTAAACTCAGACCGAATGACGCTCTCAAATTTCAACAGGCCACGAACTTCAGACTGAACTCCGGGACTCAGTCACTATGGGGCTTATTTACAAGCGCCTTGCGCCACTTTTGAATCATTTTTAACATGGGAAAAGTGACATACGGGTAGCGCAAGGGGCTTGTAAATATGCCCCTATATTTTTTACAGGCCTATTTTAATTTTAGGTGTACTAAAAATCCCACTGGCATAGAATAAGATCCTGACTCTAAGACAGGCCATCCAAACAAGCATTTGCAATTCAATCGGTCTCGCCTTTGGGACCATACATGTATTTAGCTATGCAGCACATTAGCCTGGGTGCTGAAACATCTACTGTTCTTTAACATGGAGGGAAAGTAAGCACCTAACTGCGTGACACGCCAGGTATGGGAACACATGGAGAGAAATATTGCCTTTCAGCGGAAAATGGTATAGTCCAAAGCTCTGTTTTTAATATAAAATCAGGGCCTTCGGTGGTCATATCACCGAAAATACAAGATTTAAAAAAAATATTATGGTCTACTGGTGCTCGTGGAATACAATTTCTATGGACTGGAATCTAGAGAATGCTAAAGTGATTCTGGTATTTTACTGACCTCTGCTGGTCGTTTTCTATCAAGGAAGTTAAATAGAGGCAGTTGCCAGAAAAATTAAAAAAGAAAGTCCCTCAGCAGAAAGCAATTCTGGTAGTTTACTGACTTCTGCTGGTCGTTTTCTTTCAAGACAGTTAAATAGAGTCAGTTGAACAGAAAAAAAAGTCCCGAAGCGGAAGCAGACAAGTCCTAGGGCTGAACTCCTGAGCCCACAAACTACATACACATATAAGTATATAAAGTCCCGAAGAGGATGCAAAAGACACACAATTGATGGACGGAATGCAGAACAAATCAAAACATTCACCCCCAGTCAAGAGATCTGGGTTAAATCCATCATTCTTTTGCTCACCATGCCACCCCAGTTTAGACCTGGCCATATGCAAATCAGTCTTGACCCTGTGCCTCATGGGAACAGTCCAGCCCGAACTGCCAAGCCAGGTCCTCCGTGGACCGGAAACAAGCATCGTAGGACCGGTTGGATGGCCCAGATCTCTGTACTGGGGTGAATGTATGACATTGTTCTGCATTCTGTCCATCTATTGTTGTTTTTGCATTTGTCACCCCGAGTGGGACGGGTATGCCCAGACATGGGTCCCGTGCTCTCCATGCCACTGGAGTCAAGCTATCCTGGCTGATGAGGGCTGAAAGCCCGAAACCGGTCCTATGATGCTTGTTTCCAGTCCAGGGAGGACCAGGCCTGGCAGCAGTTCGGGCTGGACTGTTCACATTGGGCGCAGGATCAAGACTGATTTGCATATGGCTGGGTCCAAACTGGAATGGCATGGTGAGCAAAATAACGATGGATTTAGGCCCAGATCTCTGTACTGGGGTGAATGTATGACATTGTTCTGCATTCTGTCCATCTATTGTTGTTTTTGCCGAAGAGGAAGCAGACAAGTCCTAGGGCTGATCTCCAGAGCCCACAAAGTACATACACATATAAGTATATACTAAAGTATTTACAAGAGGTCTCGAATGCTCGACCTAAAAAGGCACTACTGCGGCGACATTCCACAGTACAGAGTGTAGGGTTAGGAGAGGAAAAGGGGTGGGTTTGGTGTGACCATGTAAAGAGGCTCGAACACCCACAAACATCAAAGAGTGAGGGTATTCACAAACATTTTTGTCTCACTATTCCCACTCCGACAGAGGCAAAATGGCAATGTCAGAAAATGTTACTTCAGTAAGAAGAGCATTAATTGAGCATCTGTAGGGAAAGAATGGAGTCACTTGTCCTACTTTCCCCATTCCTTAAAGTTATTGACTTTGGGGAGACCAGTACACCAAGGCCCAAATGGCAAAATCGGAAATTAACTCTTATAGGCTTACGCCTAAATTTGTGGTACATTTATTTTACATTTGTTACCATTTTGAAGTACTTGTGGGAAACAGCAACTCTTGTAGCATTCCAGAAGCCATCACATACGTAAGTATTTACACATATAAATATGACAAGTGTGCATTTACACATGCTGAAATGTAACACGTCAATGCATTTTTACTTACTTTTGGGTTTTTTTCCACTGGAATGACATTTTGCCCCAAGGAGAAACTTCTTCCATCTACACCAGACTTCTCCAACAAGTAGTTTGTGACCTACTGGTAGCTCTGCTACCTGTAAGTAGCTCTCCTGTGTGCAACCCAGCCTACTAAATTAGAAATGTTTGTTTGGTTGAATGAACATATTTATACCAAAATTGTAAAGCATGCAATCGAGAGGAAAATGTGTACTTTCAGACCTAATAATCTGATGTTTGAAGAAAAATGGTGGGATTTCCCAAATATGTTTAAAGGTGATATTTGAGTGATAAATCACGCGGTGCTGCAGAAATTATTAGCAATAATATGACCTTCGTGCCAAGGGCATTGCAGTAATGGCTCCCATGTATTAACCATGTAGAAGTGGCATTCCAAAGTGAAAAGCCTTCTTCACATTACTGCTGGAAGCCCTGCCTGATGAACTGTGGTGATCGCTGCTGGTGATCACTGCTGGCAATTTTGCATGTGGCGGCCACTAATGTAATTTTGTCTGCTTTGGTCACTATTAGAACACTAATAATATTAGTAGCGCCAGATCATTTTCTTTTAACATAAGTAGCTCTTAATTCAGGAAAGGTTAGAGACCCCTACTCTACAACATCACCTTCAGGAGAAACTAAGTCCTGCCTGAAAGGATCACATATTGGTATAACTGCACGTGAGCAAATAACTTCCCGGTGTCATGTTGAGCAATACCTATGTGAACCATGTGCTAAAACAAGCTTTTAAATACAACTGCAATGATAACCACAACATGTTAATCATTTTTTAAACAAAAAAAAAATGCCTACTGAAATACCAGAATTAAATCAGTCTGTGAGTTAGTCCAATTGTAGTTGATACCTGGGTTTCACTGGAGGAAACCTAATGTAGTTTTCACATTGACTGTTGGTTTGGCCTTGTGCTAAGTCTGGTCTCACATGTGAGTGCATGCATCCTTATTATTTTGCCCTTAACTTAAAAAGAGAAACTGCAGGTCCAGTGGTACTACAGGCAACAAACATATAGACAATCCGCTGCATCCCTTTATTAGGGGATTTCTACCACAATCAAGGCAATCACTGAAAGTGAATTAGCAAAATAACACTACGGAATAACCACCTCTGACTTTAGAAATTCTATGAAAAACCTCAGAATCATGTCATATAGTGGATATTTCACAGTACCAAATCGCCCAGAGGATGACCCCTGCAGCGGTGCTGTATATAAAGAGGACCCCTCTGAAGGGATTTGGCCTTCCGCTCCCGAAGTGACCCCTCCCCCTCTCCCGACCATCCCATGAAAGGGATATAGTGGATCGAAGGATGTGCATTCCGTCAGGGGAATGCTGCATTACGCTGCTGCCTGCCCAAATTGTCACCCTGCGCGCGACGCAGGCAGCCACACGTATTAATTCTACAGAAGTATCCCCCAGGCTTTAGACTGGATGTGGAATTTTTGCAAGCAATTCACCCACCTATGACAAAGTCGAGCAGCGCAGCTATTTCCAGAAGAATGTCACTCTCAAAAGTGAAATATCAGTTATACAAAGGTGCCGTCCGCGCCAATGAGGCCAGATACTTTATTCCCTACATGCCACAGAGACCGAGATTAAGAGTTCACAGACCCTTGTTTCAGTGCTTTTTCACTCCAAAATTGGAGAATTTTGTATATTGTTCTTTCATTATGATACTACTGAAAGTTCCTGCTTCAAGATGTAATCTAGGTTGGAGCCATGATGAAGCTGTGCGATATCTGCATCCAAAAGCAATTCAAGTGAGTGACGCCAATATATCTATGGCCTTTGATTACCTGGAGAAGTGCTAAAAGTGGAAGCCTCTAGTTAGGGTCTATCAAGTTGAAGTCCTCTAGACTAGCAATTCTTAACCTTTTTACTTCTGTGGACTCAAACTTAACCTTTACTGGAATCCGGGGACCCCCACTGAATCAGTATTGGAATCCGGGGACCCCCACTGAATCAGTATTGGAATCCGGGGACACCCACTTAGTCATTATCACCATCATCATCATCATCAGGCTTTGTATAGCGATAAAAGAACATAGCAATTTTGAAACACAACTAATAAAGATCAATACAAAAAATAACTCAAGGGCATTAACCATCTCTTTGCTTTGCTAAAACCCAAATAAACTAGACTCCACAAATAAAAATCCATATAATAAAATATTAAAACAAGCAAACTAATATCCTGTACCTCCTTCTTGTGGCCAAGGCACTGGCACAGCGAATAAAATTAACTACTGCTATGCGGGTGTGCAGGCTACTTATTCATTGAAAAAAGACTAGAGCTATCTTATATTGCCTGATGTTAGCACCACACAAAATAAGGTCTAGGAAACGTTTCTGATGAGAAGAATATAACGTGCAAAAGAGCATAAAGTGCACTGTGCTTTGGTTAGAAACTTTATCAAAGAGACAGCTAGAAAGAGTTTGGCACCATGAACCTTGCTGTTTAAATGCGGTTAAAAAGTGAATGGTTTTAAAACAATCTGGTAATAAAAAATGTGTGCGTTTTTTAAAGGAACCAGGTCGGTTAACACGGTGTCCTGTTTCATAAGGCACACAGGTTGAGTTATTTCGTTCTGGGAGGGGGGAGGACTAAGGCATAACCCCCGGTAAGTCCTCGGCCTCCTGACATAGGGGTATCAACTTCTCACCATAAAGCTAAAGTAGCTTCTCGCTTTTGTAATTTGACCCCTGCATATTTACTTCTAAGATATGTAATAATATGCTCTACTATTTTATCGTCAAATGCCCCATCTTTTGGCCAGAGATACGTGTGTTTCTGGGTGGCTTTAAACCATTCTAAACAATATTTTTGCAATTTTCTCTGATCATTTGGAAAAGAGTTTTGCATATACACTAAGGGAGTCTCCATAATCACTCAAATTGTAGAAAGTATTCGAAATACAACTTTATTTGCCTATCTGGGGCAGTATTATGGTGAAAGCGCATTATCATTGTTTGCACCGGATGCACCTTTAAAAAGGTGTGCCGGGCGCAAACAGTGAAAATGCGCTCTATTACCATGAAAGCGCTGCCCCCAGTGCAGCTGCGAACTCATGCTTCCCTGGGGCAGCGCATTCACATGAAAAACTGAACAGCTACTTTACAGCCGCTCCGTGTTTTCACCTTCAAAAGTGCAGGGGGGTGCAACATATATTGGCACCTTCCAAATTCAAATCACCCGTATTGACCACTTCCAACCTTATATTGGGAATAACAAGTTAACCAGTTATGTAGCGCCTTTCAGACTATTGTGGAACACATGTAAACAATCTTGCATGTGATACCCTTATGTCTCTTGTAAATATAAGAGATATAAGGTTATATCTGTGTTTACCATTGCCAAGGGAAACAACTCATACAGTATAAACAAAAAAATGAAAAGTATTCCGCATTGTCCTCACCTTTAAAAGACGGCAGTGCCTGGATCCTCCCCAACCCCCGTGCACAGGCAGAACATCAGAGAACCCAGTGTTTGCTTACCTCATTAAAAGTGCAAAATAATCCATGCAACGGGGGTAGGCGGTCTTCCGTTGTCAGCAGTCAGGTGGGGCCAAGAGGGGCCTCTTGGGCTGGCTCACCCATTGTTGAAGGGTGACTTAAAACCTTTAAAAAATAAAAAGACACAGACTCCTCTATGGCAATGTAAAGACAAACAAGGTACTTACCTTCGGTAACGATATATCTGTAAGAGACATATCAGTTATGGATTCCTTACCTTAGAATTACCCCCAGGTGTCAGACTGGATCCGGAGAATTTTTCTTCAGCAGTACCACTGCGCGTCGGTAGGTGACGTCGGTCGACTCCGCGTTCGTCATTGGCGTCAAGATAGCTGGAATGACATTGCGGTAGCTACTTAGATGCCGCCCCTGCCCCCGGACATCAGTTCTTTACACGACATTCCACGCCAGAAGCGCAGAGCTATGCAAGACACTGATCTCTGGAGCACAAAACTAGGGCCCTGAAAGAAAGTCCCTTACCCTAGCAGTCAGTTCGCAGAACGGGGATGATGGGTGGGGCGGTAAGGAATCCATTACTAATATAGGTCTCTTACAGAATATATCGTTACTGAAGGTAAGTAACTTGTTCATCTGAAAGAGACTATTAGTTATGGATTCCTTACCTTAGAATAGATACCCCAACAATACCAACCTCGGAAGTGGGTCTGCGAACTAAGTTCACACCAGAAAGTCCTGGAGAACTGAACAGCCAAAGAAGCCATCTCTCCGGACTTGGCTATCCAGGCAGTAGTGTTTAGTGAACATGTGCAATGATGCCCACGTGGCTGTCTGACTGATGTCATGAAGGGGGACTCCACGTCCCAAAGCAGTAGTGGCTGCCGTCGCCCTGGTGGAATGGGCGCGCAACCCTACTGGAGGTTCCTTTTTCGTCAAGGAATAGCAAATTTTAATGCAAAGAATGACCCATCGAGAGATGGTTTGTTTTTGCACGGCCTGACCTATCTTGGCGCCCACATAGCCAACAAAGAGCTGATCATCCACCCGGAATTGTTTTGTGTGATCCAGATAGAATAAAAGCACACGTTTTGGATCCAGATGGTGGAGCCTCTCCTCCTCTTTAGAATGATGCGGGGTGGGAAAAAGGTGGGCAAAGTGATGGTCTGTCCTATATGGAAAGAGGTAACCACTTTAGGAAGAAAGGAAGGCCTAGTGCGAAGGACAACCTTGTCTGGATGAACAGCCAGGAAAGGAGGTTTGGAAGAAAGAGCCTGAAGATCACTCACCCTGTGAGCAGAGGTGAAGGCAAACAAAAAGGCAGTTTTGAGTGTCAAAAGTCTGAGAGGACAGTTATGTAGGGGGTCGAAAGGAGCGCACATAAGGTAGGTCAGAACAAGATTCAAGTCCCACTGGGGCATTACGAAAGGAATAGGAGGAAACATGTGAGTAATGCCCTTAAGGAAACGATTTACAATAGTGGACTTGAAAAGAGAAGGTTGATCTGGAAGGCGAAGAAAGGCCGAAATGGCCGAAAGATAGCCCTTTAGAGTGCCCAGAGCAGAGCCCTGCTGGGCCAAGGAAATAATGAAAAGGAGAACCTCTGAAAGAGGGGCAGAACGGGGATCCACATCCTTTGCTGTGCACCATGCCACAAATTTGTTCCATTTACAGGCGTGTACCGTTTTGGTGGAGGGAAGCCTGGCTGCCAAGATAACATTACAGACTTCGGGAGGAAGGTCGAAAGCTGTCAACTGTCGAAGCTCAATCTCCACGCAAGGAGATGGAGGCTGGACAGGTTCGGGTGGAGGACCGTCCCCTGCTGCTGCGACAGAAGATCCTCCCGAAGGGGCAGTCTGATCGGAGGATCGATGGCCATGTTCAAGAGCTCGGGATACCAGACTCTTCGTGCCCAGTCCGGAGCCACAAGTATGACTTGGGCCCGGTTGCGCTTCATCTTCTTCAGCACTCTGGGCAGCAGTGGTATAGGCGGAAAGGCGTATAGTAGACCGCAACTCCACTCGCGACGAAAAGCGCCACCTAGCGAGTGCCGCTTGGAAATTCCAACGCGCAGAACTGCTGACATTGCGCGTTCTCTTCGGTGGCGAATAGATCTAACAAAGGCTCTCTTCACTGTCGAAAGAGACCTTGCACCACCTCCGAGTGAAGACGCCATTCGTGATCCATCATGCACCGGCGGCTGAGTTCATCTGCCCTGGCGTTCAAAGAACCTGCCAGGTGTTGTACCACCAGGGAGATGCCCTGACGTTCCAGCCACATCCAAAGGCGTAGAGCCTCTTGACAAAGGGTCCACGACCCCACCCCGCCCTGTTTGTTGCAGTACCACATGGCGGTGGTGTTGTCCATGAACACCTGCACTACCCTTCCTTTGACAGAAGGAAGGAATGCCTTCAGTGCAAGACGGATCGCCCGAAGCTCCAGAAGGTTGATGTGGAGCCTGGACTCCGCCGGAGACCAGAGGCCTCTGATCTCTGCCCCCCCCCCCCAGGTTGCCGCCCCACCCCAGAAGTGATGCATCTGTCACCACTGTGAACCCTGGTTGGGGAAGGGAGAGGGATCTGCCGTTGACCCAATCCTGGTTCGTTAGCCACCACTGCAATTGGTGTGCAGTGCCCTCCGAGATCTGGATGCAATCGGAAAGATTCCCCATATGCTGTGCCCACTGGAGCTTCAGGTCCGACTGCAGAGCCCGCATATGCCACCTGGCATAGTCCACCAGCAGGATGCAGGAGGCCCAGCAGCCTCAGAGTCATTCTGACCGAAACCCGGGACAGAGGCTGAAAGATCGGAATCATAGCCTGAATATCCCGGACTCGCTGCTTGGGAGGATAGGCCTGAAACTGCGCTGTGTCCAGAACCGCCCGATGAAAAGGAGCTTCTGAGAGGGAATCAGGTGCGACTTCGGCACGTTGATAGTGAACCCCAGCAAATGCCGGAGGTCCGCCGTAGTCTGGAGGTGGGAGACGACAGCCTACGGCGAGCTCGCCTTCAACAGCCAGTCGTCGAGATAGGGGACGACTGGAACCCCTGATCTGCGCAGATGAGCTGCGACCACCGCCATCTCTTTTGTGAACACCCGAGGGGCGTTGGTAAGGCCAAAGGGGAGCACAGTGAACAGAAAATGCTTGTGGCCTACCGTGAACCGTAGGTAACTCCGGTTGGCAGGCAGGACGGGGATGTGAAAATAGGCGTCCTGCAAGTCCAACGCTACCATCCAGTCTCCAGGGTCGAGGGCAGACAAGACCTGAGCCAGTGTCAACATTTTGAACTTCTCCTTTTGGAGGAAGTGGTTGACGTTCCTGAGATCCAAGATAGGACGCAGGCCTTTGTCCTTCTTGGGTTCCAGGAAGTAGTGGGAATAACAACCACGACCTACTTCTGGCAGAGCAACGCGCTCGATGGCACTCTTGGCCAAGAGAGCCGTAAACTCCTGACGGAGAGGGGCCAAGTTATCCTCCGACATGCGATGGGATTGCGGTGCCATGGATGGAGGGGGTAGTCTTGAAGGGGAGGGAGTAGCCCCTTCGGACTATCTGCAAAACCCACCTGTCCGACGTGATGGTTTGCCAGTGGGGGAGGTGATGGTGGACCCTGCCGCCCATTGGCAACTGGTGGCCCTGAAAAGTCGGACTAGGAGGGCTTGGAGGCTGCTGCAGAGGGGGATCTGGTGGACTGGCCCGCCCGCTGGCCCCCAGACCCACGAAACTGGGTCCCATGTCCACAGCCGTGCAGAGGCTGGACAGCTTACGCAGGCCTGTGGCTCTGGTCGGGACGTGGCGGGCACCCCTTCCGTAGCCACGAAAGCAGCGAAAAGCAGACTGCGCAGGGCAGTAGTAGTAGCGAGGCCCAAGGATCTGGCCATAGCCCTGGAATCCTTAAAGCGCTCGAGCGCGTTGTCCGCTTTGTTGCCAAACAAGCGACGGCCATCAAAGGGCATGTCCAAAAGTGTTGATTGGACATCACCCGAGAAGCCAGTGGACCTCAGCCAGGCATAGCGTCGCAGGGCTACCGACGTTGAAATCGTCCTGCCTAGCAAGGTGGCAGTTGTCCAGTCCACATCGTATGGCGAACTTGGCTGTGTCTCTCCCTTCCGCAACCGCACAGGAGAGTACGGCCCGGGCCTCCTCCGGCCACTGCGGCAGCACCTGCGTGACCGTGTCCCACACAGAATGGGAGTAACGGCCCAAGAGACATGCGGTGTTCACCGACCGCAGTCCTAAGCTGGCGGAAGAAAACATCTTCCCAAAATGGTCCACCTTCTTGGATTCCTTTCAGGTGGAGCAGTAGGGAATGCGCCCTTGGAAGTCGAAGCTCGGACCACCAAGCTCTCGGGGGTAGGGTGTTGGGAGAGAAAAATGGAGTCGCCCGGGGACGGGCGGTGGCGTCGGGCAATCATCCTATCCACAGGAGCCCCTGTGCTGGGCTTGGACCAAGTGCCCAGAAGGATGTCCGTGAGGGCCTCATTGAATGGCAGCAGGGGCTCCGAAGAGGCCTCTGCCGGTTGAAGCACCTCGGTCAGGAGGTTAGTCCTGACCGCCACCGTAGGAAGCTCAAGGTTCAAGGCCTCAGCCGCCCTACGCAACACCACAGCGTAAGATGCACCCTCCTCCGTAGCCACGGTAGGGGGAGAAAGCATGCCAAGGTCTGGAGAAGTATCCAGACCAGTGGCCTCACCCAACTCCTCTCTCCAGTCCGGTTCCTCCAACTCGTCTGCCAGAGGGTCCACAGACCCCTCCCAGTCCTCCTCACCCTCCTCTGGTAGCCACTCAGGGTGATAGGGAACACCAGGGGAGAACAGAGGTACAAAAGTACCGGTCGGCGCCGGTACCGACGTCGGTCGACGCCGGTCCGGCTCCGTGTCTATGTCGAGGGGGAGGCTGGGGTCGACGTCGGTTGGGGACACAACCAGCGTCGGAGGAGGCGGAGGTGTCGCCAATGGATTCGGTGCTGGAGGAGGTGTCGTAAGGTCGACCGGTGCCGATCCGGATCCAGGCCTGGATCCCTGGGGGCCCTGCGGCGCCGGGGCTGAAGCCACCGGCATCGAAGGCCTAGAACCCCCAGCCGAGTCCGCGGGGCCCGACGGCGCACCGGCGGAGTCGGGCTGCACAAAGATGGAGTGGAGGGCTTCGTAAAAACTACGAAGTTGGGCAGGGGTCGCTCCTGCTTCTGGGAAGGGAGGGAGGCTCGGAGTCGACCCAACAGGCTCCGCGGGCGGAGCCCGACAACTACCTTCCACATCCCGCGTCGGCCGTCGGACGGGGAGAACGCGAAGAGCGACGGTGCTTCTTCGCCTTCTTTTTGGGCTTTGACTTACCCGAAGAGGAAGACTTCGACGAGGAGTGGTGGTGATGGCTCCATGACCGGTCCCGCGACCTCCCTCTCGACCGGGACCTCGAGCGGTGGGGAGCCGACTGCCGGGCCTCCAGAAGCTTTCGGGACAGCTCCCGCAAAGACTTCGGGGCCATGGCCCGACAGTCGGAGCACGACTTCGGGTCGTGGTCGTGCTCCAGACACCAGAGGCACACTAGATGTGGGTCCGTCATTGACATCAGCTTGTGGCAGGAGCCACAAGGCTTGAAGCCGGTCCGCCAATGTGAAATCCCTGTGCACCAGGAGTCGAACGACTCAAAAAGATGTCGACAAAAGTCAAAAAAAGACAGTCAAAAAGTGACTTGAGGTACCACTCTCTATGGGTCTGCGCTGGCTGGCGCGGAAAAAGAAAGAACTGACGTCAGCGCGCATGGGTGGCGTCTAAGTAGATACTGCGACGTCATTCCGGCGATCACGACGCCAACAACTAACATGGAGTCGACCGACGCACCTACTGACGCACAGGGGTACTGCTGAAGAAAAATTCTCCGGATCCAGTCTGACGTCTGGGGGTAATTCTAAGGTAAGGAATCCATAACCAATAGTCTCTTTCAGATAGCTCTTTATTGTTGCGACAAGGAGATCGACCCTCCTCACACAGGCAGGCAGCCGGTCTCAATTTGCTGTTTCCCACGCAGCTTTTTTTTATACAGAATTAGACAATGCTATATTACAAAACAGAAAAAAATAATTGACTTGATAGTTACAGATCGAAAGTGGAAAAACCCTCAAAGGCCTGTGACCCCGTAACCCCAAACTCCAACCTAATCCTCTTACACATTTTTTATTGCAGTTCTAACAATGCTTAACAAACGAAGCATTCTTCTACTCGTGAATGCATGTATATTTGTGGTAAATAAAATTTTAGTGGTTTGTGTGCTTAATCATTGTGCACCTATAACCTCTGTATGTTCTTGACTAATTAAACCTCCTGCTCCTACTGTCTAATCATCTTTCTCAATCCACTGGAAATGCAAGATACGTGCCCGTGTGCTAAAGCCATAAATACCTTCAAGCTTGCTAAACTTGAGTTGGCCTTTAACTACAATCCTTTCAAGTTATTTATTCCATTATGTCCTCAAGTGAATTCTTCACCTTTCTCTCGTCAGCACAAGATTTTGGCCTACACTGTTCTTTAACCACATACAGCTGAGCGACGCTTTCTGCTGGTGTCTGTTGTTGCGTTATATTTTCATTTTTTAAACTTTTTATACCAAAAGCCACTAACATTTTCTCAGACTATTAATCTGGGGTGGTCAATGTAGTGATAACATTCTGATTATGGCTAATAAGCCAACACATAAATTCCTTCTTATCAACATTATCCCATTTAATCCGAATACCTGTGTTACATGTATAATCTGCTACCTGATTCACCTCATACTTACTATCATCAAATAGATTTAGGTCAATAGAAATAGTAAGCAGGTTATGATCACTAATGTAACTAACGGCTACATTGTACTCCATTTGCAGAGAAGTCAGGTCTGATGAAAGGATCATAAAATCAATGTTGCTACAATTCCCATTTCCTTTGAATGTCAGAGGGAGGGGTATATCTGAGGTCCTGTACTCACTGGCAAAAACCAGATTCCTAGAGATAATAATCCTGTTAAGTGTCTCTCCATAGGTGACATGCTGAACTGTGGTATATCCAACCCTTCAGTGTCCTTGAGGTCACTGAGTGAGGTACTGCTTTTGTTGCACAAACACAGATTAAAATCACCTACCCATATAATTTGTATTAAAAAAAACCTGGGCCATCGATCTATTCAGCCTAATTGGATTTTGTTGTATGTGCAGCCAAGCTATTCTCTCATGTGCAGGTAGAGCTAAAGAGGGTTTATCCCACTTCAATCTCAGTCAAACTGACTAAACTTGTTGTAAAAGAAATTCACTCTACCCCTTGCTATAAGATGCTGTTGCTAGTGTTACCTAATTAATCTGATGCTATATTGATTATTATAGCAATATTTTTGATTGGCATTTTACTAAGGTAATTGATGAGCTTGAAGCTAATTTAGTCAATTTCAAGACGGGCATAATAAGGAGGCATAATTAATATCAAAATCATTTAGAACTGATAACCAATCAGGGTGTCACATCTTGGATCGAACACCTGCAACCTTCCACTCCTGCAAATGCACTGAAGTGGAGTTGCCCCTGGTAGAAACTCCAATACCGGTCTAAAGGCTTTAGTTAATAATAACCCCCTTTGTGTTGCCCCACGTGCTTAAGTGCCCCGAGAATCATGGCCATCATGGACATTAAGTCAGTCCAAACCGTCCAATGACAATAAGACCTCAAACCTCTTCCTAGTTATGGCATTATTGGATGGCTGGATGTTTGATGAAAATGTGTTCGCTGGTATTGGAGGATGTACTGTTGGCAAGGCACTCAGGTTGTAGAATTAACCTTGAGGCAAAGCTTTGATTGAACCTGGGACAAAGTTTCACTGATGGAGGCATTGTACAAAAACTCTTACACTATGAGGAGATTTTAAATGAATAATCACACAGTTTCCTGTTGATTCTTTTCCATGTATGTCAATCCAGGCAGCTCTTCTTATGAAAAGCACATCTCAAAGATCATTTGACCACCCGGAGTGGCATTTGAGCCAGTAAAATGTCTTATTTTTCAGCACGATAGCCTTCCCTCTTAGAGGGTGATAGTGTTGAAACATCCTCAAAAATTATTGTATACAGAGTGCAGTCTGGGGAAAGTTGAGGTTAGTAATTTCTACCCTTATTATATGCACTGAGGCAGGTATCTTTGCCAGGATGATATTCATCCCTGTCATGACGGAAGAATTCATTACTTGAGAGACATGTTTGGAGGAGTTAGTCTCTTGCTGTACCACAGGGCTGGTGTGTGCTTGTGGTGGTAGATATCTAGGTGAAATTCCTTGGAAATTTCAGTCATGTTGAACTGGAACCTTTAGGTAATTTAGTTTGTTCTCAATTACTTTTAGTTTCTCGTGGGTTGCTGAACAGAAATCTTTGAGCATACCCTCCAACTTGTCAAAGCATTTCGAACTACGATCTATGATAGATTAGCACTCCTGGGACAGATTTGTCTGAGCTGGAATTATTTGTTTCTTTCCAGACCCTCTGGCATCCCCCTTCTTAGTACCACAAGCTTTGTTAACTGCCCCTCCCCCCAATCTAGATGCAGCATTATCCTTTTTCCTCCTTTTCAAGGGGGAAAAGCAGGAGATTGAGGAAATAGCCGAAAACAAATCAGCCCGAGAATCATGTCTTAAATACGAATTTTCAATTTGTCTAAGTCGATTCTATTCCTGGCTTTCTCTTTCTCTTGGGTTGTCAACAGCACCCTGTTGCACTGCAACACCCCCTAAAATCCCTGGAGTTTGAGCATTACTTAAAGATTCTGACTCCGAAGTTAATGATTTTCTTCTAGCGGTGCCAATCCTACCCTCACCACACTAATTTCAGAGTTAACCACCACCGTACCTCTAAGAACCTACAGAGATAATCTGCAGAGTGCCCCAGGGCTCCTTCAACATCTACATGGCCCCACACACAACTATCATCAGAAACCACAGACTCAACATCATCTCCTACACCGATGACACCCAGCTTATCCTCCCCCCCACCAACTAACCCACAGTCGCCAAGAACAACTTCCATGAAAGGATGAAAGCGGTTGCAACCTGGATAAGAGACAGCTGCCTCAAGCTTAACTCATCTCATCCTGAGATCCACCCCCTCCGCTTGGAACAACTCCTGGTGGCACGCTGCACTGAAAACACCCCCCACACACACAGACCACACACGCAACCTCGGCATCATACTGGACTCCGTGCTCACTATGAACCGCCAGATCGACGCTGTCTCCTCGTCATGATTCAACACGCTCTGCCTGCTCCGAAAGACCTTCAGATGAATCCCCACTGAATCCAGGAAGACGGTCACCCATGCCCTCATCAGCAGCAGACTAGACTACAGCAAAGCGCTCTATGCTGGCGTCACCCAGAAACTCCTCCAGAAGCTCCAGAACGTTCAAAACGCCGCAGCTAGACTGGTCCTAAACATCCCCCGCCGGAGCCACATCACACAACACCTGCGTGAATTCCACTGGCTCCCACTCTACAAAAAAATACCCTTCAAGCTCCTCACCCACGCGTACAAGGCCCTCCACAACGCTGGACCAGCATACCTGAACCACGGCCTCTCGTTCCTTCGCTCTGCACAACTGTCACTGGCCACCGTCCCAAGGATCCGCAGTACTAGAACCGGAGGAAGATCCTTCTCCTACCTCACCACTAAGACCTGGAACACCATGCCCCTCTGTCTCAGGCAATCCCCATTGCTGTCCCAATTAACGAAGGACCTCAAGACCTGGCTCTTCAAATGAACCCAGCGCCCAGACGATCTGCAGCCCCCCATCCCTCCAAGCACCTTGAGACCCTCATGGGTGCGTAGGTGTGCTTTGCAAACACCTGATTGATTGGTTAGGGGTGTGGGTGCAAGTTGCCAATGGGTTACTAGCCCCAACGGCTAAACTGCCCCTGAGCTGACCACATGTGGGGGTGTGTGTCACCTTTTCTACCCAGAACCCTCTGTTCTACCACTTCAAAAAATGTCAAAAGTCTTCCTCAACTGTACAGACCAGGAAGCCCACCCTAGAGTTGTCGCGAGCCTCCTGGGGTTGTAAACCTTTTGAATACATAACTTTCCATTGTCACCAGGGTATGCAGTTCCTAATAAGGGCAGTTTGTCTGCTCAGGTCTGTTGAGTTCCACAGAGTCTGCAGGGAGCATTGTTCTGTAGGAACAAATACCCTCACACACCTAGATAGGTGTCATGCTTCATCATTGGGCTTTTGCTCCATGTTGGGCCGGCATTGCAATGCCCGACGGGCACCCTCAATGGGGGCTCTTTACCGGGGTCTTTTTATAAGCCGTATGGTGAAGTGTGGGTAAAATAGTAGCTGCAACCAGCTTATCAAAAAGCTCATCTGCTCAATGGGTTGAGCATCAGTTTTAATGATTGCATTTAAACCCCTGTAATCCACACAAAACATAATCTCTGGTTTTTCACCTTTTGAGTGTGATATGGGGACCAGTACCACTGAGCTACCCCAGGGATTGTCAGAGGGTTCAATCACCCCTAGCTCTAGCATCTTTTTTACCTCAGCTTTTGACTTGGTCAGATAGTCTATATATTTTCTCTTTTACAGTGAGGCTGTCACCAGTGTCCACATCATGGGTACACCATGTGGTCTGACCAAGAGTCAAAGAAAAAAGCTCAGCAAACTGGGCTAGGACTTGCCGCAGTCAGATTGCTGTTGCTCAGTAACAGAGTCGGATAAAACAGCACCCTCTACTGGACCATCATGTGGGTTATTTGACAGTAGGTCAGGGGGGGCTAACTTTCCTCCTTTTGGCCTCCATCAGTGACCATGAGCATGGTCATGTCAGCTATGTCCTGGTGTGGCTTTAGGCGATTTACATGAAGAACTCTGTGAGGACTTCTAGGGGTGCCCAAGTCTACCAAGTAGGTAACTTCCCCTTTCTTCTCCAAAATGGGGTAGGGCCCTGGGAGGCACAGGCTCCAACACTCACAGAAACTGACTTGGTTGGCACTCACCCAGTGCTGCCTTCTGGTCATACCACTCCTTGATAATCTCCTGGCTGGCCTCCAAATGTTTGCTTGCTCTCTTCATGTACTCAGTGAACTATGTACTGGGTCTGCATTCACGTATGGCTATGTCTTGCCTGGGCTCTTTGGTGAGGGAAGGATGGAAAAAACCTCTCAAAGTTAGGGGACCCCTTACAGGATGGCCAACCAAAAGTTCAAAAGGGCTGAATTCAACCCCCTTTTTAAGCAGCTCTTAGTAGGCAAACAAGAGGCAAGGTAACAGGACATCCTATCTCCTTCTGAGTTTTTCAGGGAGGTCCATTATCATGCCTGTCATGGTTTTGTTGAACCTTTCAACTAAACCATTTGCCTGAGGTTGATAGAGGGACAGATTTCATGACTACATACCTAAAAGCTATGTGGGATGAATGTGGAGTGAGTTGCAAGTTTACCACGCCCTATCAGAGACCACTTCTTTAGGAAACCCCACTCTGGACTGTCACTGCCCCTGCCGTGGCAAAGGCTCTCCTTGGTATATTTTACTAGAGGGGAATTGCCATGGGGGCCTAATGGCATGGTCCATTACCACTAGAATGAATCTGTTGGTCCCCCAGAACAATGTCAATCCCTACCCTCTCACAGAGAGTCCCAACCACTGGAAGTGGAATTAAGGGAGCCTTTGTTTGTGTCCGTCTTGCCACTGGCTTGACAGGTGACACAGGAGCGACAATACTCCTACACTTTTTCAGACACATGGGGCCAATAAAAATGGGCAACCATCCTGTCCCAGATGTCCAGCTAGGGCGGTGTCATGTGCTAAGGTCAGAATAAACTATCTGTAAACTTGAGGAACCACCACTCTCCTGTCGGCCCATGATTTGGGGCTCCTGGCCTCAGTGTACAGAAGCCCATCTTCCCAGTAGACACTATGGGTTGCACTGACATCATCCTCTTCTTGCCTGGCAGCTTGCTACCTAAGGCCTTCAAGAGGGAGGCATGTCCTTTGCCCTTGGTCCTCTCATGAGGGTCCCCCTGCACTTAGTGCTTTGATCTTGCCACACATGGTGAGGGTAAAGTCAAGTTCGAGCAGTTTGCATTGCTCTTGCAGTCTGCAATGGCAGGACTGCTGTCATCAGTTTACATGGGTCACTCAGGGTGGCACAAACAGTGCTTCACGCCCTGGTGACCCCTTTAACACCCATGCCCTGGGTACCATATCCTAGGTACTTCTAAGGGAGTTAAAGTCCTTGTCAATTGGGATTGCCAATTCACACGTATTAGTTTTAGGGAGAGAGCACTGCCACTGAGGTCTGGACAGCAGACTCCAGTGCACTATCTGAGCCATAACCATCAGCATTGGAGGAAAAAGTGGGAGGGTGACCGTACAAATAGAGCACTTTCATGCAAGGGGGTGCAGAACTCAAGAGATGTCAATGTGCCCAATTCACGAAGATACATTTACAAGCGGAGATCTATGCATATGGAGATTTACACCTACACTGTGCTTAAATCTTAGTGATTTGCATATAGGTTAACTCCGGCTACAAATGTATGCCCAGTATTAGGAGTGCATGTCCCTTCTCACTTACATGAAGATTTAGTGATGTCACTGTTCTCATGACACTGTGGGTAGACATGCGTTTTACTTCTACTAGCCCAATGATTTTAGTGAAATAAAGGAGACAGGAACTAGGTGTTAAATATTTATGTATAGTGTTTCTTTCTTTTCCTACAGGGCTATGAAGCTGGTGACCTAGGGGCTTCGTTTCCGCTCAAGTTTTGTTCTCATGATCCGGGATTACCCTAAAAAATTGTAAACACACTGCCAAAACTCCAAACAGGATTAGAGCAAGCACTAGCTAAGCAATCTCCTAACCCCTTCTTATTTGGTATAATGCCTTAAACCAAGGGGGAAAGTAAAGGGCATAAAGTGACTTCCCTGGTGAGGATATTTGCAAAACATTGCATAACAAAGAAATGTTTGGAGCATGAAGCTCAAAAGAAAGAAAGGTGGCTTAAAAAACAAACAATGAAAAACAGGAGAAAGGCTTCATTAATTGGAGACGCTAAGTCAATCCATTTACTTTTCCTCTTCATTCTCGACAATTGTGATTGATGTACCATCAGTAAGTAAAGGAGAGGAACCAATATTGCTATTAGTAATAGGGAAGGTAGTCGAATATTTTCTGAACAGAGTGTGAGATAGATTGAAAGTGTGGGCATCAAACACTAATGGAAATGCAAAAACAGTAATTTGTGTTGTGTGAGGCGTCTGAGGTTACTCACTCTCAGATGTAATGTCCTACACTGAAAGACAGTTGCTTATTAGGTCAGATTTAGGGATGGCAGATGCAACATACAGACTTGGACATTTTTTTATATACTTCAGAGAATGTGCAGCACTAACGTAGCACCTCTAGTGATAAGTCATAAAAGAGAATACATTCTGATGGTAGACTATCTTCTGGATCAAAATTTTGACGGACTGTTAGCTGGCACAATCTGTAAGCTGTTTTTTGTCTGAAGAACAAGGAAGGGCAATGTAGCTCCAGGCAGGTGTACTATTTAGAACTATTTACTCCTTGCTTGGTGACTAAAGTGACAACTGTGATCTTCTAACGGACCATCCACATTTGCCTCAAAACACAATGAACAAACGTTGACTGACAGTCAAATCTGAGCTGTTTCAACCACTGCGGACCCTCCCACAATGAGAATTGCCTGCTGTGTTGGACTTGGTATATCTGGGGCCCACGTGTTATTCCCCATTCTGGGGCCAAAGTCTTGAAATGCCGGATAACTGGTGGGGAGATAATAGCCTGAACTGTTAAAAGTGGGCCCGGAATCTCCCCTCTTGTTTACCAGACATCTCATAATGAGGCCCAGTGAGTGACTCTTGCATCACCTCCTATTGAATGACTATGGTTAGACTCTGTACGTACACAGCCTAGCAGTGTGCTAGTGTGATGAATTTTTGGCGAGCACCGCAAGAAATCCTTCATCTCAATATCAAAAAAGTAAATCAAGACTCGCTTTCATTAGTGGCATAGATCTTATAGTGAAATTTTAAGCCAGCTCTTAATTCAATGACTGAATTCGAATGGTTGAGAAAAGTACACAAAATTATATGAAAGATGATTGCCTATATCACACCTAACATGAGATACAGACTTAAGTCTGGTTCGAAGAAACAATATCTCGTCTGCGGTTATACTGTTGTGGCAAGAATTTTCCCAGGGCCACAAAGCATGCAAAATTTAACAATTGCATAATCAGTTTCACTGATACACAAAGAGATAAAGAAAAACATATATATGTTTTAATTATTCACTACAGAATCAGGGGCTTAATTGCAATGGTTCAACTGCTGCTCCAGGGCCCTGTATATTTCAAGTGATGATAATGTGGTCATTATTTCTGGCTGAGTACTTATGTGTATTACGGGGCAGTGGTTTGGGTTTCTTCAGTTACACCTTTCCGCCTAGGAAGCAGCAGCACCCTATGAACGCTACCACTATCTCGGAAAGCCCAAGACCAGCTTCTCCCCATTATGTGATTTGTACAATACAGAAAACATTATAAGTCCGATTCACAAACTGCATTTTGTAGTATGAAAAGTAGTACTATAGTAATACTGTTTGATTACTGCAAAATGCAATTCACAAACCTACAGGTGGCGATCTCCATGTTCACCTCAGTCCTGTTATCTTTTCTCTATAGAGATCTATACACATCAGTTTACTTTTTAGTAGCAGATGTGAGCGGGATTGGGGACGAGTGAGAAGATGGGGAATATCAACTTGAAATTAGGAATGGTTTAGAGAAATGTAAGCAGGGGTTTAGGAAGGGACATACTAATAGTTAAGCACACCAACAAAAGAGTAAGACCACTGCTATTCACAAACTACACTTCTAAAATTACTACTGCCCTGAAAATGTTAAAAAAGGCTCAAATGTACTCCTGTCCAGCCTTGGAGTTTGTCAAGCACCACACATGGCCAACCACTGGTAATGCAACACACTCCTACGGAAAATAATGGAGTCAGTGAAATAAAATAACACCCATCTTGATCTAACAGATCTAATGTTAAAATAATTAAATTATTTTGACATTTAAAATATAATATATTTATCATTAAAAAAGATATACATCTAATTATTAAATAATTATTGTATTATTTTAAAATGTAACTAATTTTAAAATTAAAAATAATTGGTATTAATTCAACAGAATGTTACATTATTTTAGTACGTATTAAATAAAAACAAAACTGTTAGTGAGGGTGGGAATTTTTTCAACTAATGTCTAAAAAACAATTTAAGAATTAAATGAATATATCTAAATTACTTAATTATTCAATATACATTTGATTTGATGAGTTAATGTGCTGTAACATTTTATTTTATTAGTTCTGGGTCGATAATAGTTTTAAATACATTTTCATTTATAGCCCACATTAAAATATATATATTTTTTAAAGTACAATAAACTTTAATCATTTCCCTGGTACTTTTTAATAGGGAGATCTCCACCTTGGTATTTGACATCTCCAGCTACAAGTGAAAAGTTACTAGCACTAACTTTACACTTGTAAATCATATTGTAGGAGGCTCCTCCCCCTGACTTGAGGGTCTGGAGACAAGTCTACAACTAGGTGTAAATTTACACTCAAATATGATTAATAGCAATACATTGTAGATTTAAACCTAGGTGCAGGAGTAGCTTTATATGTGAATAAATCTACATAATTCTACATGTTTAAATTTATCTTTGTGACTCAGGCCCTATGTTGTCTGGGTATTTGAAACGTTTTTGTTTACCTGTTTCACGGATGTTGTGGGGAACATACGCAATGATGTTTTCCTAAGCCATTTCATTTCAGCAGGTGAATTTTTTTATTAAGGTCTCAGTGAGCATTTCAGTAAACAAGTTGTGTACTTCCATTTGGATTTTTCTGTGTTCAGCTTTAAACTTTTCAGCCTCTGATTTTCTCTGGTTGCTAGTGATCTGATTATGTATGGTTTGATTGATTGGCTTGTGGCTCGCTCTGCCATAGCCACAACTGCCCTGTGGAGAACATGGGCTGCAGTGTAACCAACGCACTCCCATACACAAAAGCCAGTCTGGTGTACAGAACAAACATCTAAGTGACACTTTCCCAGCTCTACTGGCTACTCAGAGGACATCTCTGACTATTAACAAGCTCTGTCCAAACACTAGTGGCCTTCCAGAGGCTTACGTTCAGTGACACTTAGCCAGTCTTTTGGGATTTTCCATGGTTCAGTACCGACTTGTGATTCACCTTTCCACAGCTCCACTGACCTTTCAGAAGCAGAGACCGGATTGGGATTTCAGAGGCACTGTCCTGACTTCTGACTGCCCATTAGACTTTTAGAGGCATATGACTGACTTGTACATAACACAGAAACACCAGCCTTTCAGCTACATAGACCAGACTACTGATTTACTTTGCCACAGTCCTCCCGCCTTTTTCTGTGACTGAAAGGAACGCATGTACAGCAGGGTTAATCAATTCAGGTCTGTGATACTGGAAATCCACTGACTTTTGGGTAGACTCAGTCATAAGCCAGGCCTATAACTAAAAGGCTGGTGCAACCGCAGGAGAGTCGGAGTAATAGTCCTGACTTGTGACTGACTACCAACACGTAGCTGATCTTTATAAGGGACAGGTTTAAGTTGGGACCATCAGTGGCCTGTCGTTAAGGACGGAGGGGCCCCACCCCTTGACCATTTCCCGGCGCATGAAGAGTGTCTGTATGGCTCAGCAGAGGTGAGCCTGAAAGACACTCTTCATGTGTGGGTCAGGCAGCCAGGTGCTACACAAGTGCCAAATGTGCAGGTGCCTGGCTGACAGAGCCAAATTAGCCAGGCTGAAGATTTCACATCCGAGTGGGCGTGGCCTCCTCAGCCCGACTAAATCTACTGTAAGCTTCCCTCTCATGACAAGGGGGAACGTCACTGATAGACTAGGACCTGGGGGCTTCAGTTTTAAGCCCTGAAGTACTCAAGGCCCAGTGTCCATCAGTGTGTCCATCAGTGATGCTCATCACTGACTGGGTGGGGTCAGCAATTCCCACTAACCTCATCCCCCGCTGTGACAAGCTAAGGAAGGTCCTCCTATCATTGGCTGACCTTTTACAAGGTCAGCCAATAAGAGGAGGTGGCGTAATCATTCTTCCCTCACTTCCTTCAGAACAGAGGCTTCACTCCAGCCACTCGAGATGCGGTCTGATACGGTTTTTTTTTTTTAATGTTGGGAGCGTGTGTGTATGTCTGAATGTTTGTGCGCGCATGCATGCTGTGAATGGGTGTGTGCATGTTTAAGTGCTGGGTGTATGTCTTTGGGTGTGTGAAAGAGAGTGCGTGTGTGGACCTGCCCCACCCCTGCTGCACATTAGGAGCCGCCACTAGTTGGGACTGATGCTGTTCTGCTTTTCCAGACATTTAATGGTACATGGTTGGCATATGACCGAGTCTGCCATAGCTTTAAGCATCTATCAGAGGACCTAGCCTGTTGATTTCACTAGAGGCTGCCCCTCTTCTGTCCTGACATGCCATTTTAAATCAGATATGGGAAGACCACCATCCCGCTCATGCTCCCAGCTTCCATCAGCGTCAGGCCTTGTTATAAAATTAAGAGTTTGATAGCAGCGGTGACGAACACCCACGCAATTTCTAGTGCCACCAAGATCCAATCACATAGAAACACAACCCTTGGATAAGTTTACTGTGTTTCAGACTGGAATGAAAAAGGTCTCATCGTTCATTTCCATTATGGTTAAGGCGAGCGTAACACTGGGCAGAAGGCAAGAGAAATTTACAACATTTATGAATACTGCCTTACATAAAAATTTCCAAAATGTGCATCAAGTTTACTTCATTTTTAGCTAGCAGAAGACTGTCTCGGGCAGTACATGTCTTGTAGAGAGATAGTCCAGTCTGTAAACAGTATAGACTTTTTTAAAGTAGAAAATAAAATACTGTTAAACCACTTTCACGCCATTTGCATAATTCTTGTTAATTTTCACAAATTTCCACAAACAAAATTAGGCGATTGGTGCAAATACAGTGAATGGCAAAAGACACTGTACAGCAAGCATGTAACTAGCACTGTCCAGTGACAGGGAAGGAACTCTGGGGAGTCAGTGAGTGGTGTGAGTAAGAAGTACTGTGAAGGCAGAGTGGGCGACTGAGGGACAAACACTGTGCAAACTGAGTGGAGCTATAGCACTGAGAAAGAGTATACCATTCATGGTTCAGTTGCTTTCATATTTCATTTTGATTTGACCTTTACAGAAGGTCGACAAAACAATACATTTCAATGTCCAAAACTAATAATTCTTCGTATATCCGTAATATACATTCAGAATACAATTAAAAATGCAAACAACCTTATACAGATTGTAGGGAAGCAGCAGAGAATACACAAATTTGAACACTAACGAAAAATGAAATGAATTTCAAGATCCAGGGACATCTTTCGTGACCATTTTCACTTATATCCTATGAACTTCAGACAAACAAGATATGTTTCGAATACTACCATATCAAGCAACATAAATTACATATACGTTCAGATTTAGGCACATTAAGCCAATTCTAAAATTTACTTCAAGGGGAGGAAGAAACATCAGACATGATGATCAACTAGTAAATATAAACATTATTGATATATTCATTTGAACTAGACAAAGAGGGAGTAGATATGAGGTGATGATACAGTACACCATGTTATTTTTTAAAACTATATTGCTGAACAGCTTTTCACTATACAATAACGACTTTCTTTCCTTTAACTTCCCATTGAGACCCGCTTTTCAAGTGTACACCGTCATAAATTGTATTTGACGTTAAAAACACTGATGCGTCTTTTTGCGGACCTTTGTGGGGACAGCCCCTGTCAACTGTTTCGCCTAATCTGTCAATATTGCCATAGTGGTCTCTTTACTACCAGGTCTGGTAAGACCTGCCTTTCAAAAATGCTACAATATGGAAAATAAAAACTGCTCTCACTTTTCGGTGGGGCAAGTATTGGAAGAGAATGCCAATAAATACATAATTCTTTGGGTTAAGACCTTGGTCTGAGTTTTCTGTCTTTGAAGTCCGACTCCACCCAAACAGGTCTGAGAGCGCTGTACATATCAGAAATCCAGGCATTGTCTGTGATAACATAATCCTATTTTTACACAAAGTGCTACTCATAATACGTACAGTAGTAAGGAAGATTAAAATAAGGAAGGTGCATAAAAAAAAACGAACAGGCCACAGACAACATAAATTATAAATTCAGCCGCACAAATGATCTTTTGCAGAAGATGCAAAGTCATATATTAATTATCATGAGGTAACAAAACTAGCGCTGTGACAGATGATTCCGCGGTGTCGAGGAGTCAGCAACAGCTGCAGTAAGAAAGTGGCGTCGTGAATCATGACAAAGTTTACAGTAGGTAAATTACGTTTGTATTTCTACAAACTCCAAAAGAAGTAACTTTGTTACTCACCCCTACTCGAATATTTCCGTCGAACTGAAAACAGCGCAGGTGCGCGCCTGCGTCCAACTTTTGTTAATCACCGCGCAGTGCGGAACACTGCGGCCTGCGCCAAGGAGGCCCATCAGTATGCGCGGCCGGGTGTGAGGCGGAGCAGCTTCGAGCCGCTCCGAGCTGTGGAGCTATTTCGCTCAGCCGGCTCCCTCCGCGGCGCATTCATCGCCTTGGAAACTAATGGCTCTCCGAGATGTTCCTTCCCCAAGTGAGCGAACAAACAAGAACGATAGCAAAGCACGGCTGGGCAGGGAGTGCATCAAAATGCAAGAAGCTAACGTGGGAACCATGCGCCGCACGTTTTCTGAGAGAGGTGTGCGCTCCTTTCCACATCCGGCCAAATCTTCAAGACCAAAACTGTACTCACGTCTTGGCGGCTGTTTGCTTTGTTCAATGTTGAGTAAACACGCATGTACCGGCTGCACAAAGTCTTGGTTTGCAGAAGGATTTTAAGCAAATTCAATACTCTGACCTTCACAATGCTTTGCTAGAATCAATGCTTAATTTGTTTTAAAAAAAACCAACTATTTCGTAGGCGCCCACAGCTGTCCTAGTTGCGGAGTATTAAGGTTGTTTAGACTTCATTCCTCCCCTGCCTCTTATTTACTCCACTCTACACTACCGGTATCTTTACCTCACTTTTGAACGTACTTTTTCAACCCATCTTCTTTCTCACAGTTTCCTGTTATACTCTACCTCATTCATGCTCCCTTTTCTGGTTTTCTCTCTCATGCTCTCTGTCAAAACCTGGTTACTTTTAATTTTAAATGTAAATTGTATTTATATAGCGCTTACTACCCCTGACGAGGCATTAAAGCGCTTTGCAGCAGGTAGCTACTCCAGAACCCAAGATTAAGTTTAATAGTTAGATTAGTAATCAGCGGCGGCTCCTCTGCTAAATCGGAGGAGCGTCGCCCCACTGCTTTTCGCAGTGTAAATAAAGGAAAAATAAAATGATGATAACTCGTTTTCAGTTTATTTTTGCGGGCGGGGCTGCTCAGAGCAGGGGGAGGAGTGGTGGAACTTTAAGTGCGCACTAATGTTTGCCCGGCCGTCTTGGACCGGCCAAACAGTTATGCGCACTTTGCATGTTCTCTTACAGCCTGGGCGGAGAACATGCCCAGGCTCCCAGTCCCCGTCTGAACGCCGAACGACAAAATTCTCAGACCAATCACAACGTTGCATTGCCCCGCCACCACAATCAGTGCCAGCTGCCACTGTTAGTAATGTGTTTATTTCTTTTCCTTGTGCATTAGTTGTTTTAGGGTTGTGCTCTTGATTTCGTGTGTGTTTAGTAGAGTTTAGAGTAGGGATAAGATGATGGGAATGGATTTGAAAGGGGAAGTAACAAGTTGTTTTTAGGTCTCGCCTACGCAGCGCGCATGCGCTGCATAGGAAAAAAGACCTTTTGCGATCGATTCGGCTTTTCAGCCAAAAACGTGCACGCGTTCCATTGCCTTCAATGGCAACGCGTGCACGTTTGGCGATTCACTTGCGGGAGCGAGCAGCTGGCGCCATATATTAGCAATTATCGCTCCTGGCGCCGCTCGCTCCCGCAAGTGAATCGCGCAGGCTCCCTCCTCTCCCCCCTCCCCCTGCTGCCGTGCGAGGCGCGCGCGCTTGTTTTAAGAAGTTAGATCACAGAATAGCCTGTAAGCTCATTGTGCTCCAAGTGCCAGCAAGCTCTCAGAAAAGGAGGCGAAGGAGAGAAACGGGTGTTCTGTAGGGGAGAGGAAAAATAAATGCTTCAGACTTCAGTGGAAGGCTAAAAACGCGTGGACAGACAAGTCAAAAACAATATTGAGGTTTCTTAACAGGCAGACGAGAGGATTTGGCTTCACGGCTAGAGCGGTCGACCTCCAAACTGGTCCAAAAATAACTGAAGGCAAATGCTATTTTACAGCATAAACCTGACCAAATTATCTCCAGGCACGTTCGTGGTATATAGAATAGAATGGTTTATCTTATTAACTTTCCTTACCAGAAGGTACTGAAAACCTGTCTCATTCTGCAGCACAGAACCTTGCAGACTGGCGCGCGCTCTGTAAGCAACGGAGATGTAAGACCACAGGAAGAGAAGAAGGAAGCGATAGGAATGTTTGACAGGAAAGATGAAAGCTAGCTTGTGTGGGAACGGGCACAGAAGGGAGAGACGACACTAGGTGACTGGGAGATTAGCAGCAGGGTAAAGTGAAAGTGTTAGACTACAAATCCCACGATGCACCGGAGAGCTGCTGCAGCACCCGAATGGCACCAATGTCGGCCCCTGATGCCCACTGGCTGGACCCCGCAGCTTCCCGTTGAATTGCGGAAAGGAAAAGAGTCCCGGTCTTTTACCCAGAATCGGAAGGGTGCCCGAACCCTCCAGCCTTTGCGTGGGGCGATTTGCGAGGAGCACGTGACATCAGAGCATGAGAAAGGGCACGCGAGAGATGTGCAGCGCGGAACCCCAGGCAGACAGCTGGAACTCATCTCTGGCAAGGCGGGGGTGACCACGGCAAGGCGCCGGGGCTGCAGGAGCGAGAGCCTGCCCCTGGGTGCCAGGGAGGGGCGCGCGGCCTGGAAGTAGGCCACCGTCTCTCTTCTTCGTTCTGCTTCTCAGCTCAGCGTTCCCGCTAGAATGCGGCATGATTAAGAATCCAAAAGTTGTGAATAACATTTTAATATTATCTTAAACATTCTGCACGGAAAGGCAAATTGTACTGGACATTCGGTAAACTTATGTTGTGTGTGGTTTCTGCAGGACCCATGTTGTTTTGTGCTGGCACCCTGGTAACGTGTGAGGGCATGGGTCCAGGGCTGCGTCTGCAGAGTAACCTCCATTGCAGACTTGATCTGCATCATGTCCGGTTCGGAGTGCGATAAAGCAGGCAGGGGTTCATGGACCCCAACAGTGGTGGAGGAGATCACTTGCCACTGGTCTTCTGGGGTCAGCCCAACTGTGGCTCTGCAAGTGGGCCAAATATAAACCTTTCAGCACGTGACTCTCAGGGTACGAGGGGGGGCGAGGGGAGGAGGGGGGTGCTTAGCAGTCCAAGGCCTCTCAGGGAGGAAGGAGAAGCTACAGCAAAGAAGGTTCCTTTTCCTTTACCGATTCTAATGAAAAGTGTTATAACGTTCAGCAGTGGTCTTTAAACTGTGGGTGAGCCCCCCCTGGAGGTCCCTGACACTGTAAGAAGGGAAGGGGGGAGGGGCATGCCAAGGGGCATGCAAGTCCCACAGCAAAGGAACACTAATCTCGCTGGATTTGTACTTTTCATTAATGTAAATTGTGAGCAAGCACAACTGCCTCAAGAAGGCTCAAAAGAAGGTGATCACGACAATGACAGTGATACCTTTATCTGAAACACACAAAAGGTGGTGGGAGGAATGCTTCCATTTGTCTAACCACTGGCAATTGCTTGGGGTAGCATCGTTCTTTTGCTCACCGTGCCACCTCAGTTTGGACCCAGCCATATGCATATCAGCCTTAACCCTGCTCCCCATGGGAACAGTCCAGCCCGAACTGCCAGGCCAGGTCCTCCCTGAACCAGAGCACAAGCAACCCAGGACCGGTTTTGGTGTAGTTATGGACCGATCAGCCGGATACAGCTTGGTTCCAGTGACTCAGTGACCCCGGGACCCGCGTCTGGTCATACCCATGCCACATGATGGGGCTGTGACCAGAGAGGGAGCAATGAGTGCCATAAAATAAGAAAGTCATCGGATGATGAGAAGATATGAGGAAAAGGGTTCAGTCCTATACCCATAGTGCCCAAGAGAAAGCTGCACAGGGCCAGTGTTTTAAATTTAATTTTGTCAGCGCCTCACCATGCATGCTTCCCATCCACAAATGTTTGAGAGAGGTATTACCCAAAAATATTTTACGCAGGCCGTGTCTGCGTTACTGAACCATAAACCAGAAGGAACGGTCCCCAAACCAGCAGGGGACCAGCCCTCAGCCATTGAATGCAGCTGACCATCCCGGCATTAACCAAATAGGGATAATGGCTAGGCAGCCCTGTTTGCACACACACTGAACTGTGTTCCGGAGTGATTAATTCCAAACCAGAGGGCAGGAGGCCACTTTGTTGCAGCTGTCCTTTGAGAAGGATCAACTACCTTTGATGAAAGTTGCTAAGACAGAAGGGCTGGAGCCCAGGAAGTATTTTTTCCAGGGATAAGGTCAGATCCTCAGGCCAGAGGTGTAATAGCAAATAATAACTGGTGACCCCAAGGAGCCAATTCGGACTGGAGGTTATGATAGCCTTATAAAAAGTAATTCTTGTGTATATAAAACAAACATCCATATCAACTAATCATTTTTTTTTAAATTTTAGTAGATATATGCCATAACAATGGCTTTCCTATCTTTTTCTCAGCCACAAATAATAAGTAGGCTTTTCACACTAAGCTGCTGCAGTTGCTCTTGTAACAGTCTCCATTTTAACATTTAAACATGCTACTGTATGTAGCTAGCATGGTTTAAATAGGAAAAGCTAGATGTTTGCCCTTAAATTTACCATGCACACGGTCAGCTGACCTAATCAGGATTTAATTCAGTAATTTCATTCCAAAAAATTATTCACTTGGCATTTTCAACACTAAGGAATGTTGACTAACCCCGAAGTCAAATATGCTAGTTATTTGCCAAAATGGTCACCATAATTTAGGTAAAATCACACACTGTAAGAGGCAGATGAGCAATCCCTCATTGGCCAAAGGTCGAAAACAACAGCTTTCCAAGTCCATATAAACAACAAGCATTGGCATAGCCAATAGGTCTCGCTTTTGGGACCTTATAAGTATTTAGTTATGCAGCACAATATCCTTGGTGCAACAACATCAACTGTTGCTTGGCTAAACACTTATAAGGTCCCAAAGGCCAGACCTATTGGCTATGCCAATGCTTGTTTTGAGTAGTGGTCGTGTGCACAAAAATGAGAGCTAATACACACCACCTGCAACAATGACCAGAAATTAGCTACTGTCTAGGACTGCCACCTTTCATTAAAGTAAGGGTCAAAAAGTTGCTAAATTAGGTTTCTTCACACCAAAATACACTATATGGACCATAATGTTCATTCTGACCCAGATACAGCATAAGCTCCTAAGGAGCTGGCAGGTAGATGCCCGCTGACAACAGTTCAGGGTGAGACCCAGACATGCAGCATGATCGTCAGCTGCCTGAGGTTGCCTTCGTTCCACATAGTTTAAAAAAAAAAAAATTATTTTATTTATTGAAATTTTGTTCAAGCATGTATATAACAGTCTCGTTTGCATATTATTACTACACCGCATGTCTTGGACTCACATCGTTACAATAATTATGAAATACATACACTGAATGACAATCCGATACATTCCTCCAGTGCGTCTTGGTCCTATGAAGGAAAAAAGATACATCCATATACTACATCATCACAATTCTCACAGTTATGGCGACTGGAACATAGCATTTGCTGCTTTGGGCTAAATAAACATAGGGATTTTAGGCTCATGAAATCGGGATAGAAAAGGTGGCCACAATTGACCTTATACCCCATTACAGGCTAGAGAGATTCATATATGTGGAGGATAATTGAGCAAAGAGGCGAGTGTTGAGGTATCTATGGGGGCGGTCTTGATGGGGAGACAACCTGCACTGGACTAGAGTCCACTGGGAGGTTTGCATCCCTCCCTCTGAGCCAGGCATTAAAGGGCTCCCATATATCCCTCGGGCGAGAGGCCGTCGGCATAAGGTCCCAAAATGCCGCAAGCTGCTCCTGGCAATAAGCAATATCTCGCACCCACACATCCACCCGGGGACACTAGGTGCACCCCAGCATATGGCTAGTCTACGCTTTGCGAGTAGCAGCATCATGGCCACCAAACGGCGTTTCTTAGGTGGGATTTCCCCCACATAACCCAACAGTGCCACCACCGGGGTGCATTCCAGCAACACGCCAGTGACAGCTTGTGTAGCGTTGTACACCCCTTTCCAAAAGTCAGCTATGGGTGGGCAACTCCACGCGATATGCAGGAAGGCAGCTGCCTCACGTTTGCATTTCCAACAGTTCGAATCCGTACGTAGCCCTAGTTTGTGTAACTGCATGGGAGTGCAATATATTCTGTGTATGAATTTAAAATGTATAAGTCTCAGCTTATAGTTCGGGGATAGATATCTCAGCTGTGAGCAACAAAATGACCATTGCTCATCTGTAGGCAGTTCTTCCAGGTCTTTTCTCCACTGTGTAAGCGCCTTAGGGGCAATCCAAGGGGTGTTTGTTTGCGTGAGGTTATATAATCTAGTAATTAATCTACGAGGTGATGGCGTAGTTAACAAATGTTCTAGCGGCTTCATTATGTCTGGGGGGGCTGGGAAAGTTGAGTGCAGTGGCTCGGAGTTGGAAATATAGGAATACGTTTAGAAGTGGTATTTGAGTGTCATCCTGTTGTTGTGGCTGCTCTAGAAAGGTGTCCTGTGGACACAGGTCACCTAATGCGGAAATGCTCATGCTGTGTGCCCGTGTAATAGAACCCTTATCGTTTAGGAAGGGAAAGTGTGGGTGGTGCGCAACTGGAGTGGAGGACGCGTAGAGCAGTGGAGCCCCGACGCGTTTCCTTAAACCTTCCCAGGCCCAGCGCAAGGTTTCCACTGTGTTTATTTCGGTTGCTGATCTGTGGTTTGGTTTATAGACAGCCTCATGTAGAGGGGTGGGATCAGCTAAATCTGATTCAATGGCCACGTGCGGCTGGAATGGGATGGGATGTATCCAGAAATGGAGGAACTGGGCTTGCGCACACAGTGCGTAGAGTTCGAAATCTGGTGCACCCATTCCACCTTCAGATATCGGGCGTGTAAGCAGTTCCCAGCTCACGCGAGGTTGTTTGCCGGCCCATACTAAAGCAATCACAATAGAGCGCAGGGACTTAAAAAAGGCTTTGGTTATAGGTATGGGTATATTAACGAATAGGTATAAAAATTTAGGCAGACCTATCATCTTGGTGATAGCAATTCTGCAAGCACATGGGAGATCTCCCTGAGGGGCTAGGGACGCTGGCTATAACCTGCCATGTGGCAGGGTGACCAGGCTTTGGCGTGTGTTACGAAATCTACCAAATAAAAGCTTACACCAGCCTAAAACCATAAGTAGTAAACCACATTCTATTACAGTAGCAATAACTAACGACATTTTCTAATTGACACATTAATAAACAGACTTGTGTAAATCAATGCAGAGTTACGTAATCGGCATGTCAATCATTGCTGCTTAGGTTCTGTTCCACTGCAGCTTGTTTAGAGGACTGCGAAGGCGACTTCCCTGCACATATGTGTTTGGCATACTTAAGGGCTGATTTAGCGTCTGTGACTGTCCGTCGTACATGATTTTAAGCTTAGCTGGATATAGCATAGCATAAGAGATGGAGGCATTCTGCAAGATGCGCTTCGCTGGCGTGAACTCCCTGCGCGCAGCTTGGACTGTAGGTGTGTAGTCAGGAAAAAAGGAAAGAGTGTTTCCTTGATGCGTGATAGGGCTCTTGTCCCTAGCTGCTCTGAGAATGGCATCTCTGTCCCTATAGTTCAAAAGGTGTGCGATTATTGGACGCGGCGTTGCTCCTGGCGGGGGTCTAGGGCCCAACGAGCGGTGAGCCCTCTCTACTATCATGACTTGGGAGAGTGCAGGCCCAAACAGATCTTGCAGTAGGTCTTCAATGTATGGTTCCATTTTCGGAATGGCAGTTGATTCCGGCAGCCCAATAATGCGCAGGTTGTTGCGCCTAGAGCGCGCCTCCAAATCCTCATTTTTAGCTTTTATCACGGCTAATATTTTTTCCATGTTGAGGATTTGCGTTTTGGATTCTGCAGTAGAGTCCTGGGTGTCCGACAACCTATTCTCTAGAGAATCAAGCCTGCCCTCATGTACATCCACACGTTTTTTTGACTACATCAAGACTTGCAATAAGAGCCTCTATATTGTTGCCCACTGTTTTGATGCTGGAGCGCACGTCTAGCAGGATAGTACGGAGGTCTTCTTGTTGCTCCATGTGCTCTTTGGGACCCTGGGCAGCGTTCAGCTCAGGTCCGGCATCATTTGTCCGGGTCAGGCATTTGTTCTCGAAAGGAAGTTTCGCTTGTTTGGGGTCAGTCTTCCCCAGTGGAATGGTTGGTGCAGATACAATAATTAGCACTGGAAGGCTGAAGCGACGTAGGGTCAGCGTAGGGTAGTGCCACTACCTCAGTGTTTTCACTTGTTCTTGAGTCACACCAATTTCCTTATCAGCTGCAGTATCTTTGCGTCATGCAGGGATCAGCATGTGCCATAGGCCCATGCTTCATTGAAAGGGCACACCACGCAGTTCAATGAGGGGGAGCACCCACGATTATACAAGGTGCTTGGTAAAACTGAGGGCCAGGTGCTGATTTCCACCCAAGCGGAACCGGATTCAGTGGCACTCGAGCTCCCCAGGCAGGCCCCCCTTGTCCGTTATTCGACGCTTGAAAGGGAAGGCAAAGGCCCACTTGTCTCCCCGGCACACCCGGGTGTTAACCGCGCACCACAGCACCACAGCGATTAGCGCAATCAGGAGTTGCCGTGGCGTGGGCACACCCACACCACCTACCACCACGCGCCCCCGCAGTGTAATACACCAACTGGGGACCAAGCCCGTGCAGCAGGAGTGCGCGCGGGCGCACACCGCCCCAAACCCCCGATCCACACTCACCGCTTCCACCGGTAGTTTGTAGTGTCCCTTCTCCTCAGTCCAATTCATCTGATGTGTCCCTTATTAACGGAGATCTGTTTAAGTCCAATGTTCTACGCCTCGATCAGCTCTCCGCTCAACAGGCCCTAAGACACGGCCCCAAGACACGCTGGCGTCTCCGCCCTCGATTTCGGCGCGTCGCTCCTGCCGAGTGAAGGGTCGCAAGATATTTCAGCGTGCACGGCTCCGGATCCCTTCTGGCTCACTCTGCATCTATTCCCTCGCCACTGCAGC
Source organism: Calotriton arnoldi (assembly GCA_963921515.1). NCBI lineage: Eukaryota > Metazoa > Chordata > Amphibia > Caudata > Salamandridae > Calotriton > Calotriton arnoldi. Next base: position 1,361,197 of record CAWUFW010004148.1, read on the forward strand.
CAAGTGCGTCGGTGCCGCCCAGGTTCTCAGTAGCTCACCAGTCCGGCTTCTTACTTCGGTGTTGCCCGGTGGCCATTTCCTCGTTCCAGCCAGGCCGCGGCCAGTCGGGTCGTGTAAATCTGTGTCAACACAGTCTTCGCTCCCCAAATTTTGCACAGGTAGAGCGCTGTAGATTGGTAGCAAGATGCGTTGTTCAGCAACGGTAGATTTCGATTAAATACGGCGTTTTGCGCGGATAATGGAGCCTGGTCTGCGGAGCCCCTTCAACAGGCGGCCATTCCGCAGCGTGACGTAGCCAAGCACCACCTTCATTCCACATAGTTGAAAGTATGGTGGTGGAGTCTTAGGGTGGTCTGTCTTGCCACAGACAAGAGCTGTGTTTTAGGAATGATCACACCTGTAACAACCTGCCTTTATGTATTCTGAATTAGTATGGGGTTCCTTTATCTATACATTCCTTGATGCTGGTTGTTGAATTATTATTAATATAGCACTTTTCAACCTCTTGCATTGCCTAACATGCCTTTTTGAAATTTTAGAGTAGGTACCACCACCACCACCGATTCCCTTTATATAGCACTTCGTAGTCCTGATGAGGTTACAGCGTGCTTCCAATTACCATGGTAACCGTGGTCACCCTTCGAGTGTATGGTTGAAAGTGTGTTGGTTGTAGTTTGGCCTATAAGGGAAAAGTTGGGTGTAGTGCGTCAGGGTTTCAAAACAGGGTAGAAGTAGTACACAGTACCGCAAAACAAACTCAGAGTGATAATTTGGGGAAATCAAAACCGTAGAAGGCTGGTAGTCCTACCTCATGCCTCTTTAATCCACTACCAGACACTCCCTGCCCCCTTATCTCACTCTTGCAGATTCCTGCGTTCTCTCATTGTGACGTTTTTGCTGTCTTTCTCTTCCTGGCAGACACTCAGCTTTAGAGCCAAACAAAGCTGTAACACATTGTTTTGTAAATATTGGTTCTCTGAGAATGAGCTGATTTTTTGGGGATGAATGGCAGGCCTGAATTATTTGTGCTCCCACATGTGTGCTGTGGCCAAAGCTAAGAAAGATGTTTGTGAGAACCCATAAACATATGTGAAATCTGTCAATTACCAACCCTTATTCTTGTTCAAAATCTTCGTTGATGTGTGAATCAAAATTTGTTTTCATCACTGTTCCCATTGTTGTAGAATCATCACCGGTCCAAGTGATGGCAGCATAAAGAATATTTTATGCGCTTTCTCCATCAGGTAGGGAAGCGGCATGCAGAACTTTCAAACAATCACATGAATGCAATTATGACAATGGATGGATACCACAGTGTCCTTAGTCAAAGCTTCTGTTTGGGAGCATTTATTGAGGGAGACGTGAGGCCTGAAGGAAAGGATGTCTTTGGCATCCGTGACCCATATGGGCTTGGCGTCCGCAGTGCCATCCATAGCATACATACTTCCATAGTGGGAGGATGGGCCATTACACAAAGCTGGTGTGTTACACAGTGGCCTGACGCAAAATGATTCCCTCCCCCCCACAGCCCCCTCGGAGAATGTGAATGTGCCCTAAGTCTCCAATATCTCTCAGATATTCACTGACTTGGTCGGAATGGGGTCCCTTGGAAGAATTGGTTGGAGGGGCATGAAGGGTTTGGGATGGCCCTGAAGGGTTTGGGCCCCCTTCTGCAGCAAGGGCTGCAGGGGCTTATGTTGCGCCACTGTGTGTGCATCTGCTGCTCGAGTATTAAGGGCACCTTTTTCGGTTATGGTGCCATCAGATGCCACCATTAACATGTGGATTGGTAGTGCACCATGACCTTTGTGTGGTCATGCAGGAACATAACAGGGTGCTCAGACCATGCCTGAGAGCATGCACTCTTATTTCCCTGTGTTGTGGTGCAATACTCTGTGCACCAGTGTGTACTCCTACAGACACAGGAGCTGTGTGATCAGTATTATACGTACTGCACTGCTCTTGTGTGTGCATGATCCCTGTGCTACCCTGGGTGTCGCATTCCCAGTGTTTTATTTCTAAAATTAAAAAAAGTGATAATAAAATAAGTGCAGGGGCCCACCGGATTTCTTAGGAAGCCACAGTTGCTGAATGTTAGGGGTTGCCAAATGCCATGGCTGCCTATGTGTGATTCCTCTTCATGCCTCTTTCTTCTGCCACCCAGTTGAGTAGCGTGGGCGGGGCCACAGGGGCAGTTGCCCGGGGTGCAAAATTCTTAGGGGCATTCTTAGGTGGAGCAAAATTTTAAAAGAAAAGTGGAAGGATACTTTGAAATGAAATGAAATGAAAATCGATATTTGTAGAGCGCAAACTGTCACTCCGAAAGGAGAATCCTGGCGCTGATACAGAGGAGATGTCGCACTCTGAGTGTCTTAGATAAGAGAGAGGCAAAATTCGTCTGTTGCTCCGAAGATCCATGTTTTTAGAGCTTTTCTATACTGGGTTTCAGTTTTATGCATTCTCAATTGCAGAGGTAGTAGGTTCCAAGCTCTGGTGCCTAACACTGCTATAGTTTTACCTCCTTTGGTTTTACATCGGAAATTGGGAGGTGAAAGCAGGTTAGCTGATGAGGACCTGAGAGTTCTGTTTGTAGAATAAGGAGTGAACCGAGATGAAAGGTATTTTGGTCCTGTCTTGCGTGACGCCTTAAAAGTGATTAGGAGAATTTTGAACAGAATTCTCTTATGTAGAGGGAGCCAGTGGAGGGTTCTAAGAGCTGCAGAGGCAGAAGACCTTCGTGGAAGTCTTAAGACAAGCCGTGCTGCTGCGTGTTGGACCACCTGGAGTCTTTTTATTGTTTTTTTGCTGGCTCCTGCCAGGAGGCTGTTGCAGTAGTCAAGACGCGAGAGAATTAACGCGACTGCTACTGATTTCCTTGCTGCAAGAGGGATTAAGTCAAAGAATTTTCTCAGGGATCTTATGATACTAAAACAGGTCCCTGCTACCTTCACTGCATGTGGTTGGAATGTGAGTGCGGAATCAAACTGCACTCCCAGGTTTCTTGCCACTTTCACAGTCTCCGGCGGGAGTGGAGTTCCCTCTGGCCACCAATCGCTTGGTACAAATGAGACTTCTTTCCCTATCGGTAGGATCTCGGTCTTACAAGTGTTGCACCTAAGGTGGTTGTCCTTCATCCATTGAAGGACCTCGGTCAAACATCTTTTAAAGTTGAGTTCTGGGTCCTTAGAGTTCCGATCGAGAGATAGTATCATCTGGGTATCGTCTGCGTAGGATGTGACTTCGATCCCATATGATGAGATTAGTGAGATAAGAGGGGTCATGTAAACGTTGAACAGCAGTGGGCTCAGTGAGGATCCTTGAGGCACCCCCGCTGTGATGGTCCGTTCGAGAGAAAGAAAAGTTCCCAGCGACACGACTTGCTTGCGATTAGCGAGGAAGGCTTTTATCCATTCTAGAGCGGTATTTAAAATGCCGCTAGAACTGAGTCTAGAAAGAAGGATGCTGTGCGATATAGTGTCAAACGCGGCCGATAGGTCGAGCAGGATCAACACCGCCTTCCTTCCTCTGTCTGCTATAGTTTTTAAAGTTTCTGTGATTTCCAAGAGTGCAGACTCAGTGGAATGTTTGGGGCGGAAGCCGGATTGTTGTGAATGCAGAATGTTTGTTGTCTCAATAAAGTTAGATAGTTCTTTATGGACAAACTTTTCTGTAATTTTGCCTAGGGCGGGGAGCAGGGAGATAGGACGGAGATTGGAGAGTACTGCTGAATCAACATTAGGTTTCTTTTTTAAGGGTTTCACTATTGCTAATTTCCAGTCCTCAGGCACAATCCCTGTTCTTAAAGATGAATTAACAATCTGATTTATAGCTGGATTGATTGTGTCTACGATTCGGTGGAGGATTGTGGGAGGACAAGCATCCAGAGGGGAGCCTGATTTACATGCTAGAATTGCCTCTCGAGTTTGGTCCAGTGACACTGGTTTGAATGAACATATACAGTCTTTAGTGACTTCTGGTTCGTGCTCAGGTACGACACATTTGGTCAAGTCTGGGTCCGAGGTGAAGTCCTTTTTAATGTTCATAATCTTTTCTTCAAAATAGAGTGATATTTGATCGCATGATCTTTGGGATGGGGGTATTTCTTTTTGCAATATTTTGGGACTAGTATAGGACTGTATGACTGAAAAAATGATTTTTTGGTCTAGATTAGCTTCTAATATTTTGTTTGTATAGTATTCTTTTTTGGCCAGTTTAATCTGCATATGGTAAGATTTTCTGCTTACTTTATACGCTTGTTTTTCTGCTACGTTATAGCTTCTTCTCCATTTCCTCTCTTGTTTGCACTGTAGGTGTATTTGTTTGAGAGTAGGCGTAAACCAAGGGGTTTGCTGTAGTGTTTTATTTCCATCATTTTTTTTCCTAATTTTAACTTGTGTGAGGAGTTCATCCCTGACAGTGGTCATCCAGTTATGGAAGAGACGTGAGTCTGCTATAGTATTTCCTGTCAGAGTAGGTACTTTCCTTGCCCCGGACTCTGGCAACCCACGCTACGCCGCTGCTGCCACCCTCCACTTTAGATCGCTCTTACAGGTTCTATTTATCCCTACTTTCTCCCTTTGTTACTGTTTTTTTCTCAGTTTCTATTCATCCTTATTACTGACTTTTCTCCATTTATCTCTCTTCCTTTGGGTCAAACACAAATGATAAAAAGGAAATGCTAGTGTAGGCGTTATTCATTTTTTAAGCTATTTTACCCTTGACCCAAATGCAACCTATCCACACTGCTTGCTAGAATAACGAACATAGATCCATTATTTATACTCTGGAGTCTCAGTGTTCCCTCTGAGAGAGTCCACAGCGCTAAGGGAGCCACTCACAGTTGAGGTTTGGTATGGCGCCCCTTGCCAAAGCACTCCCTCTCCCCTTTTTGGGGAAGGATCCAGTAGGTAGGCCTTGGAGTCTCAGAGACCCCTCGGAGAGAGTCCACTGCGTAATAGGGAGCCTCTCGCAACGGAGATGGGGGAATGTTGCCACTTCCCCTGGGATCACAGTTTACTGGACTTTGGACGCAGCTATTATGCGTTTACCGGTTTGTGCCCCCGTCACCCTCCCCCTCTTCTTTCTTGCTGTGTCTTTCACCCTCCCCCTCCTCTTTCCCCCTTCATTCTATGTCTACTTCCCCTGCTCCTACCCCCTCTCCCCTTGAATCTCTCCCCTTGCCTGCTTTTTCCCTTACGTATATGTCCTTATTGTTTGTCTCGACCTAACATGTAATTATGTAGCTATGCTCTAATAACTGTGTAACCTTTGTAACGATGTAACCTGCAACTATGGTCTGATTCTCATGTAAAGCGCTCTGATACCTCCGGGTCTAGCCAGCGCTATATAAAACCTTTCAAATAAAATAAAATAAAAAATACTGCAATGTGCCGCAGAAAATAAATATTTATCTTAGGCTGAGACTCAGCGCTCATACTCAGACATACAATGACCTGCTAAGGTGCAGTGCAACATTGCCTCCTTGGGTCTCAGAAGAGTGAATTCATAATTTATGTAGTGACAAATATGGAGGTTGAATCAGAAAAGATTTATGAGCACAGATAGGAGTACCACAGGAGTTCTCTAATATGCTTTCGTCAGTCGGCCCCCGAACATCCAACTTCCTATAAGTAAAACTGCTTAGAGGACACATTCCTTTCTGTTTGACTCACTGTAAATGAATATTACATGAGTATTCCCATTTTATGTGTTTTGGGGCAAATTCACTAAGGCATGTGAGTACGTAAAAGAGTACTACCTTACATACCCACACAATGTCTTTGTAAACAGGCCCAATTATGTTTTCATTTAAGGGCTATATAGATTTTTTAACTCCAGCATGCACTGCGCCACAGTATTTTCCAATTTTTATGCATCTTTGAGGCAAGTGGAATGACCTCATTAGGTATGAGAATTGCCACTCACATTTCGAATATCCAAATTTCATGCAAGTGCAGCCAGATGGCCTAGCTTTATAGGGAACTGTGTGGCATCTGTGCAAGCTGCCCACATGACTCCAACACTCTTAATCGCTATAGCGTCTCCCAAACCGGCACATATATACCATGGTCCTCTTTCTTTTTAGGTCGAGCCTGGGCAGCGCATGCGCTGCTCTGCGAGGCATTCTGTATTGAGGCAGGGACTTGAAGCTCCGCTCACTCTCCACCCATATTTTTCATTGGCTTTTGTCATTGTCCACTGTAAACTGTGGCTGTTCATTGGTCAAAAGGCTTAGTAGTCCCTCCTTAGTACTGGCTTGTCTCATTTTGTAACCTCCCATGGCAACACCCCCTGTTACGTGTGTTGTTACTCGGTAGGCTTTAATTACAGTCTCCGAACACTATTTTCTCAAATAGCAGGACACCCTTTCTCCTAACGCTTTTTTACAATTTTTATAGCACGGGTGCCGAACACATTTGCAATGCAATAGATCTCACATTTGCGAGAGTTTAAGCTATTGGCATTGTAAATGACAATGCCTTTTATTTATCTGTTTTAAAAGCAACACATTAATAAAAGGCATTGTCATTTACAATGCCAATAGCTCAAACTCTCGTTGTTGAGAGACCTATTGCATTGCAAATGCTTGTTTACTTCATGAGCAGCAGCAACAAATCCAACAGAAGTGTAAAGAATGGATTTTTTCTAAGCAGTCTGTTCGACAACCAAGCACCATGCTCGTTCAATATTCACAAAGGGTTTTCTCATTAATGAGCGGAGGTAGAACTTGAAAATTCACTATAAATCTAATTTCATAGCTTGAGGAATTGAAGACAGAAAATGCATCTACTGCACCCACATAAATGGCCAAATGTTGAACTTTTTTAAATCCCACCACCTCAATTTGGGACCTAACATTCTATTCCCATTGGCAAACCAGGGATGTGCCATTTACACACCGACTGGTTTTCAAATCTGAATGCAATTTACAATATGACTATGTAGAAAAAGGTTGCATCTCAAATTGACCATTCGCAGTGGGTTGCAAAACGACCTTCCGAATTAATATTTAATTGGCCAGTCGGAATTTGTGATCCCATGTAATCGACTTTGCATGAGGGATGGAGGCCAGAAGACTTCCATCCCTGCAGTTCCATTCAGAAACAGGAAACATTTGTTTATAAAAAAAAAAAAGCCTCCCTTTTGGAGGCACTTCGGGTGGATCACTTGGTAGGTTGCTGCCACGATTCCTAAAGGGGCCAGATTCTCCTTTGCAGGTTTAGTTACTTTCCCAACTCAGAGGTTGCTATCTTCTCAATGGTTTACGACAGCAGTTGCAGTCACAAACCGCGGATACATTCGACTGCTAATTCCTAATAGGAAACTGCCACCTCTTTCGTTGCCTTTGGCGCACAAGAGCTTTTACGAGTCAGAAATTTTTTTCTGACTCATACAAAGGCTTTGATACCTTTTAAAGAGGTGTTTTGCAATCGTAAACACTGTTTTTGGAAACAGCGCGGTTTGCAACCGCATAATACCTTTGTACAGGAGGCTTTTAGCTGAAGGTTTCTCTAAAAAAAAATAAAGTATGGTTTTAACAAACATACCAAATATTTACTTCTGTATTCAAGTGGTTTGAATGAAATACAAACATCTGTTGGACAGCACCCAGCTTTCTCAGTTTTGCTACGTTGTAGCACTGTAAATAACAGGTGAAATCTACACCAGTGTTTCTTGACCTGTGGTCTGCAGACCTCAGGGGGCCCGAAACGCTTATGGGGTCTACGATTGGTTAGGCAATTACCTAATATTGTCAGATTAATTAAGCATATGTGCTTAAAAAAACATATAAAATGGATGGCTTCAATGAAAGCAGTAGTATGCACTTGCAAAAAGAAAGCGTGAATTAGGAGCATGAAAGGCAAAGTGATAGTCTAGCACATTACTATGTTTTAGAATTAAAACCAAATTTGGAAAAGCTCCAGATTCCCTTTTAAATGACAATTTTGACTTCTATATATTTTTTCTTTGTGAATTAAATTACATACTTCATAATTTGCGTGTTTGTTCGATGTATACTGGTTTCTGTATTTTTGAGTATTATTTCGAGGTTTGAATCATAGAAATCGCTGGGACTGGGATCCCTGGATTCCTGTAGTAAATCAGTTTAGAGCATCGGTTCTTAACCTTTTGACTCCGCGGACCCTCCACTATTTCGATTGCGTGGCATCAACTGGAGGATGAAAGGCAGTGTCCAGCGAGGACTCGAACCTGTGACCGGATGTTTACAGCAACAGTCAATAATTAACTTTATCTGGGCTAGAAAGGGACATGTGATCGAAACCAAGCACTTCCTGATTATAACTAAAACGATCAACAGAGTCATTGCGTAGTTCCAGTATTGCCTGAGAATTACAGAACTCGCTTGGTGTTATAAAAAGTGCATATGCAGACTACAGCCACAGGCAAGTATGGTGGCCCATAGCGTGGCCCATTTGAGGAGCCAGGAATGCTCATTCAAATCCACTCAGTACATTCTGTGAAATCAGTGCTTAATTTGCGCAAGCCGGCACTGGGACTCATTTCTGTGGACCAGGATTTATTTTTCATCATCAGCCATTGACTCCCAGCAACACAGAGAGCAGCAGAAAAGGGAGAAAGGAAGAGAAAGAGAGGACAACTGTAAGAATATATAACTCAGGGATGAAAAAGAATCTGCAAGAGTAAGTTAAAGAGACAGGAAGTGAAGTTCTGGGAGAAAGAAGCATGAGGTGGAATTAAATCTAGACAGTCTTCATAGTCAGCAGCCCCTGCAGTTGACAAAGCTGGCCTTCAGCAACCCTGGCAGTAGACTCCTAAGAAAATATTTGGCTACCTAAACTTGTTACTTTTTTATCTGTTTATTTATTTTACAAACTAAGCTCTGAGTAAAACACTTGCTGCATACATGCGTTTACAAATTATGTGACGGTACAAAGACTTCTCATGTGTCTCTTATTTATTATACATCTTATTTTTACAGCTCTGTAACAAAAACTGCATTTCATTCCATTAATTAACCTTGCAGTGCAATTATGTAATGACAATATTTTGCACATTGTGCCACTGATCACTTTGCACCATGCACGTCTAATGCCTGCCTACGTGCGTCTGGCTTTAGTAGGGTGGTATAGTATAATTAGGCTTTCTGGTGGGGTTTTTTCAGTGTTTCAATACCTTAAAAAAACAGTGGTTATCAGTGGCTACACATTTTCGCGCCATTAAAAACAACAGAAACAGTGTGTTTCCGGTGTTTATGGAATGTTAGTGCATGTGTATAGACAGCGTGTGTACAGGGTATATGAGGTCCAAATACATTTTTACAAATCAAACTTATTGTAGTACACCATACAATACTTCTTTAGTGAGTCTTAGGTCATGCGCACTCGCTCTTTCCTTCCTATGTAAACGTTTATCTGTGAAAAGGCCCTCTCAACATTGGCACTTGAGACGGGCAACACCAAAACAGCCAGTACACAATTTGCTAACTCTGGCCAATGACATAGCTTTCCATGCCAATACTGGAGCACCTGAAGATTGTGATTCTCTAGGACATGTTCTGCAACATATGCGTAAATTTGGGCACATGTACCCTCAGTTATTAAAGCGGTCAAAAATGAAGCAGTTCTTTTCAAAGTCTGGAGAAAATTCAGAAGGGATCTAGAACTTGTGCAGAGTACCTCAGTGAGGCTTCATTAACTTCAAATGCCATGGTTGGTGAAGGGATATTTCTATGCATCATTGCAAGACTTTTCCCATAGATTGTAAAATAAAACTTCCTGAATTGCTCCTCAACATTTCTTTGCTTACCAAGTGGCAAGAATTCTAACATGGAGCATGTTGCAGTGCCAAAGTCACTAAAAGTGTTGCCCAGCCTACTCCCAAGGAGATATTTCACATCTACACCAATTACGCTGAACACTTGGTAGACAAGGGCGTGTTCAGACTCTAGTATTTTGATTATGTCCACTACAGCAGTCAGGTTTTCCTGTAAAAACGTAAGCATGCAGTAGACTGTACTTTTTCACATCACTATCAATATGTGACCAAAGATCATCACATTTCTTGCCTTTGGCATCATCACTAAGCAAAGATTCTGTAAACGGTCGCCACATGGATAATATAGCATTCACTGCCTTTAGGACTGAGAACCACCGGCTAAATGACACAGTTAGCATGACTCTTTCTTTGATGCCACACAAAGCACAAAATTAGAAATATTTGCATTTTAGTTCCTGGGCATAATGAAACAGTGCACCAGAATGGACTACAAAGCCAATAGCATTCTTCATTAACTGTGACGATTTTCAGCATACCATCTAGCAAGTGACAAGGATCTCTTACAGGGAAGCACTTCAGCTCAGGTATCGATTTTGGTAGGTCATCATACAACTTTTTCATATACATTGCTGAATTACTGCAAATACAAACAATATCAATCCAATCTTTATTGAACTTGGTAGGAACGTTTTGCAGCAGCATTCCAAGTGACACTGCGTTCCATGTTTACCAAACGTCTGGTGTCATCTTTTCACCACTATCTCAGATGCTTGGTGACAACACTCTTTTCACATATACCGGTCACTACACCTTGCATTGAATGTTTAAAGCCTGGGGTGTTTGGCAATTCACCTATAATCAATACTGACTCGCTAGAAAAGGGGGCTGATGTATCAAAGGAGTTCACCCATCCTCTGTCTGTGGGTAAATGTGATGGTACATATTGGGAAAGATTCTTATGAAACCAGCCATTTTACCTATCAGTGAAATCAAATGTAGCCAAAATATAAAATATGATTTTGATATTTCCTGATCCTCTACAGGTTTATAAAATAACTAAATAAGACCTAAAACATGCTTCTAAACACTGCATCTTTAGACCAAAGACCACAAAACTGAAAAAAGCATAAGGAAGAACAAAGAATATTTTAATGACATCCCTAAAAAAACAAAACTTAAGCAGAATAATGTTAGCCCAGTATTTCTTGCTGCTGCCTTGTATAACAAAGTTACATTGTATTGGCCCCTTCAGGAAGAAATTAAAATGACTCTTTCACTCATCTTTTCCTTTCTTTGAATGGCACTTAGTTTGTGGTTGTGAAGGTGTTTTTTCAGTGTTTATATGTTTACCCTGGTGATGGCTATTTTCCTTTAGGTGGGGTTTTATCAGTTATTATAGGTTTAAACCTAAAACCAGATAGTCTAAGTATAATGATCAGGATTATGGCCCAGAGTAATTACGAGTGGCTGTGATTAGTTCATGCAATCCACCCTTCACTACTAGTTTTTCTCAGATTGTAACACCTTAAAAGAGCCAAGTACAACTCAGGGATGTAGGCTAACATGTCTGAAACATCTGCAATTGTTTTCTTGTTCAGAGGCTGGACTGTAACAACTAGTGTGGACTCAAGATGAATTTGCATGATGAAGGCCCTTGTCCATAGCTGCTAATTAAGCCAAAAATGATGGAATGGAATGTGGCCCAGGAAAATGACCTGCCCTCTCGTTGTCTTCTTGCACCATTAGCTTATTATCTCTGTCTAGCTGAGTTTAATTCAGTGTAGTACAGAAAATGTCCTCATCACTATAGTTGAACATTTGACCCTATCACTTCTCTATGATGTATAAATATATATAAAAACTTGGGGATGCATAAACCCCTGGCATTGAAACTGCTACAGTACCAAACCCCTCTGCATATGCACCTTTCTTACATGCAAACCCTGCTGCCAGGTAAACAAGAGACCACACTGAGGAACACAAAAAAGGGATGGATGAAATGCTTGAATTAATCTCAGTCACTGGCAATAAACTGGGATGCGGCCCTGAGTAATCATTTCTTGGCCAACCATGTCCTTCAAATTAGAGCCAGCTATATGCAAATCAGCCTTGGTCCTACTCCAATAGAAACAGTCCCTCTGGAACTGCCAAGCCAGATCCTCTCTGAAACTGAACACAAGTAACTCAAGATCAGTTTCAGCCTATTGGGGCCTCTTCAGTCTAGTGTAACTTGGTTCAGTGGCACAGTAAGTATGTGTGTTCCATTATATTTTTTTTACATACCAGATAAAAAATTAAGAATATAAATAAGTACTGTACTTAATTTCAACAAGGATATCGGAAATGAATCCCATATCGAGTGTGTTAATACGAGAGATTAATCTGCATGTGGGTTAAAATATGTTTAGATTCATCCCCAGTGTAAACTCCATTCCTGTTTCCATACCATTTTGTATGGTTCTTCCATCTGTAATTACTCTTCATACTTCAGTTTCCTCCCCTACTGGGTTAGGTATGTTTTTAATTAACGAGTCAGTACATTGAGTACACATGAAATACCTAAATTGCAAATAATTTTGTAACTGATTTATTACAATCTTTATTGATTTGGAGTTCAACAATTTATTGAAGCAGTTTAAAAGAAAATAGCATAGGAAATAGACATCAAGTTATAAGTGAAGTAATTTTTTTATTATTTGCATACAAACTGCATGACATATTTTACATTATTTAAATTTTAATGCAAAGACCCAAAACACACTTACAAAAAAAAAAAAAAAAAGAGGTACCAATAAAATAAAACAATCACCACAGAAACAGTATCACAGTTCTGAGTTGGAGAAACCAAAAACATAATATTAATAACTGAATAACTGTTGGTTTATAAATCTCATTTTAGATTTATAACTCTACTTCCCACTTCAGCTATCTCAAAAGTGGGAACTAGAAAAACAAACTCAAAACATTTAACCCCTTCGGTGCTCATGACGGAACCATTCCGTCATGAGGACAGGGGCACGAAATCCCTCTGCTGTAAACAGCAGAGGGATTTCCATTTTTTTTGGGGCCTCAGGAGGTGGGGAAGAGCTTCCCCAACCTCCAGAGGCCCTCTCCTGGTTTTCAAAGTAATGACGATCGCGCGCATGGCACGCTGTCGTCATTACATTGAAAACAAAACTGAAACTTAGTTTCAGTTTCAGTGCTCGTGGGACTATCTCAGCCCCCCGAGCACCGAAACACTTGGGAGAGGTATCGTTGGAAAGGGAGAATCTCCCTTTCCAATGGTACCCTTCCTAGTGGATCCCTGCTTGGGGATCACCCCAGGAGGGCTATCCCCAAGCAGGGATCTACCCACTAGCACCAGGGAGGGGAGCGGCCCTTGGGCAAGGGCCTTTGCTCCCCCATTGCGTTTGGGCACACCCATCTTTATGCCCCCTGGGGGCAGATGGGAGCACTAGCCCCCAATCTGCCCCCTCTGAGGGGGCAGAAAGCCCACTAGCGCCAGGGATTTTTTATCCAAAAATTTACTTAGGGTGGGGGCTGCCCAAAATGGGCATGCCAATGCCCCCACCCCCCCTCACCAAAATTACAGCCTTTCTGCCCCTGGGGGGCAGATGGGGGCAGCAGCCCCCAAGGGGGCAAAAAGCCCACTAGACGCCAGGGATTTATTTTGGGCAAATAAAATTAGTGTGGGGGCTGCCCAAAACGGGCATGCCAATGCCCCCCCAAAAAAAAATTACAGTCTTTCTGCCCCCCCGGAGGGGCAGAAAGCCCACTGGCGCCAGGGATTTTTTCCCCGTAATTTTACTTAGGGGGGGGGGCTGCACCAAAACGGGCATGCCAATGCCCCAACCCACCAAAATGACAGCCTTTCTGCCCCCCCGGGGGGCAGATGGGGGCAGTAGCCCCCAATCTGCCCCGCCGGGGGGGCAAAAAGCCCACTAGATGCCGGGGATTTATTTTGGTCAATTTAAATTAGGGTGGGGGCTGCCCAAATCGGGCATGCCAATGTTGTAATTTGGCAGCACTTAAGTTAAGCATTAGCCGAAGACATCCGGTATTCAGAGGCTAAATTGTCCGCTTTGTGGAATCCATTTTATATTTCTGGCAGCCATTTTGGTTGCCATGTGCTCGCCATGTGCTCTGTCCTACCTTCCTGTTAACTGCTCTTGAAATCTGCCTAGAGACGAGTTATATTTAGTTTCTTTTGCTTTGCACATGCTCAGTTGAGCTCGCAGCTGTCCATGCAGCTGTTCCGAGTTTATAAATGTCAGGATGTGTCTACTAGAAGTAGAAACTGTTAGCTCCACCCACTTGTCGACTGTGCATTTCTTGTATGACCTTATATGTACCTAAAACCAGCATTTTGTGTTTGTACCGCCTTCATTTGAGCCCCTGTGTGGGTATAAAAGGACCAAGGTCCTTCCATTCGGTGTGCTACTTCATGCATTGCCGAATGGTGCTGTGTGAATGTAGTTCCACCTCATGAGGTTTAATAAACTCTGTTTTTTCTATTCCAGTTTCTGTGCCAACTTCTTCCTATTGGTCTGAGGACTCTGTGCAGAAAGGGAGAACCCCTAAGCACTGGTAGGCCTTGTTGAGGCTCACCACCACACCAATGCTTCCATCCCCCCACCAAAATTACAGCCTTTCTGCCCCCCCCCCCGGGGGGGCAAATAGACCACTAGACGCCAGGGATTAATTTTGGGCAATTGAAATTAGGGTGGGGGCTGCCCAAAACGGGCTTGTCAATGCCCCCACCCCCCTCCAAAAAAGATTACAGTCTTTCTGCCCCCCTGGGGGGCAGTAGCCCCCAATCTGCCCCCCCCAGGGGCAGAAAGCCCACTAGAAACCAGGGATTTCTTTTGTATTCATGTAGGGGTGGGGGCTGCCGAAAATGGGCATGACAATACCCCCCCGAGAAATTCCAGTCTGTCTGCCCTTCCCGGGGGGCAGATGGGGGCAGTGGCCCCTGATCTGCCCCCGGGGGCAGAAAGCTCACTAGGCCCCAGTGATTACGCTGGCTTTTTTTATGCATGGGGTGGGGGCTGCCCAGAATGGGCATACCAATGCTCCCACCCCCAAAAAAAATAGCCACAGTCTTTCTGCCCCCCTTGGGACCATATCGGGGCAAACTCCCCCCCCCCCGATTACCCCCCCAGGGTGGCAGAAAGCCCACAAGGCACAGACTTATTTTTAGCAATGTGCCTTCCTGTGGATTTTGGGCCCTAGCGCAGCCGGCACATAGGGAAACCTAGCAAACCTGTACATTTTTGAAAACTAGACACCATGGGGAATCCAGGATGGGGTGACTTGTGTGCCTCTCACCAGGTTCTGTTACCCAGAACCCCTTGCAAACCTCAAACTTTGTAAAAAACAACAACATTTTCCTCACAATTCTGTTGTGGGAAAGTTCTGGAATCTGCGTGGATCCACAAATTTCCTTCTACACAGCATTCCCCCAGGTCTCCCGATACAAATGGTACCTCACTCGCGTGGGTGGGTCAAGTAACCGCGACAGGCAAGGGCCCAAAACCTAGTGAGGCGACATCAAAATTACCTATCACAAACCAACCTGATTTTCAAGGGGGGTCCCATGAGTTTTTGGCCCTGGGCTCGGCGGCCATCTAGGGAAACCTACCAAACCCACACATTTCTGAAAACTAGACACCGGGGGATTCCAGGGAGGTATGGCTTGCGTGGATCCCCCAACGTTTTCTTACCTAGAATCCCCTGCAAACCTCAAATTTAGCTGAAAAAATCACTTTTTCCACACATGTTTGTGTGGGAAAGTTGTGGCATCACCGGGCTGACACAAATGTCCTACCACCCAGCGTTCCCCCAGGTCTCCGATAAAAATGGTGCCTCACTCGTGTGGGAGGCCCAAGTACCCGCGACAGGCAAGGGCCCAAAACGTATTGATGCGACATCAAAATTGCCGATCACAAAACGACCTGGTTTTGCAAGGGGGGTCACCTGGGTTTTTGGCCCTGTGCTCGGCGGCCAGCTAGGGAAACCTACCAAACCCACACATTTCTGAAAACTAGACACCCGGGGGATTCCAGGGAGGTATGGCTTGCGTGGATCCCCCAACGTTTTCTTACCCAGAATCCCCTGCAAACCTCAAATTTAGCTGAGAAAAAATCACTTTTTCCACACATGTTTGTGTGGGAAAGTTGTGGCATCACCGGGCTGACACAAATGTCCTACCACCCAGCGTTCCCCCCAGGTCTCCCGATAAAAATGGTGCCTCACTCGTGTGGGAGGCCCAAGTACCCGCGACAGGCAAGGGCCCAAAACGTATTGATGCGACATCAAAATTGCCTATCACAAAACGACCTGGTTTTGCAAGAAGGTCACCTGGGTTTTGGCCCCGTGCTCGGCGGCCAGCTAGGGAAACCTACCAAACCCACACATTTCTGAAAACTAGACACCCGGGGATTCCAGGGAGGTATGGCTTGCGTGGATCCCCCAACGTTTTCTTACCCAGAATCCCCTGCAAACCTCAAATTTAGCTGAAAAAATCACTTTTTCCACACATTTTTGTGTGGGAAAGTTGTGGCATCACCAGGCTGACACAAATTTCCTACCACCCAGCGTTCCCCCAGGTCTCCCGATAAAAATGGTGCCTCACTCGTGTGGGAGGCCCAAGTACCCGCGACAGGCAAGGGCCCAAAACGTATTGAGGCGACATCAAAATTGCCTATCAAAAAACGACCTGGTTTTGCAAGTGGGGTCACCTGGGTTTTGGCCCCGTGCTCGGCGGCCAGCTAGGGAAACCTACCAAACCCACACATTTCTGAAAACTAGACACCCGGGGATTCCAGGGAGGTATGGCTTGCGTGGATCCCCCAACTTTCTTCCCCAGAATCCCCTGCAAACCTCAAATTTAGCTGAAAAATCACTTTTTCCACACATTTTTGTGTGGGAAAGTTGTGGCATCACCGGGCTGACACAAATTTTCTACCACCCAGCGTTCCCCAGGTCTCCCGATAAAAATGGTGCCTCACTTGTGTGGGAGGCCCAAGTACCCGCGAAAGGCAAGGGCCCAAAACGTATTGAGGCGACATCAAAATTGCCTATCACAAAATGTTTTGGGCCCTTGCCTGTCGCGGGTACTTGGGCCTCCCACCCGAGTGAGGCACCATTTTTATCGGGAGACCTGGGGTGCGCTGGGTGGTAGGAAATTTGTGTCAGCCCGGTGATGCCACAACTTTCCCACACAAAAATGTGTGGAAAAAGTGATTTAATCAGCTAAATTTGAGGTTTGCAGGGGATTCTGGGTAAGAAAAAGTTGGGGGATCCACGCAAGCCATACCTCCGTGGAATCCCCGGTGTCTAGTTTTCAGAAATGTGTGGGTTGGTAGGTTTCCTAGGTGCCGGCAGAGCTAGGGTTCAAAATCTACAGCTAGGCATTTTGCAAAAAAGGGTCAGTTTTCACTGTGAAAATGTGGTGTGTCCACGTTGCGTTTTGGGCCGTTTCCTGTCGCGGCCACTAGGCCTACCCACACAAGTGAGGTACCATTTTTCTCGGAAGTCTTTGGGGAACGCGGGGTGGGTGGAATTTTGTGGATCTACGTAGATTCCAGAACTTTCCACCACAGAAATGTGAGGAAAATGTGGGTTTTTTGACAAATTTTGAGGTTTGCAAGGGATTCTGGTTAACAGAACCTGGTGAGAGCCAGTCAAGTAACCCCATCCTGGATTCCCTGGGTGTCTAGTTTTCAAAAATGTATAGGTTTGCTAGGTTTCCTAGGTGCCGGCAGAGCTAGGGTTCAAAATCTACAGCTAGGCACTTTGCAAAAAAGGGTCAGTTTTCACTGTAAAAATAAAGTGTGTCCACGTTGCGTTTTGGACCGCTTTCTCTGTCGCAGGCACTAGGCCTACCCACACAAGTGAGGTACCATTTTTATCGGGAGACTTAGGGTAACACAGAATTGTAGAGCAACTGTTATTACCTATTGACTTTTGATGCATTCCTGCCTTCCAAATGAAAGACAATGTGTAAAAAGAAGTCATTTTGAAAAATGACCTATAAGTCTCATGCTAGTATGGGTACTCACAATTTCGGAAATGTGCAAATATCTACTGTTTCTAAACTCTATATTTTGTTCCAATTTCAGAAATACATAGGTGTCTTTCATACCGATTTTTCCATGTATATATTTTCCAAAATTAATTGCTATATACCCGGAACATAATGAAAAACCATTGCAAGACGCTGCTCAGTTATTGGCTCTTGGTTCGTCGGGTTCTTGGTGAACCTACAAGTCCTATATATCCCCACAACCAGAAAGGTCTAGCGGATGTAACGATATATTGCTTTCAAACAGCTGTCACAATTAGAAGAAGTTACAGGTGAAAACGTTGGCACAAATGGCTGTTTTTTTCAACTAATTTTCAATTTTTCCTATATTTAACTGTTAGTTTCTATGAAGAAACCTTGAAGGATCTACACAAATGACCCCTTGCTGAATTCAGAATTTTGTCTACTTTTCTAAAATGTATAGCTTTCCAGGATCCATTATTGCTTTCATACCCATTTCTACCATTAACTGGAAGGAGGTTGAAAGCACAAAAAATAGCAAAAATAGGCTATGTCCCAGAAAAATGCCCAAACTGTGTAAAAAATATTGGTTTTCTGACAAAAGTCTGCTTGTCCCTGAAAGCTGGAAAATGGTGATTTCAGCACCACAACCCCTTTGTTGATACCATTTGCAGGGAAAAAACCAGACGCTTTCATCTGTAGCCCTTTTTTCCCCCCCAAAAAAAGAATTTACCTGTATTTTGGCTAATTTCTGGGTCCCCTCCAGGGGAATCCACAAACCCTGGGTACCTTTAGAATCCCCATGATGTTGGAAAAAAAGGACGCAAATTTGGCGTGGATACCTTATGTGGTCAAAAAGTTACAGGGGCCTAAGCGCGAACTACCCCAAATAGCCAAAAAAAGGCTTAGCACAGGGGGGGAAAAGGCCTAGCAGCGAAGGGGTTAATCACTGTGAGCTGTGGGTATTGCATAAAAAGAATTTCCAATCTAGAACAACTCGCCTTAGCTCACAGATTAAATACTTTTCAAACGCCTGGTTGTTAACATCAACAAATGTAGAAGGCACTCATACAACTTGTATTTTCACCCATTATGATCATTCTCATAAAACTGCACCATCACTGAAAAGGTTCTAATTAGGTTTATTTGAGCCAGTTTCAAACATCGTAATCGTTAATCCACCAACCCTGAACAAATACATAGTACATTAATGAAACTGCAAATCCTTACTGTGTGCCACATGTGAAACCCTCAGGCCTACCCATGGCACGATACTGTAAAATGTTAAACTTTGAATACATAAAGTCTGCAAAAAAACACAAAACTGCAAATTCTACAGGTTTGTACTCCTGCATCTTATTTTTATTTATTTATTGTTTTTGTAGCTATATATAGCGCAAACTCCGCCCAAGGGCCTTGGAGCACTTTACATTACACATTTGTATTTATTGATTGGGCACCAGAAGATAAAGTTTTTGCTTGCTTACCACTTAATTTTAGCGATTGCCAGAAAAGCACATGTGATACACTTAATCTATACAATAAGACATTTAAGACCAAAACTAGTGTGGATTTTAAAGAGATAAAAGAAGGCCAAAAAAGACAAGGAAAGGGGGCAGAGCTTGACCGCCAGTCAAGATGGCCGCCTGAGGAGGGATCTCCATGCGTCGTCGGACGGCTTCTCCGACAATTGAACCCTCCCTTGCTGTGCTGCTGCTCATGAGCTGATGAATGTGGTGCAGTTGTGCTGGATGAGCGTGGTCATATCTTTGGCTAAATTTTTTATTATGCCTGCTTGTTTCTGCCTCACAACGGCCCCCATTTTATGTTGAGCGTGCACCTCAGCTGGAGTTCTCCCTTTCACGGTACAATGTGAACATTGACTCTTAAAGAGGGTTTTCTTCATTTATTACTTTTAAAATTAACCCATGGAGGATTTTAATGCCCATTTATGCTTTTCTTTTGGATATTGACTTGGCTGCATTTTCTAACGACATTAAATGCGGTGTTCCATGCCTGAAGAAAACATTAATGTTCATTCTTACAGGAATTGCTCCTTTCACTTATTCTATATTTTGTGTTTGGATTGCTGTTTATGGTGTTTTTTTTTCTTTTTCTAAATCTGACCGCTTCCATTTTCAACTAATTCCATCTTTTTCTGGACCATTACTTGTGCAAATTGATAACTCCTTTGGGTTTTAGTCATACCTTTGCTCTCTGCATCGAGGTGTTTGGTCAATTTTTTATACTGTGGTGAAAAATTATGTTTTTCAACGTCATTTGACATTTGGGGCTCTTCAGAAAATATTGAGAACTGTATTGGAAGATTAAAGAAATATAAACCGCTGCTTCAAACTGTGCCATCTGTTAACAAGTTATCACTCTGTTCAAAGCCTCACAAATTCTCTTTTGTGAGTATAACTGCTGCACCAAAATGTCTTCCTCTATCTCACCTGCCTCAAAACCCTGTCATACTGTGCCTTCATCTACACAAACGAGTCAAGCAGGACCCGCCATCTCCTGTTAAACCATCTTTACCTATATCTCTTGGATCGTGTTAGACTAAATAGAGGCGTTACGGCCATTTGTTGAAGAAACCAACCTGCGTATGCAAAGTCTTGACGACAAATCGTCTCAGAGGGAAACAAGAGTTTCAGCTCTGAAGCAGCGTGTTAGTGATGTTCAAGATGAGCTAAGTAAAATCTTGATTTTGAAAAAGGAAGTTGCTCTTTGAAGACACATGCCGAAGACTGAGAAAAGAGAAATAGGGGGAATAACCTTTGTCATTATGGCCTTCCGGAAGGTCTTGAAGGTAATGACTTATTTTTTGCTTCTTTTTTGCCCCAGTTAATGGGATTGTCTTACTCCACAGTGTTGAATGTTCAGAGAGCACATCGATTGGGTCACCCACCTCCACTCCATTCTTCCTCACCCAAACCCAGAGGTGTCATTCTTTACTTCCTTGAATTTAGTGATTTACTGAAGCTGCTCAATGCAACAAAGACAAAGAAAAATACTCCGGCAGGGAAGTAAAATTTATATTTCGCAAGATGTCTCAAAAGCTATGACAGCCAAACGGAAAGAGTTTCTGGATCTTCGACCACAGCTTTGCTCTTTAGGGGCCCGATTTGGACTTTTCCATGCCTGTCTTTTCAAGGTGACTTTCAAGAATAAAACATCTTCTTACACATCTCCTGCGGATCTTCAAGACTTTCTTCACCTTCATACAGCCAGCTCTTTCTTCTACAATGTTTATTACGGACTCTGTAGTGGGACGCGTCCGTTCGTACGAGAGTACCACTATTTGTGACTCATATCTACAATGTATCTTAATTACAATTTTTGACGCTACCGTCTACAATAGAAATAGAAAATGCTGAATAGCACTTTCAAGTCATATTGAGTGTTCTATAAGATTTAAACTTTGCGTCCATACTTCGTGACACTGTTCTCTTCGAAAATCCGAGATTTCAAAGAAGTTTCTTCAATTCTGAGCCACAGAAATTTTTCTAAGCCTTGAAAAAGTCGTATAAACGACGAAACACGTGTCGGCTGTCTTCATCTACGATACGTACTTCGTGTCAACAGAATCAAGACTTTCAAAGATTACTTGCCTTTTGTAAAAACTTCTATGAATATTTGTTTTGTATTATAAACTTTACACTAATTTGGGCTTATTAAAAAACAAACTGACTTCAAGGTCAGTTACAATACTATATAGCGGTTGTGCTCTGTAAATTCTTTTGTAATTGTATTGTGTATGGGAAAAAATTATATTTTTTTCCATATAGATTAACACTGATAAATGGCACAGTGTTTTACATTGAGCACGCTTAGATTACTATTAGATTTTCAATAACACTGGGGGAAGACATAACGGAGGTGCTGGCTAGGTCTCTCTTTACCACTGCCATTTGTTCTAGAACCCTTCGGACTCTTGTCTTTGTTCATGCGATATCATAATGTTCCTTCCTGTGAGTATTGCATATTTGGATTTTACTGATTAACATTCTTTCTTTTTTACAGGTTCCTTGTTGTTTAGTGTATTGTTCCTTGTTTCGTTCAGTCTGTCGATACGTTTTGATCCCTTGCTGTGCTGTCTTTACCCTGTGCTGTCATCAACCCCATCCTATTGTTCATCCTTATCAGGAATGTTTTTACAGTCGTCATTGTTTTGACATGTACTGTCTCTTTTTCCTGATTTTCTTGTCTCCTCTTGTCTTTTTTTCCCTATTCATCTTGTGTCCCTTTCTCATTTTTTCCTGGTTTGTTAGACTTTTTATCTTAGAAGACCTTATCTTTGTACATATTGTTGTGTGTTTTACCATTCAGAGTTGTCTCTTGGAATGTGAAAAGGATTTATTAATCAAATTAAAAGGCACAGAATTTTGTCACACTTCGCTAAATATAATCCTTACCTTGTCCTCCTCCAAGAGACCCACCTTTCTGAGCCTGAGGCTTTGAAACTTAAGTGTTGTTGGGTGGGTTCTGTTTTTGTTTCTCCTGCCTTTGCAAAAATGAATGGCGTCATAATCCTTTGTCATAAGAAATTAAAGTTGGTAACTATTTCACAGGAATCCGATAATGAAGGAGATGGCTAATTGTTAAAATTATTGTTAATTATATCCAATTAACCATTGGTAACATTTATGGCCCTACTCAGTAGGCCAAAAAGTATAATCATTCTATTACTACAAAATGTTTGCAGTTTGATGAGGATTTATTTATTTTGGGTGGTGACTGCAATCAAATAATGGATCCCTTTATTGATCGTCAATCTCCTGTTAATTTTATACCCCATAATATGCATAAGCAATTCTGTTCTCTTATTACTCAACGTCTCCTGGTGGATTCTTGGAGACTGTGTAACCCTTCTAGTAGAGAATATTCTTTTTTCTCTCCACCTCATGGTTCCCTGTCTAGACTTGATCATATTTTTGTTTCTAAACTGCTCTTCCAAAACCTTATCAGTTCCACTATTGAACCAATAGTGAGTTCTGATCATGCACCAGTTATTACAGATTTAGACTTGGTCCCGGTACATTCAAAATCTAATAGATGGAGGTTTAATAACTCACTTTTACTAGATCACGATTTATCGTCTTCTTTCATTAATTTTACAGAGGAATTTTTAAACATTAATGTACCCTCTGATATCTCCTGTCAATTACTATGAGATACCTTTAAAGTGACTGCCCGCGGTCACATTATTGATTTTGTCTCCAAGAAGAAAAAATTGCTACTTAAACGGCACTAATCCCTGTTGTCAAATATTAAACGCCTAGAACAAATATTATTCCTCCTCTTCTGCTCCTCATTTGCACGAACTTGTCTGTGCAAATTTGAAATTAAATAAAATCTCTACAGACAAAGTCACTTCTATTTTACTTTACAGTAGCGCCTGCTACTATGGTGGTGGCTAAATGTTTTCCCATATTATTGTAAATTATTTAAACATACGGAAACAGTGCCACACACTTGATTCCATAACAACTATCAAAGATAATGCTATTTTAGCTGAGTTTGTGAAGCACTACAAATCTTTATACTCTTCTGAATCTCTGCCCCATTTATCTCAGATTGATGCTTATCTCTAAGAAGTTAAAAATCCTAATAGTGGTCTTGTTGATTTTTCTCCCTGAGAATCTAATATATCTGTTTCAGAAGTTCTTCGGGCTTTCCAATCTCTTAAAAAAGGTAAAACTCCAGGAACAGGCTGGATTTATTAAAGGCATGCTTGCATCTGGTAATTCTAGGTTATTCTTTAATGTACTGAATAAAGCTCTCTATCGAATTCCTTGCTGGCCATTTCTATAGATGCGGAGAAAGCGTTTGACCATATTGATTGGTCTTTTTTTTTTTACTTAAATCTTTGGGACCTAGTCCATGCCAAGACAATTTCATCTCCCTTGTTTCTTTACTCTATCAATCCCCCATGACTTCTGTTTTTGTTAATGGGAAGATTTCTAGCTACCTTTCCCTGAAAAGGGGGGTTTGCCAAGTTTGTCCATTGTCTCCCCTTTTATTTATATTATCTCTGGAACCCCTTTTGTCTCGCATTAGAAGTAGCACAACAATTGTTGGTTTCTGTTATGGAGCTATGCACTTGAAATTCTCTGCATATGTGGATGATATACTTCTTTTTCTTTCTAACTCCGATTCTTTAGTGCCTCATGAAATAGCTCAGTTTCTTTGGTCTGTGGTTACAATATAAATTTCGAAAAAAATGAAATCCTTCCACTTACAAAATTTTGTTTTAAACAACTGTTTTTATCCACGAGTTTTCACTGGAATAAAACTAAGATTAAATATTCAGGCATTAGGTTTACTTCTTCCATCAAGGACTCTATCAATGTGAATATGAAAGAATGTCTCGATAAGGTTGATAAACTCCTTTCATTATGGAATCCTCAATTTTCCAGATTTCCACTTGTAGCGTAAAGCTTTCTGTTTAAAACAAACACCTAGATGGGTTTCTTCATTATGTGTCCCCATTCTCTCCCTTGTGGCTAGACATCGAGTGCTACTTCCTTTACCCTTTTTCTCCCATAGAAGCCTTATCATCCTCCTCTCACACTTCTATCATAGCTTCTCCACTTTTTAAACATACTTTTAATTTACTAAAACCTTTTTGTCAGTCTCCATCTATGACTCGTGACTCTTTCCTACAATCCTCTCTTTGGCATAATAATCTTATCACTATTGATAATAAATCATTATTCTGGAAGTCCTGGTGACAAAAGGGCATAACAAGGGTCAAGGATTAATTTACTGATGATGCTCCACTTTCGTTTCCTCAATTCGAACAAACGTTTAATTGTCCCCGCTCTTTTTTGTCTATGTACCTGCTCCTCATCAATATTCTTTTCGATGTGCTTAATTCGTTACCAAATTGTTAGTCATCATCATCTCCGCAACCCTCCCATTGCTCTATTCTGTCGTTTATTCCTAAGGCATCACTTATTTACAAACCTTTGTATTCTACGCTTTCTAGACCTAAAACTAAAGTCGAAAATCAATGGGAAATTGATTTGGGTTGTACCTGGACTATCCCTTTCGGGAACAAGATATAGATAGAATACACAAAATTTCCAGAACGGCTTCAGCATCACAATCCTTGTTCATTTTATATCATCGACTTTACCTTACCCCCTCCATCACAGCTAAATATTCCACAAATGCATATCCCACATGTTGGTCATGTGACCATCCGAATGGAGATCTCGCACACCTCTTATTCCACTGCCCTTCTACTGCTTCTTTCTGGAGAAAGGTTTGGTCACAACTTTCTTTAATTTTTCATTTCAAGTCTCCCTTATCCCCTTTGATACTTTTTCTTGGTAGTTTATCTGAAGTATTCTCATCGGATCTTGATAATTTGAAGCTATTCAATCTCATGTTGGCTTTAGCATTTCAACAAATTACACTCTATAAGACATTTTTGATGAACATTTCCAATTAAGCTTGATGGTAAAATGTTTGTCATTATCATAGTTTAGATACTGCTTTTGCTTCATTGTATTGTCCCTCTGTTAACATGGAATTATACTGGCTACCTTTAACTTCATTTGTAAATATTGCTGTTCATAATTATACTAATTACATTTTGTCAGAAAACTTTAAACAGTCATGAGATGTTTATATCTCTGCAATGGTTTATCAATATTATTGTTCAACATTTTCTGTATCGTTCTTTTTAATTTTTCTATTTATATTACATGAAGTGTTTACAAATTGGTCTTCTCCTAAATATCCTTTCCTTTTCTTCCCCTCCGGCCCTTTTTTCCTCACAATCCTTAGAAAATGTTAAACAGTTCCTGTTCATATGCTAAATTTTTGTATTCCTAAAACTTATGTTTGACCTATTTTTTAATGGTTTTTATTGTATTACTTTTTATTTTTCAATAAAGCTGTTTTACCTTTAAAAAAAAGCAAGGATAAAACAAACATATAAGTGCTATACAAATTATAAAACAGTTAAACTTCTTTACTTGTGCTAATGATTGGTCCATATTTAAAACTAGGCAAGGTGCACACAAAAACAGCTTTAGAGGAGGCATACAAGGGGTAAAAACAATTCCCTTAGGTTGAGAGGGTAGGGGTATCAAGGAGTGTACTTTTCAGTCGACATCTCCACATTGAGTGTAAGAAGTGGGAGACAGCGAAAGCAATACAGTTGGGAGGGATTGGACTTAAGTATCCTTGAAGCAATTCTGAAATCCCTAATGCTCAGGTTGCTGCACAATGGCAAGACCCGTGTCCGCCTACAGGCATGATATTGCAGACAGAAGATGATCAATACATTTCCTGGTCTCAGGGCAAATGGGCAATTCAGATCAGCTTCGGAAAAGGGGCGACGCCACTTCAGAGTAAAAGTGCGGAGCGGCAACATCCCAATCTGAAATTTAATGAACAGAGACCTGAAGAGAGGGAGCTCAGTGAGGTCAATGTAGGCCTCCAAGCAGTAAGCATCCATGGATTCCAAAAAAAGCTGCAGTCAAGGTACTTGCCCTTCCAGATCTGTGGAGCCCTCCATCCACAGAGTTCCAGTACATCCTCTTGAGTGCGAGCTTGGAGACACTGCATGCAGACTCAGGATGCTCCCAAAGGTTCACATACCCAATTTCTGTTAGACAGCATTAGATATAGCGCTAACATGGAATCTCACCGTCCCCCGGGCTCTTGATGATTTCCTCAAAGCCCAAAAGAAAGGGCACTAATGCCTCAGGGGACCATATTATCCTCCAGTACAACAGGAGTCTGAGTCTAACTCTGTGAGTGAGTGATCTGAGACCAAGGTCCGACGGAGGGGGACTAGTGGAGTGCTGGCAGGGAGATTGGTTAGGACTCGCAGAAAACGATTCTCCACCAGCTCCAGATCGCTAACGTTCTCATGCCCCCAGAGTTCCCCTCCATATAAAGAACCCCCCAGAGCTTGTAAGCTATATATTTGTAGTGCAGGGAATATGGGACGAAAGCTGGAGCCCTGGAGGATCCTTAAGATACCACCTTAAGTGATTTGCCCAGAATGTTGAGCTAAGGCCGGGATCCGAACTTAGGGTCCCCAGTTACAAGGTCAGTAGGTCTTGTCTTTAGTCTACATCCCCTCCCAACTCCAGAAGCTTCAATTGTGATTAAAGACTCGAATTCTATTCTGCAATTTATGCTAATAACCATTGTTTCTTAATCACTTGTTCTATATGTCTCCTTATGTTGTCAAACGCAGCATCTAAATTGTCTTGGGTAGCCACAATAAATGTTTTATTATGATTTATCACTAGGGTATTCGGCTGCTTTAAGAACTGACACCTTACCCATGGAGAAGTACAGCATAAAAAGATATTGTCCTGAATGCGGTTAACATGCTATACATATCCGTAATACTTGTGATAAAGAGACTTGGTCTGCTGGTTAAAACTCCCAATTCAAATAATTTTTTTTACGGTGTTGAGGGACATTTAATTCTTAGCTACTCACCTCACCAGGTTTGGGCTGATTTAAATTACATAACAAGGAGCAAGTGATTCAGCTGTCACCTACACCAAGTAAGTATACTTAATCTGTAACTTGGAGAAAACTCTGAGGGATGTTATATTTGCTTTAAACCTCAAACTCAGAACCTGTTTTAGTGGCATAAACCGCTTGTGTCTTCTGCACTCAATGATTTGGTGGGTTTCTGCCATTTGCCTAGGAGGTTACTGACCCTCCCAAGCCCTCCTTATGGAACTGGATAATATCAAGTCACCGTGAGGACAATGTTCTTTCACTAACAATTCCTACTGACGCACACACTGTCCTACCAGACCTACATATGGTCTGGAAGCTTGTTTGTTTCACTATGGCCACATCCCAGCATTTGTGGGATCCTGGAACTTACACAGACTAAAATATAAGCATCTGACTCACACCATGCTTCCTTTGTGGTATGGGAAAGGGTCTCTCTTAACAAGGACATTTTTCTATAGAGCCAGAGTACGCATCCCCACTAACTTAGAAACCAAGACATTACATAAGTGGAAACCCCCTTGTAGGAACATTTTCATCTCTGCAGCACTGTCTAGATCAAGGGTCTTCAAACAGGGCCCCCCCTAGGTGGGCCTCAGGTGATCCCAGGGCGGGCTCCGGCTCTGGCCAAAAGAAGCATTATGCTGAAAACAGTGTTGTTTTCAGCTAAACAAAATGAGCGGCAGTAAGTGATGGCCAATTACAGAGCAGGTAGAACCTTTTGTTGTTTATATCCGGGTTGGGAGAAGGTATCAAAAGGAAAAGGACTCCAAATATTCTTCTTTACCCCCACTCCTAATAATCACACTGGTAACTGGCAATTACACGTTAGAAAGGCCTGTCTGACCAGAATAGTATGTTTGGCAATCATGTATTTGATTGCATTTTTACAACGGATTAGGGTGACCAACTGGCATGGGTGCAAATTCAGGACAGAGAGTGTAAAAATTCAGGACAAAGGGTCAAAATTCAGGACAAAACTTCAGGACAGAAGGTCAGAATTCAGGACAAACATTTGGGACAAAAGGTACATTTTACAGACACATCAGCAGTGGTCGCGTAATATTATGTAAGTAAATAGACAACCAACACAAGCACAAGTCAAAATAAGTTTATATTAGGTTGAGAGAACCTTGCACTGCATCTGCTGTGTGCCGGAGTGAAACTTAAATACCTGCGTTTGCATATTGGATGCACCTGGGTAACATGCGCCAAAATGAAACCCCCCCTCCCCCCTCTCCCCCCCTCCCTCCCTCCTCCCCCCCCAGCCCCCAGAGCTTGGCACCTGGTGAGGTGACTGACAGGAGTCCATAAACAAAAGCAGTTTGCCATGCCCTGGGCTCTGGCAGGAGGAGGATCAGCAAATGCTGTCACTGGCCCATTATCATTCTGTATGTGATAATTAGGCTGACATACAGAATAATGGGCCTATAGCAGCCTGTGCCAGGTCGGGGAGGGGCTGCTGCAGGCCACTGATCACAGCAGGAGCGCGAGCTGGCCCCTGCAGTGAGAGTTACAGAACTCTCAGGCTGCTTGCAGGGGGCAGCTCGCTCTAAAGTCCGAAATTACGGACAAAAGGCATCTGTGAAAGAATTCTTCACGGACAACCGACAAGAGGCCCAAATTACGGGCAGTCCATGAAATTTACGGACAGTTGGTCATCCTACAACGGATACAGAACCCAACTGCAATGATTAAATAAGTCTAGACATATTTAAACATTGCCAGTTTATTAGAATAATTGTGAAAAAAATTTGAGTGGGGACCAGATTATCTTTTTTCCACTGAGGGCGTGGCATTAAAACGTTTGTAAGGATCTAGACCAGTGGTCTTCAGAGTCTGGGCATCTCTGTGTCCTCTAAGCACTTCATCCTTCTCCACAATGACACTTCAAACACGCACTCTGAACATTCAAAACGGTTCTGGCTAGCTGTCTAATCAGCTTGCAGCAATTTAGAACCATGAGAACAATTTGGCAGAGCAATATTGCATTTACAAAGTATGTATAAGGCTTAACTGTAAAATGCAGCACAATTTCCACCCCTAAAACCAGCACAGCCGAATCAGGCAATACAACGCAAAGCCGTATGGAGAAACCCATTGACTAAAAAGCCTCTTCCCATGTACAGCACCCTACCTGGCGCACACTTACTATATAAAATGTTCATACTCGCTGTTGACATGTTTAAACACGGAGCACTTTTAATTGCAAGCACAGCAGCTGTTTTTCCATTAGCACTTGTTCAGGGAAATTATTCCTCCAGGGACAGACATCATCTAGACAAACAACTGTTACAGGGTTTTTGATCCAGCTGTGAAATAGGAAATGTAAGTGCCGGCTAATTTTAGTACAGTGGGTTCAAAGGCGTTGTTAACTCACTTGGTAAGACAAACATTTCGAAAGGAGAATTGAGGAATGTCTTACAATTTACTGTAGTTTACTATAACGGGCTTATGAGCTTGTGTAGCTTTTATTCTGTGAAACGGCTGCCCTTTCATGCGAACTGTATTAGCAGCAATATACAATGCTTTACAAGTATACTCTGTTCCCACCGAATTTCCCTTAATACCCCAGATTCATCCATCCTCTGTTTCAAGGGCCTTTTCAGAGCTTTATCAGTCACAAGATTGTTCTTCCTGTTTTCTTCACAGCCCAGAGTCAGCTCACACAGTGCTAAGGACGTGCTTCAAAGGGCATTATTTAGAGTTTGTCCAATGGGATACTCAGTCGCAAACACGGTGGATGTTCCGACTAGCCTATTCCATGCGCATTATAGCCTATGGCACTTGTAATATGGTGGGAGGGATATTGGTCACATTTTGACAGAGTATAGCATCCATCAAACTCTAAATAAAGCCCAAAGTCTGTTCATGAGATGAGTCAACAAGCTAGCGAGGCAAAGCTCTGCTGGACTAAATGGCTGTGCAAGAAACTCTCCTTGAGGTTAGAACAACCCACCCCTCTTCATCACAGGCTGGGGGCAAAGAAGTATTACCACCCTGGGAAGCAAAAGGAACTTGACACAAAGAGGTGCGCACATTCTGTGTGCGATCAAGCACAGGCGGTGTGTGGCAGGTCCAGTGAGTGGGTGGGGTTGTGGCAATTGATGAAAAGAAGCAAAGGGGAACCCAAAAGGCTGGGGACAGACACCATGGCACAACAGGTGACAAGTGCTGAAGGGGTGGTCCCAGGGACCAAGCAGGCAGTTTAAGAGTTCACCCAGCCAAAGACATAACAAAGCATCCAGTGATGGCTCAGGGTCCACCGACACAGCGGAATCAGACTGCATGCAAGAAGGGTGGCATCAGGTAGCATCAAGCTTCGACAAAGCAGGGATCCCCAACACAGGAGGATGACTGGGTCGCACCTAACTTTGGAATGGCAGCAGATTTAACCAAGGTGACCTGTGAAAAGTTGACTACGCACCAAGATCCAGTGTTTACTGAGTCTGCTCGCCTCACTCTTGCAGAGATCAGCCAGCTGAGAAAAGGCAACAGCTAAGCACACCATGGAGGGAGGCCACTTCACAGGAGTGGCTAGGCACGTGGAACAAACAGCCAGACACAAACTGCTGGATGAACTATGGAAAGCCAGCAGCAGGGAACAGCTCAAGATATGGCGGTTAATGTTACTAATGCAATAATGTAGCTAGACGTTTGGACACCCGTTGCGGTCCCTGTGTTTGCCACCCCGCGGCAGCCACATGTAAAGGGGGGTGCTGGCGATCCCTGTGTTTGCCACCCCGCGGCAGCCACATGTAAAGGGGGGTGCTGGCGATTCCTGTGTTTGCTGCCCTGAGACGGCCACAGGTAAGAGCGAGGGGGGAGGAGGCTACCCCCAAAACTCGTGCCGCCCGGGTGGACCGCCCCCCTTGCTACACCACTGGAATTATGTCACCACAGAGTGTGGTGTTGAGAGACTGTGGCAGAGGCGTAGCTAGAGCTTCTGACGCCCGGGG
Source organism: Calotriton arnoldi (assembly GCA_963921515.1). Taxonomy (NCBI): domain Eukaryota; kingdom Metazoa; phylum Chordata; class Amphibia; order Caudata; family Salamandridae; genus Calotriton; species Calotriton arnoldi. The sequence goes on from CAWUFW010004148.1 coordinate 1,392,466, forward strand.
CTACCCCTCAGATTGCCGCCCATGGCAGGTAGCCGGGGGATGGGGGTGCTGGGGAAAAAGGATGGCGAGCAGCAGCGGTGGATTGGCAGGGTTTAAGTTATGACGCCACTCTCTACTCCACTGCAGGTGAAAGCAAAACTAGAGGTCCTTCCAACTGTCACCCATATCCAACAACGGGACGAGAGATACCTTAAGCTGACAGCCACCCTTAAGTTAAGTTCCTACTGCTGATGGATAGGACAGAGGTATAAAAATTTAAAGGTTAGCTAATTTCACAGGAGGGGGACCATAACTATCAGAGCTTTAATCCATGCTTCCAATACCTGGAATTATTTTAGTAGGAACAGGCAGCATTTCTAAATCACAGATTTCTCATGGGTAGTGTTGAACCATTTCTTATAAGTAGGAAGTGCCTTTACAATGGAAGGCTGCATGTATGGAACACAAAACCTGGAACTGGTTCTTTTACTGCTTCAGAATATAAAGGCGGGGCATCAGTGCCGGGGTGACGTGGTTGTGTTGTGTGTAAGGTATAGGACACACCGGAATGGGAAACTGGTGCAAAGGGGAAGATTTTAAGGTGAAAGGAAACTCAAAAAGATAGATGTGAGGGAAAGAGTGGTGAATGTAAGATAAAAACCAGAGTCAAAATAGGCTTGGGATCATGTGAAAAGGAAAAATGGAAAAGATGGACATAACACTAGGTAAGAGCTAGGTGAAGGTCAAAGAAAGACAATGAATTTTTGAGAGGAGAAACTGTATAGAAGTGAGAGAGGGTTAGGGTACAATAGATGGAAGTTCAGCAGGATACTAAAGAAATGAAAATAAGGACTTTCAAATGGCTAAAAGTCTCCCTAGTCTTATCTCAACGTCATGGAGCAGGGATTCCCGTAATTCTCTGGATAAAAACCTTTGTTATCACCAACTTGGTAAACTCCATTTAGCACAGAATATACCTATTACAAAGAAGCAAAGCTAAGGGCTGCATCATGAAGTCCCACTGCCCTAGCTGTGCAATAGAAAACAGGCTGTGCTGCGCGCGCTGCACACTAAGTACATTCCTTTATATGTGAGCCCCGGCGCGCTTTTCACTTCGAGAGATTTCATTTCCCTTACACACTCTGTTAAGGTCTTCAAAGGCTGAGGCTGCTTATCCCATTCCGAACTGGTCTAGCAGCAAAGCACACGCCTGGGGGATAGACCCAGGACATACAATATTGCAGGCATTGTGTATCTACTCCGAGGGGCCCAGGGCACTGGTTTAGGATGTGACAGATCTCCCGTTGCAGACCAACAGACTCATTACGAGGAAGAGATACCACCAGGCGAGTTGTATTTTTAACCTTAATTCTCATCTCCACATGCAAGACATTCCCAATTTCAACTAAAATGTTCCCGTTTTTTAACTTCCACACTGACTCTCGTCACTCATCTTTCTCTTACGTTCTCATCGCTCTCACAGTTACTCGCTCCTCAGGTCTTACTTCCCCCTCCCCAGTCACCAGCAATCACCTCGGCCTCCAAATATTACCACTGCCCTCACTGTCAAATTTCGGGCACAAATATTTCCCACATGTATCATATTATCACCCGCTTAGCTCTTGACTCTGGCAAAGCCCCTTACACAGTGACTTCGGCATATAATGTGAGCAGGAAGGGTGCCCAATCAGTGCAGAACTTCCGATAGTATACTTCCGAAAATCCATCAGGTCCGGGGTTTTGCCCGCTGACACATCAGACAGTGGCGGGACCCCCGAACAAACCCAGTGGTATATTCCATCATAGTCGAACCTCCGGAGGAAGGGGCAATGAGTGCCCAATAGGTGAGTCTTCTGCAGCATACGAACGGCTCGCTGGAAACACTTGGCATAGCACAAAACAGCGGAGTGCTTATTGCGGTCCAGCAAGCCATTCGCATTCAGGGACATCAGCTAAAGGGGAGGCATAAGGGGGTAGCAAGCGATCATTAATCCAATCCAACCAGGGCAATGGGAGCGCCGTCAATGGCTGCTTTGGGTACGGACTGCGGGTGTGGAGCAGCACAAAAACTGAAAAAAGGAGCCTGTGGGTGGTGTAGTACATAAAAACGCATGACAACAAACAACTCCCCGTGACGCCCCAACTTTCCTCACCCCATACTTCCACCCTCAAAGCCTTTGTTGCCCAAAATTGAACCCCAACGTAATGCAGGCAATCTATGTGGACCCCTACCATGTAAGATGACAGGCCAGATTTTACATTTGTCATTTTAATACAGTATGCAGTGGACTCTGCTCTCTCACGGGACCTCAACCCCCTGCCCCAGGGGCACCAGGCAGGCATTGAACCCAGGTGGTCTCCAGGAACTTCGACCCGAGGGCGCCCGCATTGTTGGAACTCTGGCCGCCATCTAAGGTCCCTCCAGTGATGGTATGTTCCGAGGCTGAGGGGCCAGATCGGCCCCAGGCATGGGTGCGACGTTTAGAGTCTTACCTCTCCTCCTGTATAGACTCCACAGTGGTGGCAGGCCAGGGCCCCTACCGTAGGGGTTCTGCTGCAAATCGCCCAGCACTCCAGAGACTACACTCGATCCCCGTGGTGGTGGCGTGCGCAGCGTCACTGCTGCATTTTAGCAGCACAGCGCAGGGGCTGGCCAAGATGATTTCCAGGGCCGTCATTGGTAGCGCTTTCGCGCGCTACAAGATTGACGGCCCTGGGACCCATATACACGGTACGCTGCGCACCTCACACCACCACTATGCTGGGTGGTGCGTGCACTGTCTGCAGCATTTGCAAGCAGGTGCGCTTGCACTTTTATAACTGCACGTGTGCAGGCAGTGCTGCATAGCGAGTCACAGCCGCACTTGTAGGTTTGGGGGGTGGTGGGTGTACATCACTAGTGTCAGTGACCCCAAAAAATAAAGGCCGCCGCCACGGGCCACCAGTGACGCGCAGCCGCCGGCTGCCGCCCGCAAAATAGTGCCGCCTGGGGCGGACCGCCCCCACCGCCCCCCCCTAGCTACGCCACTGGACTGTGGGCAAGGACCCTTGCAGTTCTGGGTGGACTCACCCACACCTTAACACCTCCCAGCAAGTTACGCAATTCCTCTGTTATTAATGGTTATGATGTAATGAGTGTGTAGTGTGTGATTGTATGCTGAGGAATAAAGACATATGTTACTGAGCTCTGTGTGTGGCGTATTCATTTGCATGCTCCCGGACTGGGGAGGACGAAACACAGAGTAACAATGGAAACATGGCAAGAGAGGAGAGTGCCATGAAAGGAAAAACAGACTAGAAACAAATTATTGAAACGGCCAAAGCGGCTGCGTGCACGCACATTGGGGAATTGTTGATCAAACACATGGTTGGAGCACTGAAGCACCCGAAAGGCAACATGAACCTCAGGCGAGTGAAGACATTGCCACTGGTGCAGCATGGCATGAGAGCGAAGGCAGCAAAGCAAAGTTTCATAGGGGCAAGAGACAATGAGTGGAGAAGGACACTAAGGAGGTGGCGAAATATAAGCACTCCAGTGGGCGGGACACCAAGCACTGCACAACTAATGGTGAGCAGATGAATTATTTTATTTTAGACTATGAAATCTTGGGGTAATATCAGGTTTTGGGGGAAAGGAGTGTGTTGTGACAAACCAGGGGGGTAATACAGTGTTCAGCACTACATCTGGGTGACAGATGGGAGTCACAGCTACAGGTAGTTGTTCCAAAGTTCAGATTTCCCCATAGGCAGCACTTCAGCCAACCCCGCCGATGAGGCCCCTATGTAGACTTTTAAGCCCTCACGAACATCACCGGTGTACCACATGATCACACTCGCTCAACAATGGGCCCACAGTAAAAGCAGCAATGTTTACCTTGTTCTTTTCATGCAAGCACCCAACAGCAATGGCCACACCATCACCTGAAACAACTACATCAACACTGAACTCTCTTCTGATGACACAAACAGCACACAGTTCTTGCAATATGGCAATAGAGGTCAGAGTGTTAGAGCAACACACCCAGCAGCCCTCTTATGCACAAGTGATCCGTCTTTATAAAAGGGGGTGGTGAGCCTCACAGGCAGGATGGATAACCCGGTTGGTTGGGCAGCCCACACGTTTAGAAGCAACATCAACATGGGGAAGACAGTGGTGCTAATCGGGTGTCTGAGACAGGAGGCAAACTCTCAAGGAGTCTTCGCTATGCACTGGATCCCATGGAGCTGTGGGGAAGGAGAGTGATGGCATCGCCCGTGGCAGAGGGGCAGCCCAGCGAAATTCACCAAGCCACCCACCGCTCACCTCTGCAGAATCTGAATTCAGAAAAGTCATTCAACAAACACACACATTCACTTCTTTTTCAAAGAAAAAATAGCTGTATTTCTCTATGGTTTATGCCTTCTTAGTCTTAAATGTATGTTTATCAGATTTCTGGCATCATCTAACTACACCAGGAATAAAAGAATTTTGAATGGGATGATCAGTAGAAATTTCATAGGGTACAGTAGTCAATATTGGTATGCTTAAATCCATATTATTCTACCCTGCAGCCAGATAAGCAACCAGACTCCCCCAAGAAAATGGTAATGGGTTCACCCTTGGCTGGGTGTAGCAAAGTAGTCATCATGCAATATACTTGTGGATCAGATCCGGTGTAATAAAAGTTGGAAGCCATACAAATCAGCGAGGGAATAGTACAATAATATAAAAGAGAATGAAGAGATGCTTGACGTATCTAATTGTTCATGACTTTCGGTCTCTGACCTAAATTCAGCATTGATTCTCTATACACTCTAATCCTTGCTTTATGCAGTTGCTGTATATTTGGAGCATGCCGCTAGAATAGTGGTCCCAAAGAAATGCATTTAAGCACTATCCATGAATAGTATTTTGTAATTAAATGTCAGTATTTGATATTTGTTCTTAATTGGCTTATAGACGTGTACAGTATTCACCAATCCAACTGAATATGGAACCTTCTTGGAGCATGCTCCTACGCTCCATGCTCCAACTGCTTAGTATACCTTGCCCACAAAGCCTGCAATGATCTCCCCTTCCACATCAGCTCCATCTCAGGGTTATGCAAGAAACTGAAAACCTGGCTCTTCCAATATGCCCCAGGCTGGCCTGCACACCCTGCTTAGGTGCTAGGATATCCTCCCGGGTGACATGCACATCATACAACTGTCATGCAACTAAGTGTAATGTAACATAACGAAGCATAACATATAAGCAAACAGTATTTAGGCAGTACAGAAGAGAAAACTTATATTTCACAAGTTTGTACCAGTTTTCAATAACCACGAAGGAAGATAAATAACAAAAAAGATAATGGGAAGGAAGAAAATACAACTGTGATACACTATGATATTGCACCTTGGTTCACAGCTGCATCTCACCTCCAGTTCAGTTCCCAACTTTACACATGTGCAATTATGCAGAAGCATATGCAGTTTTGAAAATCTATTTAGGAAATACAGATTACCTAATTTTAGCCTTTATCATAACTCCACATCCAAAGAACCCATAGAACCAGCATGAAATAATCAAATCTCAGTGTAACATATTTTAGAAATGTAACTATTTTATTCTTAAATATCAGCTTGCCAGTTGCTTAAAATTTATTTTGTCAACAAATAAATACTTTTTATTTTGGATGCATAAGGGTTAGAACTGTTATCCTTGGCGTGGTTTTCCCACTAACTTTTAGCCTTCAACCTTACTGTTTTGCCGACTTCATTTCCTCAGGCTTTAGGACTTTGCGCACCTTACCACTGCTAACCAGTGCTAAAGTGCTTGTGGGCTCTCCTTAAAACATGGTAGATTTGGCTTACACCCAATTGGCATATTTAATTTATTTGCAAGTCCCTAGTAAAGTAGCACTACCTGTGCCCAGGGCCTGTGAATTAAATGCTACTAGTGGGCCTGCAGCACTGGTTTTGCCACCCAATTAAGTAGCCATTTAAACATGTCTTAGGTCTGCCATTACAGCCCGTGTGAGCAGTTTTTAAACTGCCATGTCGACCTGGCATAATAAATCTTTTGCCAGACCCAAACCTTTCTTTTTCACGCATGTAAGTCACACCTAAGGTAGACCCTAGACAGCCCAGAGGGCATGGTGCAGTGTATCTAAAATGTTAGAGATGTACTTTTTAGTTTTACATGTCCTGGTAGTGAAAAGCTCATACATTTTTTTTCACTAGTGCAAGACCTACCTTTCCCACAGGCTAACATTGGAGTTACCTTGTTACATCTAATAAGTGATAATTTCCAATTGGGAGCAGGTATTCATTTCATGTTTGGTGTCTTTGAAAGTGTAATGAAAAATCATCTCATGGTGAAGTCAGATTTAAAATTACAATTTTGAAAATGCCACTTTTAGAAAGCTAAAAAAGTGAGAGAGCACGCACAAAGTTCTGCAATGGTTAATCCCTTCTTCAGTTTGTAGCATGCTAAAAAGGGGTCACACTCTCTGATCAAAGAGTGTATTATAGAATCATCAGGTAGCGTCCCCTGTTAGGGTCCGTCCCCCCTAGCACTGCATGGCCCCGTCGTCCTGGGGTTATTCAATAGTGATGTATTCTTGAATCTTTCTTGTATTTAGGCGATATTTATTGGTTATCTGCCATCTTCTGTTCAAATTCCATAAAGACACATTGCTTCAACAATGATGTGTAAATCTGACCAAACTGTTAATTACAATCCTTCCTCCATCCCGATGCATTTCGGGCAACGAGCCCTTCGTCAGGGGATCTCAGTTCTGAAAAAATGTATATATAACATGAGAAAACCATCCCATCAACAAACTCAATGGTCAACCCACACCCACGGGTGCAGTGACTGATTAATCAATGTATCGTGGTAATATGCTCAAAATTAAATATTATAAAAAATGAAGGTGCCTACAAAAAAACTGGATGCACTATTCGTGCCATAACAGTGCATCCAGTTTTTTGTAGGCATCTTAATTTTTTATAATTTCTAATTTTGAGCATATTCCCACTTTGAAGTAGGAGAAGCTTCCTGGAGGTTTCCTTTTAAAGGAAGGCCCATGTATAAATATTGGAACTCAGACACCAACTCTTCAGTACACTTCTGGACCTATGGATACTCTGCCAGGAAGGACGGCTGTGCTGCTGAAAGGACTGCCACTCTACTGGACTCCTGCTCTGAAGAAACTGCTGTGCTGACCTGCTGCCTGCTGCCCTCTTGCCTGGGTGAGAAGGATTGGACCTGCATCTGCTGAAACTGAGGACCCCAAAGTGACTTCAAGGGCTAGTTGGCTGGCCTCCTGACTAGTGCCTCAGGGGCAGAAGGCTCCAACAACATTGTACCCAGCACCTGGACCCTGCCATCTGTGAGTCCTACCCTGCCATGTGGTACCACCCTAGTCCTGGACCCTTGGGCTGGCAGAGCACTTTCATGCCCACTTCCATCAGTGTATCCAGCAGAACCAAGGCATCTCCTCTGCTGTACAGTGCAATCCTGAGCAGAACAGACACATCTCCTCTGCAGCGAGGGTTCTCCCAGCATAAGGACTCCTCATGGGCGGTTCCGATGCAGGCTGTAAAGTCGATGTGCAGAGCTTCCCCGACGCAGGCCATCACATCGCAAATCTCTTGTCGACGGCAGCCTCGGCGACGGTGCAGGTTCTCGCTTCACCGCTCTTTGGAACCGACGCATCACCTAGACTGTGCAACGCACCCTTGACAGCGGACTTCGGATAGCATGCCCTCATCGATGGGATCCTTCATGATGATGATGCAGGACCCTGTAACGCAGCTCCGTAGCTCCACGGAACCGATGCTGCACGACGTATCCTCACAATGGGACCTCGCAACGCTCCGCAACCAGGATTTAAGGTACTCTTGTTCACCGAGCCTCACAGGGTCTGTGTAGCCGGCCAGCGCTCCACTGCAGTAAACCTGAACTTGTGACTTTGTCCCGGTCTGGCACAACCAGATATCCACAGTTGGTGCTTTGTGGATTTTGGTGCTATTTTCACTGAAATCTTTAAAATTGCATATCTCCAGTTCTACGGATTGGATTTTTGTCGTTTTGGTCTAGTTTTATTTATTAAAATGTATTCTCGTGTTCTAAATTAGTGTGGGATTTTTACTGTGTTATATTTTCACTTTATCACTGTGTGAAGTGCTGCATAATTACTTTAGTAGCTTGACCCAGAGCAGTCAGGCTTAACTTGGAGGCAATGTGTAAAGGGTTCAGCTCGGGTTAATTTGGGGTTTGCTTGTGCCTCACTCTGACAAAGGTTGTGGCTGCTACTTAAGTAGGGTTTCACACCCCTTAACTAGTAACTCCATTTCTTACAATGAGCATCTGCATGAACAAAGCGCTATTTTTGACCTGAAATTCCATTGTTAAATTTAAAGTAAATAAATGTTTGAAGCCCAAATATCAGCCTGTCATTTTTATCAAGTATTCTCGTGTATTACTGGAACATATTGACAGAATGTGGCTTTGTTGCTCAATTATAATCCTCAAATATCACAGAAGTTCAACATAAAACATAATTCACAACCACTATGCCAGAGTGAGTAAGAATTATGCGAAGGATGTGCATAATTTTTCAACAATATGACCAGCATACCAAAAGCTGGAATTATACCATGGAAAAACGCCATTATTTTATGAATGCTTACAATATATATAGGATGGTCACCTTTTTCCAATGACATTATGCCATACAACCACAATTATGTCAAAAGGGCACGCAATATGACAAGGATAGGGACCGCAAGGTCACAACTGCTATTATACCAGGAATACCATAAATATCTTAGGTGTGCCCAGAATATATGAATAGGGTCACCAGAATGCAAGTGTTACCTTATGGCATGGAAAAAGACAATTATGTGCATTCTGCGCTCAATATGTGAAGAACTGTCCCCATTAGTCCAGTTCTACTACAACGCCAGAGACAGCTAAAAATATGTCCAGGGTGACTACGGTACAGCAGCGTGTCTACTGTTATGCCAACGCTACCAATATGCCACAGACAGTTCATGTTGGAAACATTCTGAACATAATTGTGTCTAATGGTGCCCATCCTTGACAAGTTTAGCTAGATATAGGCTGGGTGCCCATAATATACCAAAGAGGGCATCAGTATGCCATGGCTACCATAGCCACAGATTAACAGAATACAGATAATAATGACTATAATATGTCAAAGGTAGGCTGCCACAATTTTCTAAGATTATGACTATCCCTATCATATGTCACCAATAGGCCAATATTGTGCCAGACATAGCCAGAATCTTGTGCATAATACCCATGGTATTGAATAAACAGGTCACTCTTATGCCAGGGATAGCCGGCAAGTTGTCAAAAATGCCCACAGCTTATCAAGGAAGGGCCTCCATTATGCAAGGGACCGGCACATGGCCACAATATGCCAAGGCCACCATTAAAGTCACCTTACCACTGCTAGGGTCTTTTGTAATAATACCCCCCCCCCCCCAACACACACACACAAGCACACAAACAGGGCCACAATCACATAGACATGTATGGCCGAGGAGAGCTAAGCACCCAGCAGGGGGCAGATAAGTGGTCGCAGGGGAAAGGTTAGCAGCAGCTCTGATGGGTCGACAGAGAAAGACTGCTTTCTGCACTGATCTCTCTCAAGACAATGGTCGCTGCACACTTAGGCTCTGGAGTGCGACAGTGCTGTCCACTCTCATTGGTTAATCCAATGAAGGATTTGCAAACAAGAGAAGGAGGTGATGACCTGGGATCTGAGCTCAGATACTGTCAGACCTCGGGTGAGATCTGTTTTCACCCTAAGCCCAGGAAAAATGCTGCTTTAGGACACACAGGCAGCATATATGAGAGAGAGAGAGAAAGAGTCAGAATTTCTCTCTCTCTCCGAACTAGTCAGTGGGAGAAGAACGAATAGGTCTACAAATCTCCTCACCCAGCACTAGCAGGGCTCTGCACCACCCGCCTCCTACAGGTGGGACAGCCTGTGCTGCTTTGGAGGACTTCAGTGTCTTGTGCCACAGTCTTGCATAATACATTCCTGTTGGGTCACACTCCTGGGAACACTGCAATTTGGGTAAAAACCCTTAAAATATAAGTTGGTGGACAAAACAGTGTAACCCTAACTTTGTTAACAGAAGATCTATTTTTCAGGACAGTGCTCGTAGGAAGAATTATATCTGGTCACTTAGAAATATGTGGGGTGAATAAGCACATCTGCTGAATATGATATACATTACTATAAAAAAATAATTTTTTGTAACTTCATACCACACTTCTGTTTCTGAGCTGTGTAAATAACAGATGATCATCTGAGTACTATTAAAGTGGGTAATTGTATCGAACTCGAAAAGATGGAAGGTGGGGATTCAAATTAGTGACATTCAAATCACTGCAGGGGTCAATGATGCTAGGATTGCTTACCGCTAATCTTCATTACTCCGAGTCATAGTCTTCCTCGTCACAGTCCTCGCGGTTTCAGCAGCTGAACTGCTTGCACAGATCTCATCTAAATTTAAACAATTGCTTTTGGCCCCTCCTTACCCACTGTCATGACAACATTTTCACATGACCAATAAAGGAATGGCCATAGCAAAGCACTTCCTGATTTATAAAGCCCGATGCCTTGTATATCATTTACACTTTTTTACCACTCGCCAGCATTTTACCAAGGGGTCGAGGGTGAGAAGTAGGACTAAGGCGAGGAAGGTAATGCTCGGATTACTTACCAGAAAGAGTGATACTTTTCCTCGTCACTCTTCCTCGTCCTAGTCCCCACAGATTGAGCGTATACCCAAGTGATGCAAAAAACTGTCAACACACAAACAACTTCAGCCATAAACAGGTTTATTAAACATCAAAATAACATTACTGTGCTGCAGAACCGAAAGTAGAATAAACCACTTCCCTTATTCGTACTTTGTAGTGTGAAATGAAAGTGTTTGGGGAAACCCAAGTTGCTGCAACACAGATATCCTTCAGGGAAGCTCCCTTGAATGCTGCCCTTGAAGAGGACATTCTTCTGGTTTAACAACCCTGGATCAAGGAAGGGATGGGAACATTAATTTTCTGGTGGGCTAAAGACGTGGTCATTCTGACCCATTGACTAAGAGTAGAAGGCCGGTGACCCTTCTTTACTAATCCAAAAGTCACAAATAGAAAATCTACTGGACGAACTGAAGCAGTCCTCCGCCGATAAATGGAAAGATCTCTATGAAAATCCAATAGATGCCAAAGAGATTCTTGGTCATTATAAGGAGAAGGAAGTGCTTTTCTACGCCCCTGCATTATTGGTCATGTGATACTGTCGTCATGACAGTGGGGAAGGAGGAGGCAATCGTTTTTAAATTTAGGTGAGATCTGTGTAAGAGGAGCAGCTACTCAATCCCTGAGGACTGGGATGAGGATGACAGGCAAGGAAGGTAATGAGCATTAAGTCACAGAGCCATCCTAATAACTTAATGCTCAATGGCTCCCAACATTGAAAACCTGCAAATCTGTTTTCGTGAAGAGTAATGCGTTAAGCATTCCTACTGAGTTCTGTTTGTGGCTGCACGTAACGGGTTCAGATTCCTCCATGTGTCTACTCTGTGTTGCATCCCTCCATAGTAACTCAAATGAGAACTGTAGGTTTGACTGGGTAATAATAATTGCATACAAACATCTTCCATGTAAATGGTATTGATTGAAAATACTGGGAGTAAACTACAACTTAGTGGTATTTTTCATAGCTAGGCAGGAGATGTGGCTTAGTGGCTACAGCTGCTAACTTTGGAAACTGGCGACCTAGGTTCGAATCACGGCCTTGTCAATGTCATTGTGTGATGCTCTGCAAATCACTTATTCTCCCTGTGTCTACAAAATATGAAATGTAATGTGTGAAATGTATTTGTGTAATCCTCACTTTATGTACAAGATCATCTCCCAGCCCCCCATGTAAGGTACAGCGCTCCATTGCTTCCTAGCTAACTTTGTGCTGTATGAACACCCACACATGCATACAAACTCCCAGGCCTATACAAGTGCATCGTACTACAGGGATGACAAGAAAGATGATGGGAGTTTCCTCTACATTCGATTAAGAAAGTCAAAGATGCACCCTATCAAGGCCCTCCACAGAGATAAAGTTAAGACTCTGCCAGGGTTAAAAACACACTTTGAGGCCAGATTCTAAGTGTGTGCAACAGTATACAACTGTTAGAGCACAACCTCGAGACAACTGCATCTGCATGGTGCGGTATTCGTATATATTCCCAGATGTACTTAGATTTCATGCAACGCAGCGCATCATTAAAATTTGCTGTGTTGCACAAACGAGTCCGCAACTGCCCTTGAACCAAGAAACCCCATTTAAATTCTCTCTCTTCCCTAACCTAAATACTGCCCAACTAATCATCCTTAAACCTCAATTCATCATTAGGTAATTAACTAATCATCCTTAAACCTCAATTTACCATTAGGTAATTAACTAATCATCCTTAAACCTCAATTCACCATTAGGTAATTAACTCAATTCACCTTTAAGTACTTTTCTGTCCTATGATTGGCCTCCTATCTCCCAATAGCTTCATACGTACCTATGATTCAGGGCATTTTAGTTCACCATACACCTACTTTACAACCTTTCTGCGCTGGTCGACTCATACACGAATCACAACCGATTACCTGATATTCCGGAAAAAACTTACAACTCATCTGTTCCCGAAAAACTAACAACCATTAACTCTTCTATACCAGCAGCCAAGCATTGTTGCGACTAGCGCCTTGATATCCCTTGGGATGAATGATGCGCTCTACAAATAAATAAATAAAAACAAACGCAACACTCCTGTAAAACCTAAGCTGACATTTCCGCCACACAAAACTAATTCTCCCTTGCACCTTTGGCACAAAACCTGGCTAACCTAACATTACTAGAGCCCAATAGTCACACACTGCAGAAAAGCGCGCATCATACCTTCCTACACCTCACTCCCACCCCACGGGCAGTGTGGTAGTGGCAGTAAATGCCTCATTCCCTAAATGAGCCCTGCCTCTATGAAGAGAATGTTTAAGTAATAACACAGTGAATCGGTTCTATTGTGCATTGTTTTAACTGCCCTGGCTGGAGAGGGGCGCAGAAAATGTAATTGCAGGTTCCATATATTAGGAAATTCCTATCTGAGGTTCAAATGACTTAGTGTTCTCGGAACTCATTGTATAGACACTGCTGTGTAATTAGGCTGTATTGTTAACCTTTCCTTCATTTGGTATCTGACTGAATTTTAATTACAAACTTGCTAAATTCGTGCAGCTCATTACACTGCAAGTAGAACTGTTCTCTGCTCTAACATGGCTGCTAAGGGGTCCCATGTCACGCACGAAACCTAGGGCCAGTCCTAGCTTTTTAGCCAGCAGTCAAGCGTGCTGTGAAACGTAAACGTTTCGGTGAAAACATTGCAAGCATTAATGCATGAATAAATGAATTTGCATAGCGCGCTATTACCGGAGAGGCAGGGTCCTGGCCCTGGAATCATGTACTCGAAAATCTCCGTTTGCAAAGTGCTGTTTACAAAGCCAGGCAAGGTGAAGGCGCCACGCGTGCACACGTCACACTTGTCAAATTTTACAAAAAGCACCATTTTATCGAGCTGCCTCGAGCGCCAAGCATCAAAATCTCTTATTTATCTAACATGGAGAACAATACGAGACCTCCTAAAGCTATAAAGATTTATATATAATCTACAGTTGTAACGCGATATGTTAGTCCTCTTGCCCACACGCAGAAAACCAGAACAGACAATAACAATAGCCAATTTGGCAATGGTCTTTAAGAATGAAAACAACGCGCACTATTACCATATTAGATATCTGCGCTTGTCTTTGCGACTGAATTGCAGTTGTAATAACAGTCCCAAAAATATGGTTATAGCGCCACCATTTGGCCTGTTAGTGAAATACCACCGATACGCGGCTATTAAGAGTTTTTTGCCTTTCACGCCGGGTCATAACAGCAAGGATGGCCCTGGCCTCTGCCAATACCTGTAAACCTGTTGTCACGGGTGAAGCAGTCACTGGAGCTCAGAGTGGTAGTGGTCCCTGCTCAGCGCTCTCTGTCCACTTGAGCACCGCAGGACAAGGAGCCAAAAAACGTAGCAGACCAGCCCAACCCTTGGAGACAGCCGGGAGGCGAAGGCACTGGTCAGAGATGAGGTAGTGTTGAAACAGCTGCCCTACGTCATGCTGTCCTGAGCTCCAGAGTGGATTTAGGAGGGAGGTCTTGAAGAAGTATCATTTGAACACCGAGGAGCAGACCAGTGCCGGGTGAGGTGTACAACAAAATACGCCCCTCTTTAGTGAGAACCTAGCCCCGGGCCCCTGAGGCCAGGGACATCTTAAGGATTTTGGGGGCCCTGGACCAAACGTATTTCTGAGGCCCCTGTTCAGACCAGCTTTGAATTCATGATATAATTTCAGCTCTTTCATGCCTTCTTTGGCTAGGTCCTTGACAGAAACACTTGTCCTAATTCTAAATGTGTTTACATCTCTTTTTGAGGGATAGTAATGTGTGTTTTCAATATTGTAACAGCAGCAGCTCACCAATATTAATGCAAATAATCTCTATGACACCCTCCTATTTCTCATGTGTGAGGCCCTCTTTTGATCTATAAGAAACTTTTTATGGATGTTGCCTGAAACTAGCACGTTTATCTGCAGAATGTCTGTACTGGACTCTTACACATCACCCACATTAAAAGTAAATGAAAGGAAAACAGTATTTAAAACAATCTGTTTAAGAAATATTCAAGGTCAATAAGGCAATACTCTGAAGGACAGAGTTGACTATCAGGGGGCCCCCTGAAAAACTGGGGCCCTGGGCCAGAGCCCACTTTGCCCATGCATTAAAACAGCTCTGCCCAAGGCAGGAGCAGGGCCGGCTTTAGCGCTGTTGGCGCCCGGTGCCACAATCATTTTTGGCGCCCCCACACCATATGACCGCCTCCTCGGATTCTCTTACTACCACAGGGAAAAAGTACCCCATATCTCTCCAATCATAAGTTATTGTTAAACACAGTGCCCCACGTCCCCCCTGGTCAGCGCCCAGTGCGGCCGCACCGTTCGCACTGCCCTAAAGCCACCCCTGGGCAGGAGGGCCCACAATAAAACCTGCGCATGCAAAAGCTTGATCTGGAAAGATGTAATTAGCGCACGTATATAACAAACATTTCGTTCATGAAAGAGTTCCTGCGGATTTGAGATAGCTCCCCGCTCTCTACTCAGGGCCGGCCTGGCCGTAGCGGGCACCGGGCGTTTCCCCGGTGGGCCGCCAGGGCGGGGGCTGGTTTTGGGCCCCTGGGGGGGCGTTTTTGTTACAGGGCCTTTTTGCAGCATAGCTGCAATATCGGCCCCTGTAACAAAATCGGCCGAAACCGGCCCTGCAAAGTGCTCGGCCGCATCCCCAACCCCCCGGGGGGGGGGGGGGGCAGCCGGGCAGCCGGGCAGCCGGGCAGCCGAGCACTTTGCCAGGCCCGGTTTTGGTTCCCAGTCCGGCCCTGTCTCTACTCCACTTCCTGTTTTACATTTAATCAAGTAAAGGCTGAGGCTGGGGAATGCAGAATCCGATGGGATTGGGGGCGGGGGTGAACTCTTTCCTCATTTGAAAAGCTCTGCAGCGGCCTGTGTCAGGCCGACATTGTGTGTATGTTCAACAATCTCAATGCATTCCGTGACTGCTTGCATTAATGGCTATTTTAATCATATGTTTGCAAGTGTGCTTGTGGTCCGAGGCATATTTTATGGGTTGAAACAATTATAGTTTAAAGTGATTCGAGTACCTCGAAAATCGCCAATTTAAAAGGAAAAGGCAAAAACTGAGTATTTTTGTCATATAAAGTTTTGCCATATTTATTACACGCGAGTATGACGCCCAAATGCCTCCAGGACACCGTAGCACACCGTAATGCTGTATGCAGAACGTTGTAGGCAATGTATTGTAGGGATGGGCTAGACACCAAATTAACAGGGAGAGGAGAGCAGAGCAGAGCCGAGCCAGAGCAGAGCCGAGCCGAGGGTCTGGTTGGGCTCCAAGAGACCATACACAAGCCAAGTCCTGAAAATGTTTGGCATGTAAGCTGTGTAATTACTTTTTTAAAACATGACCTTAAGAATATTAATATTTCCCCCACCCCCGCCCCCGCCATGCCATTAGTGAACTACGAGGCTAGTCAGTTGTCATGTGCCTAGATTTTTACATGGAGCAGCTTTACAGTCTAGTTAAATCAGATACAAAAGAGGTGCTCGTATAGCACACAGCCTGAACTAAATGTTTTTTTTAAAGTGCTCTACCATGCAATAAGGTCAAAGGAAGCACAATGAAATCAAATATTTGCCTTGGAGTTTACTCAAGTGGGGAAGCCAGGAAAACTCCTAGGTTTTCTGATTTCACATAGTGCCAATCAGTCACTAGATAGTTCTCTTTTGCCTCTTCTGTTTCACATCAAAGGTTAATGTTTTTTCTTTCATTCTTGGCACGTTAGGTTAGAGCGTGTGTTGCAGGCAGAAGCAACACCAGTGCTCGGACTGTTTTGGGCTCAAGAGTCCAAGAGGAGCTCGACCTGAACTATAATCAGGCTCGGGCCTGGCTCGAGCTTTTAGAGGCTCACCACTTCTAATGTATTGTGACTGAAGGTATTGCTGCCTGTCACAAAAGGATACCGCTAGCAAACCACAGAATATAAAAATGAGAAATGCAATGCAAAAATGACAAGACCCTCCCCCCCCCGACACACACACACACACACACACACCCACCCCCCACCCCCCCCCAGCTAAATTTGATGAGGGAGCCCTTTATATTTCATCAGCCAGGCCATCCTCACATACAGAGTCTGACAAATAAGTTACTACCCCGCACTGCATGGGTTGAAGGCCCTAGTTACACTCTGCATGTTTTCTTGATTTTAGTTGCGTAAATACAAAATGCACATGAAACATTTGTAAACACGAGCAGGAGTTACGCAATGAGTAACAGCAAAATCATATTCCTGCAAAATGCAGCTCAAAATATCTCTCGGCTTCGGACAGTTGTGTAACACGCAGGGGACGGTGTCGGTGTTTGGCACATCTGCTCAGCTCTGTGTGGTGCAATAGGACTAGAGGTCATGGGGATTTATCGACTGAAAAGTAAGTTTGCGTAACCGGGGTGGAGGCTGAATGTTTTTGGGATCCTCTCCTACAACACTTCAGTATGAGAGCTGTGCATTTAAGTGTGTACTTGTAATTTAATTTGACAACATTTCCAGAATGAAATCAATGTCATTAAATGTGCTCTTTGTGTGTGGCCTAGCCGTAGGGTAACAGTGTGTTGTGGTAATATTTAAATTAATACGGTAAACTGATCTTAGTGGTGTGTGACTGGCAGTAGGAGACTCCCCACCCCACTGCTTAATTCGAACCGGTGGTTGGAAGTGGGGCCCACCAGCACTCTTTTTTGGGGACTGCCACTTAATTTTCCTCAATAGAATTTGATCCAGAGAAAGAGAGAAACATAAAAGGAAGAAAGAAGGAGGACGAGAAAGATGGGAAAACAATGTCGCAGGGAGAAAGCAGAGACGGGAAAAAACCTGCAAGAGTGATATAAAGAGACAGGGAGTGTATGGTGGTGGATATAAGAGGCATTTTGGTGTGAGCAGCACCCTGAACTTTGATAAAGTCGGCTGTGGGCTTCTGAGCTAAACTCTGGGCCCTGGCACCTATGCTTTTATAAATTAAGCACTGCCCCCGCCACTTTCATCGCTTCTGTGGTTAGGACTGTTGGAGGGCAGAACTGAAGTTTATGAGCCGGTCAGTCTTCAGTTCATCATCACAGGATTACAATAATCGAGGGTTGTCTATGCCTAGGGAAGAAAGTCCCTAAAACTCCTGGCACAGCATAAAAATGCAAAGTTCTGAGGCCACCCTTCTGATGCTGAGAAAGCCAACAGCAACAACAGCAGTGTTTAAAAACTCAGGCAGTCAGAGCAACCAGAGTTTACAACGTTGTGCATGCTATACCTGCATGTCGGTGTAGCCAACATATTCTGATAAACAAGCACTGGCAAAACCTAAAATCTATGCAATATCTATTGGCTTTGTCAATGTTTTCATGCCATGTAGTACAGCAGGCGCTACTGTGCAGCATGGTTGAAAGTAAAATAAAACAAGCATTTACAATGCTATAGGTCTCGCAATTGTGAGTTTTTAACCTCTGGCATTGTAAAAGTTCAAAAAAGAAAGAGCGCGGTGTCCCTGAAGCGGGCGCCGCGCTCCAAATTAAAGTTAAATAAAAATAAACAGAGCGCGGTGTCCCTGAAGCGGTCACCGCGCTCCGAATAAGTAAAAAAAACAAAAATTAAACAGAGCGTGGTGTCCCTGAAGCAGGAGCCACACTCAACTTCAAACTTTTAAAAATAAAATGTAAACTGAGCGCGTTGTCCCTAAAGCGGGCTCAGCATGCACATACAACAAAAAAAAGCAGCCGCCATTGTCTATAAACTAAATAGTGCTCACCCACTACATAAAGCATGCCGTGTAACGAGCGAAGTAAAAGGTCCAGTCCTTATCGGCAGTAACAAATGAAGACAAGGCGGTACCAAGGCGGAACTAACAAGCCTCATAATGAATCAGAAGCCAGCGTTTACCAAGGACAATGACAAGCCAATTACAAATATGGGAGGAGAGTGGGCGGGGCTTCCACAGCATACTCTATTACCCCCAGGTCCCTCCAATCCTCGTCCCATTCCTTAACAAAGTGGAGATGACCATCTCCGCGACAGAAAAAAAGAAAAGGAGCATGCTGGGATACCCAATCCACTCCCTCCCACTGGGAGTACATAAGCGGTACCAACCCAGCATGCAGCCTGTTCTTTTTTTTTGTCTTCCGACAGAATGGGACGTGTTGGACTTACCTGCTGGTTGCTTCGCTGGACGTCTCGTCGGGGCTGCTGGGCTGTCCTCGCTGTCCTCTTTCCGCATTCTCCTGGCCTGCCGGGCTTGCCAGGAGTCGCGTTGGATTTCACCCGGCCCTTTGCGGCTGGGGCGCCGTTCCTCCCTGTCATTTCCGGGTTGCAGTGCGCGTTTCCCTGTGGCTTGGCCGGTCTGGGGGACGCGCGGCTGCGGCTGTTTGGCGGGTCCAGGGACTTTGCTGGGCGATGTTCCTGGTCCTCCTGCCTGGCGTTTGGTTTCCTGCCGTCCTCCTGGTGCCCCTGCTGCTCGGTTGGGTCGCTCCGGAGCTGGCCTTGCTGTGGCCTCGGCAGCCGTTTTTGACGGCATGCTCCTCCCGGCGCTGGTTCCTTGGTGCGCGCCTGGGATGGCTGATGGAGGGGGGGCGGTGAGCTGGTGGTGCGCTCTTCCTGCCCCCTTGGTGAGTACCGCGTAGCGGTTTTCGTTTTTCATTTCCACTTCCTCTAGCTCGTTGTGAGTTACGTCTTGTCGCCTCAAAGGAGTATTTCATGCTTTGCAGCACTGACCTAGGAGCATTGGTGGCAATTGGATGGTGGCATGGGACCTGGTTGGGAATGACGGAACTTATGGGAGTCATTACTACGCACCCAGCGTCAAGTACATCCATTTCTCGGTGTGACGGCTACCACCGTTTCCTCTAGCGCCTTGTGCCTTCCATCTTCTCCCCTCACAGGTGGATTTCGGCCTTGGGGCGCAGACCTTCTGCTGCATTGATGGTATCTGGGTGGTGGTGTGGGCCCGTGCCTGTCCTGCCAGGAGGTTGTGTGAGTCGTTGCTCCGCACCCTGCATCCCGCTCATGCATATTCGAGTCCTGCTTCTCCTTACGTTCCTGTTGCAGGTCCATATGCCTCTTTTCTGCAGGTTGTTTGTTCACCCTACGACCATTCGGGCCTGTCCGCTCCTGTTCTCGTCTGGTCTCCATATTTGGTGTGCTTCTGCCCTGGTTGGTGCCTTGGTGGGGGACCTCCTTGGGGTTCCTGGTGCTGTTAGTGTCCGGGTGCTTCCTTGGTTGTCCGGCATTTCTGTCTTGACTTCCGGTGCCTCCTTGTGGGCCCCTGGTCTTGTCTGCTTTTGATGGTGGACGGGGTCCGGTCTGGCTCTTTCCTGGTTGGGAGTTCGCCTGGGTGTTCTTGGGTTGATGGGCTTTTGCTCTTTCCCTGGGATTCGCTTGCGGCCCTGGCTGGTATGTCTTCCCCCTTGCTTCTGGTTGCTGCCACCCTGGGCGCCTGGACCTCTGGGGGTTGCCAGGGTTTGGTCCCGGAGGCCTCCTCCTTGCGGGTTCCTTGCTTTCTTCCAGTGCTGTTGGTTCCCCTCCTCCTCTGGTCTCTCCAGGTGCTGGTGTGTTCCTGTGGGGGCTTCTCTTTGCTGGCTCCT
Source organism: Calotriton arnoldi (assembly GCA_963921515.1). NCBI lineage: Eukaryota > Metazoa > Chordata > Amphibia > Caudata > Salamandridae > Calotriton > Calotriton arnoldi. The sequence goes on from CAWUFW010004148.1 coordinate 1,412,802, forward strand.
GTTCCTGCGTGCTGGCCCTCTGTGCTTGCTGGTTGCGTGGGGTATGGGTCACATTTTTGTCTCGGTCCGGGACCCTTGTGTCTCCGGCATGTTTCTCTGCCTCCGCTGACCCCTGCTCCTGGGTTCTTGGCAGTCCTTGGGTTCCCTGTCCTGGGCCGTTGTTTCCCCTGTCACTGCCCTCTTTTGGGGGTTTTTTGCCTGGGGGGGGGTCCTTCGGGGCTTCCTCCATGGGATGTGTGTTCCCGGGCCTTTTTTGGCTTTTGGCTGGCTCAGCGCTCGTTGATGGTTGGCGTCTGTGCTGGGGTCGGTCCCTTTTGGGACTGCTGTTGGCCTGTCCCCTTGGTGCTTGCCGCCCGTCGGTTTCTGGCTTGCTGGGCTTTCTTGCTGTACTGGACTGCGGCCTTGGCTTCTGTTCTTCCTGCTGCCCGCCTTGTGGTTTGGCCGGGTCGGTCCTGGTTCCTCCTGGGGTGGTGTCTGCTTGCTGGGCCTTGGCTCGCCTTGGGCTGTGTCTCCCAGGGTTTGTTGGCTTCTTCTTGTGGCCTCTTTGCTCTGTCCTCTGGGCCTCCGGCCGTCCTGCCCTTCGGGCTTGTGTTGTCCCTGATCGGCCCTGGTTGGTGCCTGTTTGGGGTGCGCCTGGGTTTGCCTGTTGCTCTGGCCTGTTCTGGTCGTCCCTGGCTCCTTTTTTTTTTCGGGGCTTGCTGCCTTGCAGTTCTTGGGCTTCCTTCGGCTGCCTGCTGCCCGTGCGCCCGGTGGTTCCTGCCCTTTGAGGGTTCGGGCCTGGTGCGTGAGTGTCTGCTGAGTCTCTGTGGCCTAGTGGTTCTGGTCTCTGGCTCTTCCTCTGCTGGTTGCGTGTTCGCATCCTGGTGTTTCCTTGCTTGTGAGTCATCAGTCTTGCATTGCGGCGTTGTTCTTTGGCCGCCTGCGCTGTTGGGCGCTTGTTGCATCCTTCTGGGTGTTTTTGCTTGCCCCCTGCTGGGGGTTTTCTGCCTCTGTTCTGGTGGGCCTTTCGCGTGTTGGCTTGTTGGGCTTGCCTTCGTGCCTGCGGCTCCTTTTGCTCCTGTGGTGGCTGGGTGTCGTTGGTCTTCCTTGGCCTTTGCCTTGGGTGGCCCCTTGTTCTTCGGGTGCCCGGCTCCTCGGCCCTGCCCCGTCTGCTGTGCCCTTTCCCTACTTGTGGGTGTTGGGTGTCGACCTCCCCTGGTGTGTGGGCCGCTTTGTTGCTTCCTGCTTGCAGTTGGCTTTGCCTCAGGTCTGGGGCTCTGGCCTTTTCCCTTTGGGGGGCCTGTTGTTGGGCCTGGGCTCCCCCGCAGACTCTTTTCGGCCTGTGGTGTCTGTCACCCTTGCTCTCTTGTTGGCTCTGGGTGTTCCTTCTCCCCTGGTTTGGGTCTGTTCCCGCTCCCCTGTTGGTTGGTGCGTCTTTGGCTTCTCCGGGCTCCTCTCCTTTGGTTTCTGGTGCCTGGGTTGTTCGGGTGCGCTCTTGGGGCCTGGGCTCTGCCTCTGTTGGGTTTGCCCTTGCGGTCCCTGTGGTTGGCCTCCCGTTCGCTTGTGCGTGTGGGTCGCTGGTACGCCTCTTGGCTGGTTGGGTCGGGCTTTGTGCTGTGGGGCCCTTGTTGACTTGGGGTCCTCTTTTGGTCCCTGCTTGGGTCCTTGCCTGGCCTCTCGTTCTCTTGGATTTTGTCACAGTCCTGGGCTGGTCTTCTGGCCTTTCCTGTGCTGCTCCTTTGCGGCTGGATGGGGCTCTGGGTCCGATGTGTGGGCTGCTGGGCTCCCTCCCTCTGCTGCTCCGCTCTCTGGGTGTCCTGGCTGGGGTTGGCTGCTGTGCCTTTCCCTGTGCCCCTTCTTGTTTGGGGGTTCTTTTTGCCTCTCCTTCCGGGTCCTGGTGGCGCCGTGTTGTGTGCCTCCTGGCTGGCTGGCCTGCCGGTTTCTCCGGCTGGCTTCTTGGCTGTTTTGCCCTTCTCCGGCTCCTCCTGGGGTTCGCCTTCGGTGGTTCCTTGGTGTCTTCCTTTCTCCTCCTGGCGGTTGGTCGGCTCTTGGTTGGTGGTGTTTCCTCCTTTCCGGTTCTGGGGTTTGGTTTCCCCGGTTCCGTGTTGGGCCTCTGTTGTTGTGTTTCTTGGTTCCTGCGGCTCTTCGGTGTCTCGGCTGGGGTTGGCCTTTGGTCGGTCCTGCCCTGTGGCCCGGTCCTTCTGTGGGTTTCTGGCCTCCCGGTTCCCTGTTGCTGCTGCTTTCGGCTAGGGGGTTGGGGCCTTGCTTTGGTTCCCTGCCCTCTTCTCTTCCTGGCTGTTCCTCTGGGTGGGTGCCTGTTTGCTTGTCCGGTTCTCCCCCTTTGCGGCTCTGCTGTTGGCTTCCCCTGGTGTCTTGGGGTGGTCCTGTGGTGGTCGAGTCTTTCTGGCTCTTTTTCTTTGGCGTGCCTCTTCGGTTTCGTCTTCCTTCCCCTCGCTTTTGGGTGTGGTCCTTTGTGGGTTCCTGCGCCTGTGGTTCGCCCTCTTCCCTGTCTTGGGCGGGGGGGTTCGCTCTCTGTCTTGCCTCTGCTGTGTTCCTTCCTGGGCCTTCGGCCCTGCCTCCTTGTGCGGCCTGTTCTCCTCTGCTCTTGGCCGTTGGGCTGGGTTGGCCTGTTTGGTTCCTGGTTGGGTGGCTGCCTGGTGGTGCCTGGGGCCGTGGGCTGCACACTTGGGGGTTTTCTCCCTGGTCGGTTGCCCTTTCTGCCTCCGTTTCTCCTTTTAGGGCGTGCCCGCTTCTCCTGGTCTTCCTATGGTCGTTCGGGGGGGCTTGGTTTGGCCCCTCTGGTTGTTCCCTTGGGGCTTGGCTTTGCATAGGTGGCCCCCTTCTGGCTTGCCTGGGGGGGGTTTCTTGTGTTTTTTTCTGGTCGTCCCCTGCTGGTTTTGGGGTCTCGGCTCTGTCCGCTTGGTTGGGGGCTTGGTTGGTTGTGTGCTCCTCCCTGCATTTTTTTCTCTTTTCTGTGGGCTCTTTTGCCCTTGTGGGTTGCCGTTTTTCGGTCTGGTGCCCCTGGCATTGGTGGGGTTCCGGAAGGCCGGGTTTTCTGCTTTGTATTCTCCACTTTGTTAAGGATTGGGACGAGGACTGGAGGGACCTGGGGGTAATGTCCTATTACTTACCGGTAATCTTCATTACTCCTGGTCCCGTTGTCCTCGTCCCATTCCTTACATCCCTCCCTCCCTGACGGCCGGCCTTCCGGTTGTTGGCTTGGTATTTTCAGGCTGCATGCTGGGCTGGTACCGCTTATGTACTCCCAGTGGGAGGGAGTGGATTGGGTATCCCAGCATGCTCCTTTTCTTTTTTTCTGTCGTGGAGATGGTCATCTCCACTTTGTTAAGGAATGGGACGAGGACAACGGGACCAGGAGTAATGAAGATTACCGGTAAGTAATAGGACATTACAGCATGCCTTGCAGAGGGAGCAGTGCATGCTCGCTGCCGCTAGGCTCGACCTAAAGAGCAATATGATGAGATCAATGCTGGCCGTGTCTTAGAGCTTTTTTGGGTTTGACAGTGCTTGTTGCATGATGCAGGCACGCGCAAGGAATGCTGGATCCTTTATATTTGGTATAACCAGCAACGTACAAACCACAGAATTAACAGGAATATGGCATTAAAATGATCTTCACACTAAAGAAAGACATTAAAAAGCTCTGGTGACTTTAAAACGGAACCCTTTGGGAAACACACTGCAGACATGAAAGCCCCCTCACCTGATGCATTGCCCGTCACGCGAGCTCTAAAGCACTCTTTGACAACGCAAACAACACACTTCCCCGGGTGTCAGTGTGAAATGGGCTGCAGAGATCCGGCACGCTAAAGCCACTGTGGTGGCGACTGGGGCACCCAAAAGAATGCAAACAAGAAGCAGCATACATGTTGTGCTTATAAGAAAGTGAAGTGCAGCTAAGAGTAACAATGCAATTTCAATTAAAAGATGCACTAGATGAAGGAATGTGCTGCGCTAGAAACAATGCTTTCTTTTTTTTGGGGAGTTTTATATAGCGCAAACTTGACCCGAAGGTATCGGAGCACTTTACATGAGCACCAGTTGTGTTACAGGCGGACACATTCATTTTTTCTTGTTAGGCACGGGGAGATTAAGTGATTTCCCCAGAATCACAGGATATTGAGTGTCCCTGCAGAGACTCGAACATGGTTACCCATGTTCAAAGTCGACCACTCTAGTCGTTAGGCCACATCCTCTGCATAAAAGCTCGCTGGTAAATGCCACAATCAAGCCAACTGAATCTACTTATCATACATGCCAACATTTTAGAAGAGGAAAGTGGGAGATTTTAGAAAGAAAAAACAAAATCGGAAGAATGAATTTACCCCCATTGACTTCTTTTGAAGCAGAGGCAATATCAGGTGGGAGACAGCCAAAATAAAGCCATTTTTTGCTTAAAAAAATCAAAAGTCTTCCGTCTGAATTGGGTCTATTGGCATTTATGACTCATGTACATTTATGGGACTGGGGCCAGCCATCATGCCGACAGCCTCACAAGTTGCAGTTCATGATTAGGCGGCAGCAGACTGTCTGAAGCATCCACACTGAAGCCTAAAGCTCTGTGGGTACAGAACGTCTCCCCCTTTCCCTCGCCCCCAGTGCTCGTCATTGGACACAGTTGTCAATGTCCTTGAAATTCTCACTTTTTTTTTTTAAACTTGTCTTTATTCAGAGTTGCATAGAATAGGTACAGCATATGTTGCTACATCAGGAAAATATAAGCAGTAATAGAATGTAAGAAACACCCCTCAGTCCTAGTCCCAGTTCAGCTGATGATCACACGGCGCCAGGCGAGGCGACTAGCCCAGGAACAGCATAACACAGTACAGTACAATGACCTTGAAATTCTGTCGCTTTTTTCCCATATTGTCTGCATTCGCGTCATCATCATTCCCCCCAACCTACTTTTTATGGTTGCAGTTTTGTATGCTGTGCTGGTTGGGACTGGAAAAATATGCTCTAAGACTTTTAAACATGCAATGGAGACCGGGGCATGGAAAACTCAACCACCACAGCGCCCCCTCCCCAGTCACAAGGAACGAGAGTGCTGTATCCCTAGGGAAGCATCTGGCATTGCTAGAGCCGAGCCCACTATCTGATCATGGGTGACAAGAGCTTCTTCATACATGACAGCTTGCGGGAAAGACGGAGCAAATTTTCACTGCCGCAGAATGTCCCCTATCAGGAGGCCCCCTACCCTCTTAGAAGTGGAAGGAAGATAACATTTATCTAAGAAAAAATAATAGTCTCTAAACTAAAAAGTTTTATTCTCTCACGTCTAAATAGGAGGTACAGCAACACAACGGGAGGGGTGTGTTTCATTCTAAAGAAGGTGGAAGCAAAATCCTCCCAGGGCCACCTGGAGCAAGACCCACACAATGAAACCAGCTGCCACTGACCAATGAAAACAAAAGAAATGAGTGATGAGGAAGCCAACCAATGGTGAGTAATGGTGGGCTCTACTCCCTTTTTAGTTTGTTTTTGGTTTTGTGTGGGTTTTTTTCTTTTAAAAGGAACAATCGATCTCACAGTGACAAAGCATGGGTTGTCTCACGTGAGACCTAATTTAAAGTCATAAGCTAAAAATGTCAGCTCACTTCGTAAAGTCTCAGATGGCTTATTATTCAAAACCGAAATTATTGACAAAAGTAAAAAAACTGATACAAATCCTTGTATGAGGCACGTCCAGGCTAGTTACTTCACTAAGCTGAATTGCAGGCCCAGTAGAGGCCCACTCTTCAAGTCCATGCAATGCTTAGTGTAAATCAATGGTCTTTAAATGCCACCTCTCCACGTAACACGATTTCATCAGATCCCCCGAGAATGACAATCATATTTTCTTACAATAATTCTACAAAATCAGCAACTCTGAACATAGTAAACAAATCAAACATTTATGTTATATTTACTTCTCCTTTATAACAATGTAATTAAATATGTTTGCCAACATGGTATTTGGCTGTGAGTACCACAGCTTGAGGGACTTGGAGGGTTATTTGAATCTTTCCACTTACTTTAACACCTACAGTAAATGAGTGACAAATACATTAACAGCCCATTACAGAGTGGCTCACTGCCACTCTGTTTTCTTCCACTAAAAACATGACACTGTTTTCAGCGTGATGGGTTCCCTAGTTCTTCAGGGGCATAGTAAATGCTCCTTTTAGCCAGTCTGGCAGCCACCCCTGAGAGCAATTCTGGCCCCCATTGGGTGCCTGCTCCTCAGTTTAGAAACCTCTTACCCTCCATAGGAGTGTTGTGAAGTGAGACAGCCCTATACAGAAATCGTTGAAAAAAAGAGTCATATTGTGCCTTTTTCAACATAATTGACTAAAAAAAACATGCGTTGTACAAGTAGTTCAAATAATCGGAGTTTAATTTTTGACATGGCCAGCTATAATTTTCAAAAATGTATAAAGCGTCTTCCTTTCCATCTACCTTCATATTACTTTCATGTTTTCATCCTGTGACTTATAAGTTGCTTCCAAGTCTTGTAGTAGAATTATGAATTTAACTGGGCATTACATGGTGGGAAAGTGAAAAGTAGCTCAGCTCCAAAATTTCAGGCCTTAGACAACATAACTATCGCTCAGTTTAAACCAATCTCACAGGGTCAGCCTGCAGAGCTACTGTTTGGCCAGAGAAACCTTCTAAGTTTAGAGAGCAGAAATATCTTCAACATTATGCCAATCTCATGGGTGCAGGATGAGTTGAGAAAACAAAATTAAATATAATGATAATAAAATGGAAAAAAAATAATCAAACAAGACATATCAGGGTTCTCAACACTTTTTTGAAAGCAACACCGTTATTCATCAATGAAAATCATCTTTAGCTTTCCACAAATATCACCACCTTTAGAACATCAGTCAAGATTACAATTATGACAGCCCCACTCAGTATTACCTATAATGACATCCACAGTGCACCAGGTAGTGTTACCAACATTTACATTATAAAAAAGTAACATTTTCTGAAAACATACACATATCACTATCAAATACAAACTTTATTTTTAGGTGAACAAACTTAAATCACCCAAATAAATGATTGTTATTGATCCAGCGGAAGCAGTGAATTTGTTTTATAACCATTCATAATAACACTAAATTTAATATACTGGATCCTTTTTTAACCAGGAGTTCGGGCCCATGAGAACTTAATAATCACTTACAATACCAGGTCCTCAGATGGACCTTTTTGTAGAAGCTAATAGGGACTCGATAATGAAAAGAAGGATGCAATTCCCTCATGAGGACCTATAATGAGGAAATGCCTAACTAACAAACAGTCATAATATTGCAATAAGTCAATGACTATCAAACACTCATCAAGAAAGACAAAGTCTGAGTACTTATCAAGTTACTTTTATCTAATATTTCAGAATATGAATGGTCAATACATGAATCCGATAAGAAACACCATAAGAATCAATCATTAGTTCAATGTTTCAGGTAAATCACAAATAAGAGAAATACAGTTTATGACTCCATTTCAATAACAGGCATGAGTGGAAAGAAGAAGAGACAAAAGGAAAGGTTAATTGCAATATCAATATGCAATTCGAATTTCATACGAACCTAGACCAAATGAGAACTAATGCATAACATGCAATAGTTTAGAAGTGCTAACCTTTCGGCCGAAAAGGTGTAGCTTAAGGCAACATCACCAGCCGATGAAGTGCAAAGTAATCAGGACAGTCTCAGTCAGATATCGCAAAGACAGCAGTATCCAGCCAGAGTAGCACGGAGAAAACAGCAGCAAAGCTCCCCTCTCATTCAAACAGCTACTGCCCATTCTTTTCACACAGTAGTAATTATACTCTAAAATGTTAAAGTCCAACCTCCCAATGTATCTCTTTTACCAAAATTCTCAACTCCCATTGGTTAAATATATGTGGTGATCATCACTATTCCGTTCATCCGAGTCTTTCCAACGGATCTTTGTTAAAATGATTGGCGTCATCGTTCTTTGAAGCAGGAGGAAATCATTGTATTTCTTTCCGAGGCTTTCGTGCAATTCCATATCAACTTGCAACATTTGTCGACACAGTTCATCCACTGAAATGAATACATTACTCGTACGGAAAGGATGTCCTAAAGATATGCTTTATAAAACTAAACAAATAAATCAGCTTCTAGAAATAATGAAGGACAAATACATTCTTCTGAGGCCTACGTTAGGGAAAGGAAATAACTTTAGCAGCAGCTTTTGAAGCCTTTTTGGAAGAAACTGTAAAATCATCATTTTCTCTTCTAAAGAAAATAAAACATACTTCAATTTAATGATCACAAAGGAATACATAAGAAATCATAATTTTAGTTGTCATTATTCTAATTAAACCCACGTATACAAGTTCTCTCTATCTATGATGATTATTGCTTCCTTCGAATTATAGAAAAGAGTAAACATTCACGCAAACATTTTTCTGAAAACATCTTAATTATTTTGCACTTTGTTATTTTACTTGTGAAAATTCTAGTCACGTAAAAAGTCTCTCTTTTTACATAAAACCTTATGTTTTCAAATTTATTTCTGCATAGAAATTATTGCAGCTTTTGATTACTGAATGTGCCGTGTCTCTCTTGCACATTTTCCATGTTCTTCTTTTTAAGTCCCCATGTCATTAATTTCACACTATTAGTCATTTGTTTTGTTAATAACACACATATGAGCAGATTTGATCAAGCAAGATTATTTTCGCAAAAATCATTATTTTCTCAAAGAATAAAACTTGTGGCAAATTGTGAGATTTACTTTCCCTTCCTTTTCAATACACATTCAGACTTAGTAAACCGTGCAACCTTGTGGGCAAAATTAAAACATTTGAAAATCCCAGAAGATCTACAGAGAATCCTGAGAGAATGCCACGCTAATAACTGGGCCAAGGTGATAGTTGATAAAGGGGGAAAGCCTCAAGAAAAATAAACATGGAGAAAGGTTTGCACCAGGGATGTGTGATGACGCCAACACTCTTTGCGCTATATTTGGCTGATCCATCCAAAATCCCTACAGTCTACACTGTCATTTTCACCTCAAAAGGCGGCTCTCAGATTCCCTGTCTCCTTTATGCCGATTTGATAATTCTGGATAGCACTCCAATTAGCTTTAGAAGGGAATTAGAGGAATTTATGAGGTTCTGAGGAATTAATGATCTAGTAATAAATTTTGATTAGACTAAAATTATGACATTTGGCAAAAAGAAAGTAGGGAGTGGATGAGCTACTGGAAGTACTCCAGTCGTAAGCATACCAGAATACAAGTATTTGGGGATGATTTATTCTAAATCTCTCTCGTGGAGTCAGCACATTGATACGCTGAGATCTAAAGCCGTCTCAACCATCGGTGGATTGTAAACATTTAAAAGTGATTATGGTAGTCCATCATTTCCCCCAGTCCTAGCTGCATTTAGAGTTATGGTTGTCCCTCAATTTTTGTATGCAGTGGAGGTTCTAGACCTGAGTGGGTATCGAGGATGGGTTAAGACAGAGGGTTTGTGTGTAAAGAATCTGCTCTCCCTACCAAAAATGTGCTGTGGCCCAGATAGTAAGGCTAGAATATAGCCTTATAGCCTGCTGTAGTGGGCTATACCGGCTATTTAAGGCCCGCTCCAGCATTAAAGGCCAAAGGCCTTTCACAAGGGAGTCAGCTTTATAGGCCGCCCTAGCTGGCTATACCGGACATTAAAGGCTATTGGAACATTCCACCCCATGATGGCAGAATATTCTAATTAGAAAAACAAAGGCCGCCCGAGGGAGATTTCAAATCCCTCTCAGCTCCCAAGCCTTTGTTCACAGGTCTTGCTGTCAATGTTCTACAGATAACAGCCACATGCAGGGCCACAGCTGTTAGCTGTTCAACATTCACCACAAGAGCTGTGAAAGAGGGTGGAAGTCAGCCTCTGGTTCTCCCTGGCTTGGCTGAACTGCTTTTTGTAGTTCAGCCAAGCCAAGAAGACTCAGGGGCTGAACAGAATTCGCCCTCCCTTCTTCTGAAGCCCTAGTGACACTGAGCTACAGGATGAGGGAAAGGTGAAGGCTGCATGTGTCCCACTGCACAGCCTCTGCCATTCTCTTTTCCCTGCCTCTCGAAAATATATTAAGCAGGCAGAGGAAAGTGAAAGGCAGAGGCTGTGTATTAGGACATTGTAGTGCTGAGAGCAGCTGGCCTATACCAGTTTATATAGGCTACTGCAGCTCCATTTTATTCAATGGAGTGCTTAACATTCCAATGTTCTAAAATAGCCTGCAGCTGAGGGCTATACCGGTTCTTAAAAGCTCCGCACCCAAATTATAGGCCCGAGCTGCAGGTGAGGGCCTATAACGAGGGAGAGGGCCTTTAACAACTGGTATAGTCTGAGGCAGAAGGGCTGCAAGGCCATTAGAACATATCACCCGCTAAGGGTATAATGTTCTAAATTAAAAAAAGACAAACATGAAGACAAACATTGGAATGTTGGAGCTCCAGCCTTTTACCAGCCATTAAAATCCCAGAGCTACTCCACTGTCATCAATTGAGTTCTCAACATTCCACCGTTCTCATCTGGGCTGGTATTATGGTCAGCGATTGCTCTATTTTGCTCCTTGAGATTCTGGGATAAATCATTACTATCTGAGCAGCCAAAGGTAGCATCATTATGTAGAGTTGAAATAATGAAAAATTAATTAAGTTGGGTAGGAGAGGTTAAAGTGTGGTTGCTTGGTATAGCAAATATATGACATATAAACAGTTATAGTATTACTCTCTCTACCATCCTTTCAAAGAACGAAGTAAAAAAGCAGGGGGATTAGGTTGGGAGAGAAAAAGATCTGAAATATTTAAGACAAAAAAGGTCTTTGTAAATTTTTACGAAATTTGGGATACCAATACCTCTTTTCCCTAACTGCATAAGTTACCCTACCCTGCAATGCGTAATGCAATCTTAAGGTTTAGAACGGGTCTGCATCCGTTGCAATCCCATCTAGCTGGGATAGTAGTTTTTAAGAATCAAGAAGGTTTATGTAGCTGTTGGTTAAATATGCATCTAATGACCTTGCATGATGTATTGGATTGTCTTTATTTTTTAAATGTTTGTCAGAAAATTTTAAAAGCTGTTTTTTCAAAATATAAGAGCAAGATCAGCAGCAAGAGATTGTTTGTTTTGTATGCAATACATGGATGTAACCTCTGCACTGGCTTAATTTTCAATGGCTTTGAAAGATTTTATGCCTGAGATACATGATTTATAATTATTTGTAGACTTTATAATTCACTTTTAATGTGTATTGCAAAACTATGTTTTATTGATTTGATATTTATGGTTTAAGGGACTTTGTATCAAATAAACTTATTTATGAACTGTATGCCAACTATTGCCACCATTAAGTCATGGATGAGCATAATTAGGCCAATGGCTTCAATATGCCAAAATGGAATCAATTATTTCATAGCCGCAATCAGGACAGGACACTGTATCTCTAAGGATGCCCACAGTAGGTCAAGGATGCTCAATGTTATGATACCTGCACGGGCCGCTGCTGCTTCTAAGAGCGGTGGGGGTGGGGATTTTGTCAAACGACAACGAGGGAAAATTAATTATTTACTTAATTTTCTCTTGTGGTCATCTGTCGAATCCCCCCGCCGCCCCCCCCCCCCCACCACTCTTACCTACACGGGCCACTGCTGGACAGGAGTTGCCATCATTATGGCAAAGGTGGCTACAAGTTGGCTAAGGATGCATCAAATAATTCAATGATGGCCCTCCATATGCCACAGGTAGCCACAACCAGACCAAGTGTATTTAAAGTACATCACAAAGGATAACAGTTATGTCAACACCACCATTATACCAGGAGTGGACATCATTATGCCACATATGACCCTCATATGACAGAAAGACAATCAATGCCACTTATGGCCCCAGATACCAAGAATTGCTGCCAGGGAAGAGCACCCTCGGGTAGGGACAACACACCAGAACACTCACTTACACACTTACCAAGCAGACACCTACACATGTACATGACAGCTTCTGTGCACACTCTACACTCTTCAGAAAATGAAACACTAACCTGTCTCTCTTCCAGTTCCATTTCTTCTTAGTTCCTGGGTTGCACCCGCAGGTGTCTCATACTCGTCCCCCACCCGGGCTTCCGCAGTCCTGTTTCGCCACATTGTGATTGATTTTTGACTGATGTGGCTTTGCATGGAAGCATGAGGCTCTTCCATTCGTTTGTTTACAGCCGGTCCACGTGTATGCAGCTGCGTGGTGCTGCTTCTAGTACTGTAGAGCAGAGGAACCCGCTCAATTCCAGGCATAGTAACCTGGCTACAGGTTTGTTAGCTACCTGCATGCTTAGGATCCCCTGATCTGGTTCATGAAATGCCTACACGAGTCAAATAAGGAAGCCAGTTTTGCTTTTTGTATTGTTTTTTTACAGATAAATACAGACATAATAGCATTTCTTTTCAATGATTCTCATTGTTGTCTACCATGACTGCCATGTCAGTAGCTGTGCAGATTGACAGGTAGGTAAGTTAAAGAAAAGGGGAAAGGTTTCCTAATGAAGTTGAAATAGCTTCAGGTATGCAACTGTTTAAGCTGACCAACGCCGCTAATGTTTTCAGATTATTACATTGTATTGTGTATGGCTGCTTAGAGTGCTAAAATCTGTTAATATTCAAGCATAAGGATACATTTATCAGTTAATCAAATTTGGAAATACACTTATCGCAGTTTAATTTTTACACTAAACATAAAATGATTATGGATAAATATTAAATACAGATAAAATGAGCAAAAATAAATATGGATAATCATAATCGGAGAAGCTAAAAAATAAATACCGTAGTGCCGGGAACCATAGTCAAAATATAGACCACAGCAGCAAGCAATTGTGAACTGACAAGAAGTAAATTGTGCCATAGTGTCAACAATAAGAGTTACGAACTCAACATAACTGTTTAGCGAAATCCTCACTTTAAATATATTCTAGAAAGTTCTATTCTTTTCCTCAAAACCTTGGCATTTTCACGAAAATACACTTATTTTAACCGCAAATCCCAGCTTTTCATTTTTGGCAAACAAACTTGTTTATTATCAGGCATCAGCCTATCTTTCTCTGAAAATACAATCATTAACCTCCAAGTAACTGCTTTGCATTTATGATAAACGGATTTGCTCACACACTTTCCATTTTCTATTGATATATAATTTTTGCCCACCAAAACACAGACTTTTAGTTTTTTTGTAAAAACAAACCAATTTTTTTTCCAAAAGTTTCAGTTTGACAGTTCCAGAGAATTCACTTTGTTTAGTCCTTGCATATTAGTATCACGTTTATATTCTCTCAAGGTGTCCAAATACTAGATTTTCAAAAGTGTTTTGTCCAATCACCAGCTTATCTGTTTCACTGAATTCTCTCATTTACTACTGGTCCACATGCATAGATACTGACTGATTCACATGCCCAAGTACTGCCATCATATGTCAAGACCAGCTCAATGTACTCCGGGTCTGCCTCTTGCATTTGCATTGATTACCATTTGCGACAATGCCACGTCTGAGGAACATGGAAACCACAGCACCTCGCTGACCACCCACACCTACCCTGCTCCAGCACGGGTACCAAAGCAGCATTACTCTAATACTATCTGAGCATGTACAACTTTGCCGTTTAAGGCCTATTTCTTGAGTTAGGTGAATGAGCAAGGTGTAAATTTGGGGCACAGCACATGCAACACACTGAGTTGCCTGTAAGCGGTCACGGACGCTCCCACTGCCCCACCCCTTCCGAATTCTACCTATCCTTGGAAGGATTGGGGGATGGCTGGGAGTTGAGAGGCATCCTTGACCCCAACCCAGTCCTTTTGCGGTTATTAAGTATCCATGGACGAAGAATGGAGCACCACAGGCACTCCTATGCTGCCACATTCACAGCCCGTGCAGAGGCAGATCTTCCACTTCCCACACCATAGACAAGAACTAAACTTATGTTAAAGAGGTATAATTATGTATCCCTTATAACAGATTTGAAATGCTGAGCCATGCATCATCTGCAGTGATGCTGGCTGGTTCTTTATTGAAAAACAAACTGTCCTGTGCAAAGAAAATAGCTGGTGTGTCTCAGCCAACCACCCTTAATGAAAGAGCCACCACTGAGCACAGGTGTGTAACTGCTCAACCTGGTTCCAGATCATCTTTATAGAACTGGACGTCCAAATACACTAAATAAACATTAGAATAAAATGTGCTTCCAATCATGAAAAACATTTTTTAGAAGTATTCTCCTTTTTTAGTGCGTTGTTTGTGTTCTACTGTTAAAAATGGGACTGTTATCTATTTAGTGGGTTTGTGCTTTTGTATACCATACCACAGTACTACCTGTGTCCGTGAGGTGTCAAAAAACTAAGTATGGATGTCTTAGAATACTGCCCACACGAATGACCATTAGCTAAGAAGAGTTTGTACTATTTTATATTATTTTGGCTCATTCTAGAAGGAGATTAGCAATATATAAATCATTCATACCTATAACCCAAAAGGGGTAGTGCTTTGTGGGTGGAAACAAGTTTTTGGTGTGTTTTTCTTGAGATTATTATGAAATCGACTCATTCATTCATTCAGTCAATCAATCAAGAAAGCTTTATTTCGAAAACACATAGTGAATCACAAAAGCTGCAAAAATATAACAGTATCTAATTTAAAAGTCGATTAAAAGAAATGGTTAAAAATGATATATAAAACACATAGATATAAATAGGCAGGAACATCCCCTTGTAATCGATAAAATATCTACAACTGCTTCCTACGTCTAATAACGGCCAATAAATATCGCGACAATACAGCACATATATACAAAGTCGGGAGTGACTGTGAATAAATAAAAGCTGTACGATATTGCACAAATCCAAGTTGTTTTAGCAGGGGCTTTATCAAACATTTTCTCAACTCAGAATAGAATGTACAAAAAAAGAGAATATGTATAGTACCCTGCTTAGAGACATTGTCACATGGGCATAACACAGGATCGTGCGACAGTTATTAATGATGGGAAAGCTGGTTAAATGATGAAATATGTTCAGCCGGAACCGGGTCAGCACAAATCTATGGCGTGGATTACGTACATTAGCTAAGTAGGGTTGCATATCATAACTGGTCAGAATAAACTCATATTCAAGAGTTGAGGAAGAGGGGAGGAGAAGTGATAGTAGCGGGTAAGCAGGTACCAAAAGACTCAGATATCCATCTTAAAGAACCACTCTGGTTCCTTCTCTAAGTTTGTATATAAAAACTGCGCGAATTTGCTTTTATTTCATCTATTTGTAGTGCCATAAGCAAAATAATGCTATTTAACAAAGCAATGGCCTCCGCCTCTCCCCATGGTATTTTCAGCCAACCTCCGATGATCCATAGCTGCCAAGGTTTCAGATTGCTTATGTGTGACATTTTCATAATTTCAGTGTAATTATGAGTGACATTCAACGACTATGAGTGACACTTTCTCGCAAGCAAAATCAAGCAATAAAGACGCAAAAATGGCCTCTGCACTAGCCCCTCTCAACCATGCACACCTCTGTCTCAGACCTTGCAAGGCTCCAATTTTTACCTGCGTCAGACTTGCAATGTGCATATTCTAGTGCTCTGAGTCACAGATGGGACATTGGAGCAGTAGAATACAGAGGTCACTATCCACCACTGCGCCAAAAAGGACAAAATTTAGAGATTGTATTAATCAATCGAAAATTTAATGAGATTAATGTAAAAGAATGCTTTTCTCATTTATTTTGTTTGAGCTGTGTGTTCTTTGGCCAGGCTGGGAAGGAGGGTCACAGGCTGCAGAAGCATGCAGGAATTGAAAGATGTATCTGAGCCAAGGTCGGACTGGCCTACAGGGGCAATTAGGCAGTGCTGAAGGCCTGGTCTGCCAGGTCAGTGTGTATGCTGGTTTTTTGTCTGTTTGTGGCCTGTTTTGTGGTTTGCTGTGCCGGTTTTCACTGTTGATTTTCCTGTTATAAAAACAAACATAGCAATGCTCAAATTCATTACGTTTTCTATTCCTTTCAAAACACTTGTATGACGTGTATGAGTGAAACCTGGCACAATTTGGAAGCATGGGTCTGGTCACTTAGTGGGGCACTTTTACTTTGGTGCCTGGGCCTAATGTCTGTCCCAGTCTGACTCTGGTCGAAGTGGACAGAGAATCACTGGCAGTGTGATCTCTTCTCGCTAGGAAGTGTGAATTAGTGTTAATTATCCAGTTTCAGCAGGCAGAGACAGACAGTAATAAAGCAGTGACACTCGCAGAGCCACGTGTGCCCCCTCCAAAAACACCCATCCACAGCAGCACGACCTTTTGAATAGCGGAAGAAACAAGACACTGTTAAATCCGACCCCTAATAGGAGAAGCTCCACAGTAGCACGTGCTTGAAAATGCAGAAGGAGGCCTGAGCTGGCAATGGGAGGGGGTTATTGTTAAACAAATAGGCATTTTCATAAAAAAATTATCATATCTACCAACTACGGGGGTATAATCAGGTCAGCACACATGCCTCCGGTAGCTCTGTGATTGGAGACGGGGAGGGGGCGGACTCACCCCGCTCGTCCTGCTCTTTGCTTCTCTCTGAGGCGGTTGTCTCCACTTTACTCAGTTTTATTAAGGCTCGAGTCTGTGTTCGATGACAGGACAGGAAAAGGGCCCATTTGTACTGCAGAGAGCTGGACAGCTGCGAAGAGAAGCAGCCTCACTCTGCCTGTACCTCCCGCTTCCGTCACAGGCTCCAGCATTCTCCCTCGGCCGGCCCGGGCTCCGGCTCGCAAATAATTATTTGCTGGCAGGGGGTGGCTATAGCTAAATTAGCCCCACAGCAACAGGCTGCCCGGCAGCAGGTGCGATCAGTAGTGCTGCCAGCCAGCCGAGCACCATAATTCCGGTGCCGCCCGCAAACTAGTGAGCTCTGCAGCCAGGCTCTACCTCCAAGTTCCCCACAAAATGTAACTCCCCGCGTCCTGGCAGCAGGACGTGCCCTTACGTCCCCACGCCCCCCCCCTGCGGCACCATGGCCAAGTTGTAACATGTGAATTGACTGGGCAACGGCTATATTGGAAGTAGCTTTTGGGCACTACCCGGCCGGGCCAGGACGTCAGTCTGTCTGACTCAGACATGGTTCAGCGGCACTGCGGGAATCTCAAAGATACATTGTAGCAGCATCATGAGCCTGCCTAGCTGCTGGGAGCACCGCAAGCCTGTAGGAGCAGCCTGCGCAGGCTACAGGTGCGCGCTGCCAGCTGCCACAGACACACTATTTTGTAGTGCTTCTGTGACAGCTGAGTATGCATTATGCGTGACAATGCATTTCAGTGCGGTGATGCGGATCACCACACTGAAATGCGTTAGTCTAACGCCTGATGCGTGGTACTTGGCAGGACTGATGATCAGCGCCTGGATACCCTCACGGGTGACAAGCAGCGCTCTACAAATCTCCTGATTGATATTAGAAACCAGTATGGACAGTTTGAAATAACTTGTTAGATAGTCTTTTTAAGGTGTGCAGGTTTAAGGCCAGAAATTCGTTGTAGCTTAGTTGAAAATGTGAAAGCTGCCATTAGGACTTTTGTCTCTAAAATGCAGGCAATAAAAGGGCACTCAAATGTAGGTGGATTATGAACCTGTTTCGTATTGTAGACGTAGTTAGAAAAAAATAGCCCCGATTTATTTAAAAGATTTTATATCTATTTTCTGACGTTTCGTAAAATGCCACAGTAATATGAAGGCAAAAACACCTGATGCAATCCAGTCATTCTTCTTTTACCAGAACTGTTTTTGGAAAGTGTTTAATATTTTTTGTTAGAGACAGAAGTGGTCATGTCAGAGGTGTAACACAAGCCCCTGCAGCGCTGGGGGCCCCCACTCCTTCAGGGGGCCTCCATGCGGGCCAAGGTCAATGAATATCTATGAGAGATTAACTCAGGGGCTATCCTTTTGCGTTATGCCACTGGGACATGCGGTAGCATACTAAAAAAAATAACGTAGCAACAACTAAACAAAAGAAAATGCCGCTGTTAATTAACCACACGTACGTTGAACCCTGCGTCAAACCGGGTGACCTTTCGTTAAGCAGAGAAGGCTTGGCGGGTTCACTGTTATGACGCACCTTTGTAGCCTCCGACGGGATAAACTCCATTTCAGGTGAAAAAGAGGTGAGGGGGGTCTTGGAATATAATACTAGCATTTCAAGTAGGGACTCCCATTTTCCACAAAGACGACAAAGAAAGCAGCTCTAGGCGAAATTAGGTTAGGTTTAAAGGAAGTTTCCAGAGTTTGGCTATTATTGAAAAGCGCACAGGCAAAATTCATATAAGAAGGGGGTATTTGTTTACGTTCCCTGGAGCAGAACGGAGATGATCAAAGTACAAAGCGAACACGAGCTCCGTCCGGAGGCAGAGAGTAATAGCTTTTTATTCCCAGCCCCCTACCTAGTAATGAGACACCAGTGGGGGGTCTTTAGCCTCGCAAGTTACAAATGTTATTACCAGAGAACCAAATACATTCTGTTTGGGAGGGAACTATAGCCAGGCATCGCACAAAAGGAAGTTTTGAAGTAGTGCATGGTCCAAAGTATGAAAGAAATTCCCTGCTCTGTCACCCACTCACCCGATTTTCTACCTTGTTTCCTCGCCATGCAACGCTTCACCAAGTTTGCATTAAATAGTTTACAATACATCCATACAAACGTATAAACAGGACCATATCTACGGTCACCAACATGTAGAAAATGTAACATGGTGTTTTACCAGCTTCATTGGGAAGAGTGCAGCGTTGGCCTGATTCTTTTTTTCAGCATGTATTTGTATAGATATTTTATTTTCTCATGGCACACGAAAAACAATTAAACCTTAACGACTCCCTTTGATTTTGCAGCTCACCTTGAGAAATTTTGTTTGAAACACACCGAATTATTAGATTTTAGGCGAGCAAATATTTTAACTAATATAGATGATAAATGAAAAATGTGCATTCTGAGAAAGATCCAAAAAAGGTTTAAAGAACAGTTCGATATGAGTCCTATGTGGTTATATTTTTGCAGTATCAGTATTAATGCAAATTGTTGGGCCTAGTGGACTCCATGCTATAAGTTGTACATCTTTGTGTAGGAGCATTTCGAGAAAAAACTCGTAAATATTTGAATCATTACAAATTAAGCCACTCACATAAATCATATTTCTCAACAGTTTTCGGTGTCCCAACTTTATGACAAGAGATGAAGCTGGATTGCTCCCAATGCCCAAACTGCATGGGCAGAAGCTGTGGGACTTTAATTTTCATTGAATTTATCGAATGTATAAAATACAATTGTGCAACGCAAAGACAACTGTACATACACTGTGCGGCTGACATGGATCTGGGGTGGCGAGGGGGTAAAGGGTTGTAAAAAAAGAAAAAGACATATCTCTTCGCCCCTCTGTCCCACTCCGTCTCTACGCCGAACAGGAAGCAGCCAGGGTCCCCTAAGCCAATCGCAACGCTGAAGCCAATCACAACGCTGCAATGCAAAGTTGTGATAAATGCTGATACAGCGGGGAAGGGTATTTAGCTTGTGCAGTAAATACCGTCTTATCCAAGTTTTCGTCTAGAAAGTGAGGTCTCCGATGAAGAATTTGTGTTTACTGTGCTAAATTTCACATTTTGATATTTACTACTTCCTCCCTTACCCCATGGTTTTATCTGTCAAAATTTATCAGGGGACAATTGCTGCGTTGAGGTGCTTACTGCACATCTCAGCATTCTAAACCCTTCACAAATGAGGGTGTAAATTCTGATCCCTGTGCATACTCCTAACACCAGTAATCAAGTCTCAAGAAGGTGGATTAGTAAGAAGAGAGGAACAGTAATCCAGACATGAAATGACACGTGTAATAATCAAGATGTTGGCAGCAGAGACAGTCAGAAGTGGATCAAGGTTATAAATAAAATGAAGAGCCTTAACATGACCCAGGATTTTAGGGTGTGGGATTACATAAGCCTTCCTAGGTTGGGAGACGTCTGGTCAGGTCAACACATGAAACCCTTTGAAGAACTTATGGAGGAAGATGATCTACACATTGTTTAATTCTTCCATTTTTTACAACTAAGACACATGCTAGACCTCATTAGGGCCCTGCAAGAGAACTTTCCAGAGTTCAGTCCCTTGGAGGCTAAGCAAATACTGTGACCAATGGGGCCGTAGGGCATATCAAGACTGTATAGATATCCCTCATACTTAACGTTCCAGACTCTGTTAACACTCTACAAGACACATGGCAGAGCGATTAGTGGACCTAGATGAGGACAAATGGAGGGAAGCCAGGATATCTCAGATGGTGTTAGCAGTGTTGGCCTGCCCGTGGCTGATTCAATGTAAGTACCTCCACATGTATATTATACGATACGCCTGTGAAACTGTGCTGGATGAACAGTAGACCTGATCCAAATTGTACTAGATGTTTGGTGGAGGGGAGGCGTTCCTACATACGGTTTGGAAGTGCCCATTGATCCAACAATTTTGGTCACTGATTGAACGTTCCTTTGGCAGAACAATTCAGTTTACTCCCAAAATGGCCCTGCTGGGCTTGTTGGCGCAATGGAGAGGGTGCAGAGGTCACTGGCTACTCTGGTGCTAGTCTGTATATTGGCTAAAAGAGACAAAAAGTGCAGGTGGGGTTCCTGTGTAGTACCATCACTTCGAGAATGGCAGAGAGGAATGGACCATTTTTGATTATGGAAAATGATATATACAAGACCCAATGATGTTCCCAGAACTTTGAAAGTGTTCTCACTGCGTCCCCCATATTTTTGCAGACATGGGATACATAGACTCAAGCCTGTGGGCCATACCAAAGGTAGATAGGAGAAGACCGAAATATGCCATGTGGACTCCCCATTGGGCACAGTAGTCTTCTAACCTACTTGATAATATATGCTTGTTCTGATCTCAAATGGAGTGATATTACTGGTGGAGCTGCTGTCAGAGGTATCCAGAGGTTATTATGTGAGTATGCATAGCAGGCATGGACAGTGTTGGGATCGCAATGTCATCTGCAAGATGGTTGTTACCATAAAAAAATCAATACAAATTTGTATAAAAGAAGGGACATGAATGAAACACCATTGACATGAGTTATTGTCAACTATATAGGAATTTTGTTTTTAGAAAGTGACAAATCAAAAGAAACACCAAGGTTGTTGATAGCACAGGAAGGCAAAATAAGCGACGCAGGAAATTAAATACAGTTTGGAGGCAGGCAGACAGCCATGGTATGAGGGAGCAGAAAAGAAGGCAATTTCTTTTTTGGAAATGTGAAGATGAAGAGAATGAAAAGTTACCCTGTACTAAATGGGAGTTATGTATTTGGGGATTTTATGATGAAAATTAGATGTGAAAGAAGAAATGTGAATAAGATAGTTGTCTATAAAAATTGGCAATGAGGATCATAGAAAATAGATGCAACAGGGAGCTATAGATACAAAAAGCAAGGGGGAATAAAATAGAGCAAAGAAGAATAGTGTATTGAAAGGAAGAGATTTAGAGGTTGCATGAAACAAATTAAGAAGAATCAGAGAGTCTTCACATGATATGTCAGAATATTGGTAAGCACTCAATGACCATTTGGCATCTCAGCGATGGAACTAAAGAGGTGAGAGGACAGCAGAATAGAACAGTATTGAGTTGGACGAGAACAACAACAAAATTAGCGCAAGGGCTTTATGGAAGACTAAGCAGCTAGAATCCCAATAGAGATGAAGAGGCAGGGCATTTCAGTGTTGATGCACATGAACAAAAAGCCTAGCCCACTCAGCAAGCTCTGTTGAAGCACTGGATCTAAATAAGATGAAGCACTGGACCTAAAGAAGTCTGGAACCAGAACAAACAATCCCCCATTGGGTAGTAGGAAAGAGGTTTATCAGAGATAATCTTTGGTCCATAGCAATAAAAGGAGTGGTGCAGAAAGTATAACATTTTAAATAGATTTTTCTGAGAAACTGGTAGCCACTGAAGAGGATAGAGGGCTTCTATGATGTGATCCTATTATTTCTGCAGTTCAAAAACTAGCTGGATGGTAATATTTTGGATTTGTTGAAATCTTTTAACGCTCAGACTGGCAGACCTAAATAACAAACATTCCCATAACCCAACAAAGCAGAATGCAGGCTGCAGTACCAGAAACATGTTGCTCTGTGGAAAGGAAAGGTAGAACCTTTAAAAAGAGTCGCAGTTGGAATAAACAGGAGTCAGAAACTGGTTCAATCTACTCTATCATGAAGATATTCTTGTCCAATACAAAGCCTAGATTTGCTATTTTTAAGGATGGAGTAGGGATTTCACAAATCTCAGCTATACAAAGTGAACATTTCCCAGAGGGTTCCTGACCAAAGTACTAAAATTTCAGGTTTGTTTGAATTGTATTGCCTCTATAAAAGAGTGATGAAAAGCTGTAAAAATGCCATTAAATCTGCCAGAGGTGTTTATAGACTTTAAATTGATGGTAGAGTGTGAGGAACCAAAAGGCATCCAACACAAGACCACAAGATTTTTAGGGCGAGAAGTGGAGAGCTACAGTGTGAAAGCAGTCAGATGAAAAGGAGAAGTAATAACCCAGAGATGACCTGGTTAAACCACCTAACCAAGCAATCAATAAGTAAGTTATGGCTGACCATATCAAAAGAGGTAGCAAGTTCTAATAGGTCCAGCCCTGAAGTCTAACACCCGAATTGCATCATCTTAATTTCATTCAAAGCAGCCAAGAGGACATATATGGTCCCTCTTCCAGGGCAGAAAATATTGTGAGACAGGTCAAAAAAGTTAGAGGACTCCAATTGGCCAGAGAGTCATCTGACCAGGAAGATTCGGAGATGGATGGCCGGCAAGGAGGATCTTTAGTGTGCTCTTATTAACACACGGTCAACAGTTAAGCATGCAGCAGAAATACAAGAACTCTTGTCTCAGGGGCTACTTGATGTTTTGTTCATCAGGGAGACTTGGCTAATGAACACGGTAGTCCTGACATAGCCTGAATGTGTCCTACAGGTTTTACCATAAAACACCTGCCATACCCTAATCAACGGGGTGGTGGCGGTGTTGCAATAAGGGCCAAGGACAAATTATTCGGTCAGGGAATTAGATTTGCCAGAGATGCCCTCCGTAGAGATGTTGGGGTTCATTGCCTCGTCCCTGGCTTCAGCATTGTTGTGTTTTATCACCCCCTGACAGACTCCTTTATTTACCAATTCATTGACCTCGTACTTTTACCTTCCTTGGTGATGCCAATTTTATCTTACCGCTTTTGGTCTATGTATGTTAGTTCTTAGCCCTACTCACTCCAAAGGCCATACATTGGACTTAATTTTAGGACTAGAGGAATTAATTCACTGTAAGGATAGCATTCAGTTAGTGTAGAACAATCACTTCCTGGTTCCTTTTTAGCTTGAAGCCTACTAGACAGAGCAGCTGTCTGGCAGGAAAAGGCTTCTTGTGGGCATTCTGAAAGCTTCCCTGAGAATGCATTCCACATATTGCTTATATTGGCTTTGCATTTTCTGGGCTTTCTATTTGCTGGCTTTATTTGTTTTAGGCTGTTCAGCATGTCTTTGTCGCTCCCTTGGAATAAACCTTGTTCACCATCGCTCCTTCTATTCTGCCACGAGTCCTCGCTTTCTGTAAACAGGACTTTAAATTTTGTTCTTATCTTGCCACATTTGCTGTACATTCAAAGACAAGGTCAAATGTCAGGCTCTGTCTTCTGAGAGAGCCTGGTGTTTACTTTTCTTTTCTGACTTCAAAGTGGGAGGATTTATGTGACAATCTTGTTGGGTATGAGGAAAGAAAATGTTTTTTCTAGCACACAGCAAAATTGAAATGTCTGTAAATGAACTATGGAAAGATTTCAGAATATATCAGAATCACAAAAGCACAAATGAAACACTTTCTGTAATTCAGAAGTGTGGTGGAAACACATTTTAATCTATTCAAAACAAATCAGTACACTAGGTGATGCCATTTCCACACATTATGCAGTATACAAACAATAGTTTTGCAGTAAACGTGTATGTGCAAATATATTTGTCAATTGAAAATGTGTTGTCTGTAATGGCAGTGCGCTATCACACCATGCATTCTCCACAGTCCACTCTACTCCACTCTATGCTCTTCCACTCTACACAACTCAACTCTGACACTTCACACTAGGCTACCCTATGACACTCCACTCTACGACACTCATGCCACTATACTCCATCCTACACCAATTAACTCTGACACTTTACTCCACTCTATGCTACTGCACTTCACTCTACTCTACTCCACTCCACGGCACTGCACTCTATGCCACTCCACAAAACTATACGCCACACAACACCACTGCACTCTACAACTCTATTCCACTCCACTCTATTGGTTAAAACACATTGGCAAAGCCAACAGCTCTTGCATAGGCAACACCTATTGGCTTTGCCAATGCTTGTTCTTTTAAGTCTTCCCCCAGTGACACACAAGAGCAGACTATCACCTAAATTACAAAAGAAGTGTCCTAGAACAAAACTTTCCATTACAGACGTTTTCCACAATTTGAGGGACAGAAATCGCAGTAGTAAAATGGAATCAACTACTGAGAGAGTTTCACACGATATACTGAGTGGGTCGAGACTGCTCTAGATGTAGTTCTGCTTTATTATAGCTTTAACAACAAGTGGCATAATCCCACTGCCCCTTGCTATACGCATGCCCTTAGGGAGGCAAAATTGGGCTGCAAATAGTTAGAAAGACTCTAGCACCATGAGTAATTAATCAAGCATCCCATCCATCACTTTTTTGTGCACTTCAGTATAACAGACATGCCTAGACGTAGATCCCCGTACATACTGTGCCACTGGAACCAAGCTACACCCGACTGATGAGCCCTAACAAGGACGCAACCGGTCTTGGGTTGCCTGTGTTCTTGCTCAGAGAGGACTTGACCTGGCAGTTCAGCCTGGACTGTTCCCATTGGAGGAGGGTCAAGATTGATTTACATATGGCTGGGCCTAAACAGGTGTAATGGTGTGCAGAATAACAACTGAGTGGGATGTGACCTGAGAAATTATCAGTGGTGGAGATTATTTCAAGCATTCCATCCATCACTTTTTTGTATACTTCAGCTGAGGGTCAAGTTGGAGTGGCGATAGCCATTGTCTCAGTTTTCTCGGTTATCCCATTCCCCTGCTACCCCACATATTATCTCAGGTATGGTTCGCTGTGAAATCGGAGAGGTGAGGTGGAAACATTCTTCACTTTAAGGCAAGTGCTTTGTGACACTAGTCGAGACTTTGATGGTGAAAACCCTGCTCTTCGCCCACCTCTAATTGAGGCAGTCAAATTGTGAATTTGGTGGGGCAGGAACCCCGCTGATTTACAGTGGGGCTCTTAGTCCTCCAAACTCTAAATGACCCCCTGAGTCTAAAGAGAAGGACAATCCATCCCAGAGAGCAATAGAAGAATTCACTAGCGATCATTGAGAAATGTTTGGGTCCCTGAGTCCCGTTGCTGGGGCAGCCATGCGCTCTATAAATACTATAACATAACATAACATATGCAGCAGGGGGTCTAAGTTCTGTGACCACGCTGTTGTCAAAAGTATTCGCGCTTGCAGGGAAAGGTAAGGAGTCTGCAGTCCCAAATATGATCTTCTCAAAAGAAAATAAAAGAAAATTACAAATAATTCCTCTGAGTGTGGCATTTCATATTTGATGGCCTGGCCGAAGCTGGTTTTTAAAGGTTTTTGAACCTCTAAAAGCCCATTTTGCATAAGCTTATACCCAGAAGATGCAAGCTGAATCTGCACAAAGACATGAGTTGTCAATGTGAAATGATAGTATGATAAACCAGCGCACAGTGGCCCATTTTGTAGGCAAACAATGCTCACTGAATCTCCGATAACCAATTCCCTCAACAGACCAGACCTCTTGCTACCCTGGGTACTCCAAGAGCCCTCTGTATTCAACTTCGATCTGCAACTCCCTTAAGTTCACAATTTTTTTATCAATAGATGAGGTAATTTGCTCTCTCTACAAGAATGGAAATGGGAGCCACCTTTCCCCTGTTGGGTAGTAAAAGGTAGCCATAACCAAGGTGCTGTGGGCCTCTGACATCCATAAGCTGAGGTGCCAATGCACCTGCTGCACTAATGATAGGTAGGCCCCAGGTCAGTCTTCTTTCATGGATCTCCTGTTTCATTGCAAAACCTTCTGTAGCTGTCTCAGAGAAACGTAGAGTAAGCATGGGTTGAGGTGACGAGCAAAATAAAGACAGGCAGGGAATGGAAAGAGTGGACGGGCTGTGTGGCTGTTATCTACTGTTGAATTCTGATCTATTATGCTTTATGGGGAAGCGCTTGGATTTTGTCACTGCTCTGACATTGCACCAGAGACCACTTGTTCTTTCTTGCTCCTGCGCTTGCTGGGGACTTTCTATCACCTTTCCACAAGACAACGCCGTCTGCCAGGGGGTAGCCGCAGCACCTTGCCACCGCTGGGGTTTCATAGTCCAAAAATCCTCTTGTTCTTCCACAGCTGACTTCAATCCTGCAATCCTACCTACTTAACTGCCACACTGACCCGCTGCGCGGGCAGTATCTGGGCAGGGCCAAGGGCAGGCCTGTCCATGCACGGAGCCCAGACGGGGCTGGGCCACGCCTCTGATATCTTACCTGCCGTAACTTTTGTAATTTAGGACTGTGTAGTACCTTACCACTTCATCTGAATTCTCAACTAGCAGATGATCGATCGGAACCAATTTTCCAACTTAGTGTCCCATTTTGTTTCATGAGGAGAGCCTGCGAGATCTGTCACAGCTTACATGGCAAGAAGTTACAGCTGGCTGTGGGGGGTCCTGCTCGCTACTGTGTGAGCTGGGACTGCCAAGGACCTTTTACTAAACTAGTTTACTAAAAGCTTCGTTTACACTACTCTTTCACTAGGAAGTCTGCTCTTGACAGGATTTCACTCGGCCACTCTCTCTCTGGCGCTGCTTTTGTCTTTTTTTGATTTCAGCCAGTGATAGAAGCATCTTATGCAGCTGAGGCTGTGCTTGTAATCATCAAGACCCCTCGTTGGGTAGGGCAGAGATTTGCATTCTACAGTCAGTTTAGATAACACCCTAAGTGTGGGCAGGATGCCAAGTTCCCAGTGGTGTGATGCTTTTTCATTATTCTTAGATATCTGCAATTTTAAGCAGAGTTTTGTCCCGTTGAGATATGTTGGCTCAAATTAAAGGGGGCATTGTGTCTAGCTGGTTTTACAGGTATAGTTCTTGCTTATCTGTCACTTTATCTTGGTGAGAATAGGGTTGTGGCAATCTGCTTCTCACCCCTACCTAATCTAGTTATGGGGAAGAGGAAGGTCGCCGACGTTGCTACCATCCACCATGTGGCCTTAACGATGATCAGCGTACCACAGCATTTTTTACGCTTATTTACTATTGTACATATTATTTGCTCAAAATCCCCATTTATCTGATGGTCTTGTGTATGATTCTTAGTAGTGTATATTGCACAACTCCATAATCTAGCGTTTACTATTTGCCCACCTTATTTGTTTTCTAACCTTAGTTATGTGATGTTTTTGTGCATTACCCATACTTGCTAATGTCTTATGATTTAGAAGGGCTTATTGTATACCTCCATAACTACTCTACTACCAGTCGACTGGCTTATATGCGACTTTGGCAAGTTTGAAGCGCATGTGAGCATCAATTGAGAATCGTATTGATCACTGTACAACGCCACCACTCCACAGCGCCCTGTCCAGCCTTCTATCCAACCTAACCATATCCAAACATAGTGTATGAGTGATGATCTGCAGTGAGCAATATGCCCGGCCCAAACTTCTAAGCACTCCCTTACTACCCCCCATCTTGCAGTTCAACTGTAACCAGACACTAAATATCTCTAACAATGTTTACCCACAAACCCCTTGACACTGCACTCGTGAGATATGGCCACAACTCATGGAGCATCACGTATCCTAAAAAGGTCTCCAATAACGCAAAAAGAAATTCAAACACAAACTATTGAAACAGCACCCAGAAACACTAATAGCTGAAACCTACCATAGCGTGACCAATGGCAACAAGAAAACCGACTTTGTCTTCTTTTCCAAACGCCCTGCAAAATGGAAAATTATCTTCCTTCTCCACCTACAAGTCACTAAGGCAATCAAAATACCCTATGGAACAAAACTGACGACATCCCCCTCCCCAACCTTTAGAGGAAAAATCACTATATGCATTTTCAGGACAGGGAACATACTTATACAAGCTACTGACCCTCACCTCACCATCTTTGATTGACACTTCCCGTCACTTTTCAACTCACTCACGCAACAGGGCCATTTGCCCCAAACTCCTTTCTCCCCCTTACCATGGACCATCAACCCAGAACTGGCCCACCTTCTCCCCACAGGTTCACTATGCAACTCTGTGACACCCCCTGACACTCTTCGCAACCTTGCTGCCCCCATCAACATACACCGCCGACAAATACCCACTAGAATGACTTCACTTGCTTCCACCCCAACCAGCGCAGACACGGTAACAAAACTCGACGATGCACACCCCAAGCCAAGTGAGGCGTGCCCCAACTACAGACCATCAGCTACTGAACTCTCAGCTGACGCACCCCTCCCGACTTATGCAGACCCTACTCTACTCACACAGACTGTCTAAACTCCCAGTCCCAACAACACTGATCACCCCCATCCTCTCTTATACTCAGGACTTGCTGCATATCCTCCCACTCTCAATGCTGGAAGCATCAATAACACACTCACACAGATCCTGAAACGAATGGATCAAAAACTCTATTCTCTTGCGAATGACATAGTGCATCTGAGACAGGACCTCTCAAGTCAGGCCAAGCTATCCCGCTCTCACACTCACGATAGTTATAAATTGCCTCAACACACAGGTTCTCCTACAGCCTTACAATGCACCCACTGGCCCTCTACTTCCTTGTGTCATCAGTCCCACAGACCCCACCTTACTCAATGCCCCTTATCCATACTAGAAGCTGATGCTATCAGCGAATCTTACCTTACAAAGAACCAGAATATGGTTCCAAAACCCCCCTCCACAATCCCAGTAATAGTGGGCACAAATAGAGGGCAGGGAATATCCTTAGTAGAATGTAGTGTTTGAATGATGGTATATTGAGCAGGAGGTCTGGGCGAGTTGATAATTATAGGGATTCTATCATGCATGCTCCTCAACTGTAGATCAGCAGTTCAACACGCTACAGATATCGCAGAAGCTGTACTCAGTTAAGAAATTGATATCGCTTTCCTCACTGAATCCTGGCTTAATGACCACTCTACCCCCCATAGTGGACCTGCTTACACCACCTGGATACATCATCATTAGACATGACAGACCTAAAAGAACAGGTGGAGGACTAGCCATCATTCACAAAGAAGGAATATATCTTTCCATTTTAAATAACACAGAATATTCGACTTTTGACTACCTGTGTGTTGAGCTTAAAGTCAAAGGCTCCCCTCCTATCAAACTTCACACCATCTACCACCCTCCTGGTGATCGTGCCCTCTTCGCAGAAGAGTTATCTGACCTAGTAACTCGGTTCTCCTTAACGGACACGAAGGAAGGGTTCTTGGGCAACTTCAACATTCACTGGAACAACTTAGAAGACACCACAGTCCGGTACTTCATAAACCTTCTTGAAATAAACGACCTTAAACACCTCTGCAATGAACCAACACATATTAAAGGCTCCACTCTAGATGCGATTATCACTAAAAATCAACTGGCCTCTCTTAGTTCCATCTCACCCATTGACTGGTCGGACCACCATCTCATACTGTTCAATATTGATATCTTGTCAGACCCCACCCAGACTTAACAAAGAAACCTAAGCAGTGGACCAGGAACTTCAGTTCAGTTATTGGGACTTCTTTCCAATCCAGGATTCGTGCCCAACTACAACGTCACCCTCTCACTAATACCGTTGATGATCTCACTGCCCACTATAACACAGCGATGTCTGAAGTTCTCGAGCAAGTGGCACCGCTCAAACTAAAACAACCGAGATCAATCCAATCAAAATCTTGGTTCAACTCAGATCTTAACAACGAAAGAAGACAACTCAGACAGACAGAAAGGACATGGAGACAAAACCCCTCAACAATGCACCTAGCACTACTTAGAACTGCAAGGCTGTCATATAGGAAGCACATTTTTAGAGAAAAAGCCTCTTTCTTCCACAACCAAATTGACAGTGCAAAGAATAGACCCAGGAAGCGCTTCAACATTGTTAAAACGACAAACCACCTCTTCATCCCCACACAAAAGAATCTCCATTAAAGAATGCTGTGAAGAAATTGCCAGCTTCTTCACTGACAAAGTCGCAAAAATTGAGCAATGCTTCTTTCAAGTCACAAATCTACCCTCCCTCCTAACCGTCCCCACTGACTCACCTCCCTCCACGGTAGCGCCATTACCAGAACTTACTAATGACCAAATGGCCCCAAAAGAAACTAACAGCAACCATAATCTCACCCAACTGAAAAACAATGCCAATTGGTCTGACTTCAAACCCATGACAGAAATGAAAGTATTCAATAGAATTGCTAACTTAAATCTCACTTCACACACTAAGGATCCCTCCCATCCACAATAGTACAAAATCTCAACCACATCATTGCCCCGTTCAGGACAAAAATTCAATACATCTCTCGCCTCGGGCTGTGTACCCGATTCCCTCCAACTAGGACAAATCACACCCATACTCAAAAATCCTGGGGCAGACCCTAATGATCTCAACAACCTCAGACCGATCTCCAACCTCCCGTTCCTTGCCAAAGTTATGGAAAAATGCATCTTACAACAACCTAACCATCATATAGGTGAATTCAACCTTCATGACACCTTCCAATCAGGGTTCAGGAAAGGATGTAGCACAGAAGCTGCAATGCTCAAAATCTCAGATGACATCCACAGATCCTTAGACGAAGGAGACGCATGCCTACTTATCCTACTTGACCTATCAGCGGCTTTTGATACCGTAAGTCACCCAGCCTTTCTTGAGTCACTGAAGATCAGCTCTGGTATCAGTGGCACAGTCTTAAAATGGTTCACATCTTACCTAGAACACTGATCACAACAAATTAAAATCAACTCTTGTCTCTCTAAACCCACACCAGTTATACCGGTTGTGTCCCAGGGCTCAATTCTCTCCCCTTCCCTTTTCAATCTCTTCATGGAACCCCTTACAATCATCCTGAAGCAAGCAGGGATCAAATATCACCTATATGCTGATGACACAACTCCATTACAAAATCAAATCACCCAGTGACATCATACATCTCAATGCCACACAGAGCAAGATACAATCATGGTTTGATTCCAACCACCTAAAGTTAAACCCCAACAAAACAGAAATAATACTGTTCTCCTCTAAAAGTAACCACCTACCAGTCCAGGACTGGCTCAACGAGCTGAATGGGGAGTTGGACAGAGTGAGAGAACAATTTAGTGCAAAGTCCTTAGGCATCACCCTGGACAAAAACATGTCAATGAAGGATCACATCAAAAACTCAGCCAAAGGAGCACTTTACACACTAAAACATCTCAAGAAAATTAAACCATTCATTCCCTCCGATGATTTCAAGAAGGTCGTACAATCTCTTACCCTCTCCAAACTGGACTATGGGAATGCCATCCTCACAGGGACACCGAAAACTCACCTTGCCCCCCTTAGATCAGCTCTAAACATGGCAGCCCGAGTCATAACAGGTATTAAACGGTTTGAACACATCACACCAGCCTTCAAGATCCTCAACTGGCTTCCTGTCGAAGGAAGATGGACATACAAGACTGGCTGTATCACCCACAAAGCCCTACACACACATACCCCCAACTAATTAGACAGCAAACTCACGAATGCAGTAAGAACCAGAACTCTGAGAAGCTCCAACTCACTTCTTCTCGTACCTACCAAACTAAAAAATAATTCAACCCAGACTCGCTCTTTTTCTGGAAATGCACCAATCATTTGGAACTCTCTCCCTAGAGATCTATGATGCAACCCCTCCTTGTCTTGCTTCAGAAGAACCTGAAACTCCTTCTCCTCAACAAATACTTTAACACCTAAGCGAACTGAACTCTGTTCAAATATCTCTCTTTCTAGGATTAGACCCTCTGTGAGAGTCAGTTGTTTGATTGCTTCAACTGTCTATTAGGTCTTTCTCTCCCTTAACTCATACTGTTCTAATGGCCCACATACGGTAACCACCCTAATTGCCAACGATTCTCTTTGTATCTATTTCTGCTTGTGCTAAAATCTTTGTGTCTCGCATCATATGTCAGCGACCTGATTATATTGTCTTTTCACGGTTATGTAAAGCGCTCCGATACCTTTGGGTCTAGCTAGCACTATATAAAACCTATAAATGAATATATAAATCCCTAATAAACCCAATAAATATGCTAGGAAAACCAAAGATGCCCCCACTCTCGACCAAATTGATGACTAATGGTATTGGTGGGTTCAAGATTGCCTCACCCTCTTCTAACTCGGACCAGTGGTCCTAAGAAGAGTGCTAAATTAACACTGCAGAGCATCTTTGGTAAAAAAAAAAAAAAACAGGTAGGGGAGACTGGGCTAAGAGGAGTCCTACTGGTACTTGTCCGTATCACATTACCAGACGCAGCAGGGGGAACCACCAACGCCCGGCCAGTTTGTCCATCTCCACCCCTTGAACCAGGGGTGATTTGCTCTATAGATTCTCGCCCTTGATTGAAAGGGCTCTAAAAGGTCCGCCAGGCTCAGCATGTAGGAGGGAGGAGCCTAGTATAATCACTTGGTCACATGACCCTACATCCAAACTGTATGAAATAGTGCTTACCCTGCATAATGAAGTGGTGGGCCTAACGGAACTGGTAAAGTCTCTGGAAAGTAAATTAAATACTGCGACTGACATGATTACTCAGATCATTAACTGCTGCTAATCTGCCTCCATCTATGCCCCCTTGCTTTCCCTTCCACCTGCTCAAACCACCACAGAAGATCCAAGGAAATGCATGGGCACTGGAAGGCCACAACAAGCTACCTACCCTTTACAATCTAAGAGACTTTAGGACAAGCAGCACGATTCAGGCTGTAGACTGGACTTTAGACATACCCATAATTGCTCAGGTATTAATACTGCAGGGCTCCCTAGTGGGACTACTTTCCCAGGATCAATTAGGGTATCCCAAAGAAGGCATGTAAGGCATGGTCAGTTGGATAGGAATTTGTAGGTCCTACTTATAGGAGATCTGCCATTGTCGGAACCTGTAAGAGTAATTACTACTTTAAATTGATTAATGTTCCTAAGCTGGACAAAATTTGCTTCGAGAGTAGAGAGTCATTGCTCAGTAAAGTCGTATACTGTCTAAACAGTAATTATAAATGTAAGTCGAACATCATGTCGGACATCCAGAATGTACAAAGGAAATCACCAGATTCAGAGTTGTATGATACAATTGAGATTGAGGTCACTTCCAGGTAAATCTTTAATGACCTCTTGGCAATAGAAGCCAGTTGTTAGAAATGGGGGTCTCTATTTGGAAGAGGTAGGTACCTTTGTCCAAATAGGGACCCTTGCTTCTAGTCAGGGTAAGGGGATACACACTTTAGATAACCCCTGCTCACCCCCTTGGTAGCTTGGCACGAGCAGACAGGCTTATCCCAAAGGCAATGTGTAACGTATTTGTACCAACACTCACAGTAACATAGTGATAACACCACAAAAGGACACCACACCAGTTTAGAAAAATAAAATATCTTTATCTAAACTAAACAAGACCAAAACAACAAAAATCCAACATACACAGTTAAAAATATGACTTTCAAAAGGTTTCAAGAACTTGTACCATAGAAAACTATGGATGCGTGACTTTTCACCAAAGTACCTGTAGATGCGTCAAAGTTCTCAAGCCAAACAGCCGCAGCGTCGGAAAACAAAGAGATGCGACATTCCTGAGACCTTGGGGAGGCGATGTGACAGTCCCGCTGCACGCAGAGGAAGGGTTGCGTCGAATCCGGTCTGTACGAGGAGTGATGCGTCGATTCTTCGTGACGGTGCCGGTCCGCAGGTGATGCGTCGGTAAAACTTGCCGCACAGGTACGATGCGTGGAAATCCGGGATGCGGCGGCGATCGATGCGGCATCATCGAGCGGCGCTGCGTCGGTCCTCTTCAACCGCGATCCCTCGATGCGTCGATTCCTGTAGTTCTTTGAGTTTCTTCTTGCTTCCAGCTCCCAAACAGCAGCAACAACCTCCAGAGGCCCAAAACTGGCACAGATACCACAGGGCAGGTCAGAACTCACAAAGGCAGAGTTCAGGGGAGCTGGGGGTGAAGTCTTTGTGACCCTGAGACTTCTGAACAGGAGGCCAGCTCACTTCAGGCCCTTGGAGATCTCCTTCAAGCAGCGGACACAGCACACAGCAAAGTCCTTCTCCTTTCCTTGGCAGAAACAGCAACTACAGGCCAACTCCAGACACACAGCAAGGGCAGTACTTTTCCTCAGTCTCTCCAGCTCTTCTCCTTGGCAAAGGTTCCTCTTGAATTCCAGGAATGATCTAAAGTTCAGGGGTTTTAGTTCTAATACTTATACCCCAAAATGTCTTTGTTCTCTTTGTGCAAGGGGCTCTGAGCCCAGTTCAAACCAGTTCTGAGGGGTCTCTCCAAGTGCACAACAACATCCATTTGTTTGTCTGGAGCCTTGGCTCCAGACACACCACAGGAGGGCGGAGCCAACATTGTGGATGGCAGGCACAGCCCTATTCAGGTACAGGTGCTACTCCTCCCACCACTCCAAATGCAGGTCAGGCCTATTCAGCCTAGTGCTGACTCATCCAGACTCCTGGAGCCACTGCACCTTCCCAGCCCCTGTCACTCCAAAGCCAGACAGTCAATCCACAAACAGGCAGAGGCACACAGGAAGGTTGAACAACAAAATAGCAACTTTCTAAAAGTGGTATTTTCAAACACACAATTTAAAAACCATCTTTACTAAAAGATGTGTTATTAAATCCTGAGTTCAGGGATACCAAACTCCATTTTTCTATCTTATCCCTATGGAACGATATGTTTGTAAAATGTTACAAAGCATTCTCCATTCTGTCCTATGGGCAAGATAGCCTTTCAATAGTGAAAAATGAAATTGGCAGTATTTCACGATCAGGACATGTTACACACACCAGAACATGTCCTACCTTTCACATACACTGCACCCTGCCCAGGGGGGTACCTTGGGCCTACCATAGGGGTGTCCTATGTGTAAGGAAAGGGAAGGGTAGGGCCTGGCAAGTGGGTGCACTTGCCAAGTCGACATGGCAGTTAAACTGCGCACAGGCACTGCGGTGGCAGGCCTGAGACCTCTTTTTAGGGCTACTCTTGTGGGTGGCACAATCAGTGCTGCAAGCCCACTAGTAACATTTGAGTTACCAGCCCTGTCACATTCAGTGCACCTTACTAGGGACTTACTGGCAAAACAAATATGGCAATCAGGGAGAACCAATCACAATATCAATTTACACAGAGAGCAAGAGAGCATATGCACTTTAGCACTGATCAGCAGTGGTAAAGTGCCCAGAGTCCTATAGCCAACAACAACAGGTCAGGAAAAAATAGGAGGAAGAAGCAAAAGGTTTGGGGATAACCCTGCAAAAAGGGCCATTTCCAACACCAGTGATATTCGAACTTCAGGAACAGGGATTCAGCTTGCTTTTTCCAATGATTATGACTGTAGCCATTCCACAGGTGTGGCGAGGGGTGATCACAGGAGAGAGCGGCCCTTGTCTGGGGTTGATTGACTGTCTTTTGACATCTCACGAGTGTTTTATTCCCAAATCCATTGCAGTACAGGACAGGTAATTGCCACCCCAGTCAGTGGTATTGCTAGATAGCACTCTTGGAGGTGGAGAGTCTATATTCGATACCCCACAGGAACATTGTAACACCTATGGGCAGTTGCAGGTCCTTTCATGGAATATCACAGGTGTACGCAGTAAGCTGCTTGCTCCATTATGGGGAGCCTATATTGACTCTTTCCATCTGTGTCTGTTTCAAGAGACCTGGGCCCTAGAACCACCACACAGATCAGGGTTTGTAACATATGCCGTGGACGGGCTTCCCCTTCCTGACTGGCCACTCAGCATGGGGTATCCTGATATGGGTGAAAGTATTGCTTGGATGGGTCATTGAACGATTGACAGTTCTAGGATCATTAACCTCTATAATGACTATGTTCGCAGTTTGCCTAGTAAAGGTATCTCTTTGACTCGAAGTACCCTCAACTGTCATCTATCGTCACTACCTTATCAACTGAACATTATTATAGGAGGTGATTTTAATACAACCTTTGAGCCATTGGATTATATTTTCTGGGTGGCTGGACCGGAAGACACAGCTTTGACCATTACAGAACTTAATGCTCCTCCTTTAAAATCTTGCTCTGCTGTTGCTACCCAGCTAGCCCGGTTTATGATCTCTCACAGAGTCCGGGTATGCAACGGCAGATCGGATTCTGATGTGGGTAGGGAGTATACATTTCATAGAGGGGCTGCCAAGAGTAGAAAAGATTATATTCTCCTTTCCCTCGATCTCTGGCCCTGGTTGGTGGCTTTTGATGTTGTAGATGGATGTATTGGATTATGATCACTCTCAGCTCTAACTCTCAAAAAAGGGCTGCTAGTTTCCTCCGCAGAGACAAGGTTCCTGGGGGATGTTACCATTGGTAATTCCAAAAGGTTCTTTAAGTGGTCCAAAATTATTTCATGTCCCAGGCTTCTTGCCTCAATCTATGAGCATTTTGATGTAGCCCTTTTGCCATATATAGATTGTGACCCATGTGCTATACCTATCCTTAAAATCCACAATCACCTGTCCAATGCTGTAGAAGGACTTTTTCAGGTCAAGGTAGGCTTTAGTGGCACAAAACGAGTCACCACTAGGGCAGCCCCATGGTTCACAAAGGATTGTAAGTGGGCGAAAACCCATTTGATATTAGCTATTAGAACCCTAAACCCCCAACGAATTTGCCCAGCTCGATGCCTTTATAAAGAGATACTAGCGGTGAGCAAAAAGGAATGGGATGAACAAAATTGGCAAGATCTGCTGGAGGCTTCCTGGAGGAACGATGTTTCCTCTTTCTGGCACATAATTGTCCATGGTAGTTTAAATGTTCGTACTACAACAGCCCACCATATACAACAACAGACTTGGGTACAACATTTTGCAAACCT
The DNA here is from genome assembly GCA_963921515.1 of Calotriton arnoldi. Taxonomy (NCBI): domain Eukaryota; kingdom Metazoa; phylum Chordata; class Amphibia; order Caudata; family Salamandridae; genus Calotriton; species Calotriton arnoldi. The sequence continues at coordinate 1,450,091 of CAWUFW010004148.1, forward strand.
CTATTCCACATCACATAAAGGAGAGCCCGATTACGACATTAACCCTGGCCTACAAGGGGCAACGGTCATACAACCGTTCATGGGGTACAAAATCTTTTCCTTAGAAGATACCAAGGCAGCAATTCTGTCCCAGAAGCCCAGGAAAGCCCCTGGACTAGACTGTATCCTGGGTGATCTATTGTTCTGAGGTTGAGATTTGGGCCCCATATACCAATACTTTGGCGAATGCTAATATGGCCGGAGCTCCCTTACCTGATTCTTGGAAGGGAGCCTTGATCATTCCATTCTATAAACAGGGCGCTAGATCAAATCCTAGTAATTACAGGCCAATTAGCCTTATTGATATATTACAGAAGGTGTTTTGCTGCCAGTTCCTTGACAGACTCCAGGGGTGGATTGCTGATAATGATGTCCTTTCCCCATTTCAGGCCGGGTTTAGAACCAAGGTGGGAACTGTGGACCAAGTCATTAGATTTCCCTTGATCCTATGAAAGTACATTGGGATCCTAAAGGATCATTTATGCATAGCCTTTATTGACCTGAGAGCTTCTTTTGATCTGGTCCCTAGAACTAAAGTATGGGCTCTCTCAGGTCAATGGGGACTCTGTCATATCCCTTAGTGAGCTTGACGAGGTTGCACAAGGATAACTTTGCACAAGTTTGGTGGGGCCAGATGTGGAGCTCACAGAGAGGATTAAAGTCACACGTGAGGTGCGGCAGGGATGTGTTCTTGCTCCTACCCTTTTCTCATTATTTATCAATGACACATCTAACTTTCTTCTGGAGTGCACCCACGATGCCTCTAAACTCATTGGCACCCCAATACCTGGCTTATTGTCCGCAAATGACACACTGCTTATTTCAAGGACCCCAGCTGGAATTCAGAATTTATTAAACAAATTCCAGGATTTCTCTAACCAAAGAGGGTTTGAGACTAACATAACCAAAATGAAGTTCATGACTGTCAGGCCTCATAGATCATTTAGGGGGAATCTGATAATGGGGGGCTCAGTACTTGAAGAGGTGAAATCTTTTGACTATCTGGGCATAAGAATTAGTAGCTCCCTCTCATGGCATACCCATATTGAGAAAAGTAAGGCACTTATCGAGCACAAGGCATCCACTATTGGGAGAATGCATGGGGCCTCCAATCAGAGGGCAGTCTCCCCTGCAGTAGAAGTTTATAGGGTTGCAGTCCAATCAGCCGCTCTTTATGGGGCTGAGGTCCGGGGAATGACATCTTCTGATTCGTTACCAGTTAGCTGTTTCCCGGTCTGTTTTACCTGTTGACTCTTTCACCTCTAATGCAGTACCCAGTGATTTCGGTTTTTCCACATGCAGTTTGACTATAAGCGTCCCTTCCCCGTCTAAGCTCATGAGGCTAAAATTTGGCGTATACATGTATGTCTCTTTTCTTTTTACCTTATATCATCCTACAGTCACAATCTAGACTTTGCAAAAGAATACAGAAGTTGGCATTGGGCCACTTGTTTTTGTATGTTGTGCTTATATTTATCAACCTAACAGTCACAACATAGACCTCGTCAATACAGATGTTGTCATTGACATGATCATGAGATGTACACGTGTGTACCGTTTGTCTTTGTATGTTGTGCGTGAGTTTATTACGACTGATGTCAGCCCACATTCACTACTATGACTTCGCTAAAGAATAAGGATTCTGGCATTGAACTAAATATGACACGTGTGTATGAGTATGCGGTTTGTCTTTCTATTATTTATCACGCCTGATTTTGGGTAGCAGCTAAACAAGATTTCTCACTGCCACGAGTGAGTGAGAAAAATATATCACGTGTTCCACATGGTGAGGTGTTTTAGGACGGATTAATCTTTTTCTCTCGTATCTTTCCAAATCAAAAAGTAACATTACCAATTGGGTATTGTATTTATTTTTACTCATTGAGGATACTCGCGCGAGAGACGTTTTCCAATAGGAGTGGCACAAGGGATCATTAGGTGGTCCTGACGAAAAGCATTGGGGTAGGGCTTGAAACATCTAGACCTTTGAAATACATGCACATAACCGCATGTCTTTCAATTTCCCTCTTTTTAACCATACCAGCTAGAAGAAAGAATAAATCATTTTCCCTACTTAGCCAGGTATTTTTAAATTTATGTCTCATTAGATAAGACCTTCCCACTCTTATACCTCCCCATTCTTCATAGTATATGACCAAAGAGCTCCCACTTATTCGTCGGTTTCATCATGCCCAGTTTTGCAGCGGGGCGGGAAGAACCCTATGATGAAGCATGCCACCAAGGTGGGTGAGGGTTATTTAAGAAAACTTTCTGTCTTCTACCTAATAGAAAGAGTGGAAAGATAGTCCAAATGAAACGGACGGACTCTCTTTGGTTATTACAGTACGCATAGGAGGCTGAGTCCTCTGTTTTCCCGACCTCTACCTCCCCCTTCTCTTGATAAATATTATAGACAGCGCACAGCTGTGGGAGTAGAAAGGATTCTAGCCACCATTTCCCCTTTTGAGGGTTTGGCTAACCCAGAACCCAGTCAAGACAACAGTGACTGGGATGAATTGAACACACTAAAGCAAACAGATAAAAACGGCATTACATGGTGTAATGATGACAGAATATTTAAGGACTAATGCGGCCCCACAGGGTCTCATTGTAAAGAATGAACCATTCATTTTCCAGCATGACAAAATTTTCAAGAAAGATTGGTTATTAATTTCCTGGCACTGCACTAGGGACTGGCTCATTTTGATTATAAAAACAGCCACACACATCTCCCAGGAACTAAAAACCAAAATCCAAACCATCGAAGTGCGCTTGAAAACCTACCAGTCGGTCAGTTCTCTCAAAAACAGGCTAGAGGAACTAAACAAGACCCTAAACGAATTTGAGACAGCACTGAAACAAAGTAAATTTCTGAATCTGAAAAAGACACCAGCAGATTCAGCCACGAGCGGGTGTACCCATATATGAGGGAAGATTGCGTCCCGTCGGGTAGGAACCCAGGGTACAACACTGATGGCGACTCATCGGACACAGGATCCAGCAGCTCTGGTTCTAGCATGGGTAGCAGTATAAACTACTGTGGTAAAAGGAATTTTAGGAGAGATTTTGGATATAAACCTCCCAGAAGCTGGGGACCACACCAAGCCCTCCACTGTACCCGGTACCATCCTATTACAGACCACCCGCAGCCCAGGGACCACTGTTACCTTTCAATTTGTGGGACACAGCCCTTCCAATAGAATACCCACACAACCAATTCGGTCCTTTTTTAGGGACGTGCCAAGATCCTCGACGGGGAAGAACGCGGAAGGGAACCCAAGTGCACTGGGCCTCAGATCAAGAACAGAGTGGGGTATCCACCAGGAGCTTGACGAACATTCACGACAACCAGCCAGGAATGAGCAGGAGACCAGTCTAGTGGTTAACCTCACCGACCATCTCCTCACTGCTCCCTAGATAGAAATTCTGGAAAAAGGGTATCCTAACCCTGGGCGGAGTTCGCGGAGTTGCACTACGCGGAACACCGCGAAGTGCAAAAAAAAACTCAGCCACACTACGTGGAGCTCCGCAAGCGGCGGAGTATGATAGAAAAATGCCGTTCGCGGTGACTGCACAGTGCCGGATGCTTGTCCGCACTGTGCAATCATCACAAACTGCACCATGCACAGCGCAAGCGGTCCCTGCTTTCCTTTTCTGCCGCTCGAGTAGATTTTTACTCGAGCAGCAGCTTTCTCAACACGAACGGGCTGTTTCTCAACGCGAGCGGTCGCGAGCATACGCGACCACTCGCAATGAGAAACTTGACCCCCCCGCGTTGAGAAATCTCGCCAGGAGGTTGATTTTCCACGCTCGCGCTCGCCAACTTAATGTTGGCGATCGCAAACGAGGAAAAATCTCGCCGGGAGGTTGATTTTCCTCGCTTGCGGTCGCCAACTTGACGTTGATGAACGCGAGCGAGGCAAAAAACTCCACTCCGCTACTTGGGCGGAGTTTTTCGGAGTGCGGAAAACTCCACATACTCCGCGAGCGGAGCGGAGCGGAGTTCACCGCCCAGGGTTAATCTATTCCAGTGGAATTACTGGCTTTCAAAAAAGCGGTTCTCAAAGACATAGGTGATATTAACCCTGGTGTAATCAAAGTATATCACAATACAGCAAAAGGACAGAAACTGGCAATAAAAGACCTAGCAGACAATGAAAGCCTAGTCATAAAACCCGCAGACAAAGGAGGAGCAATAGTGACACAGACCATGGAAGCATAGCGGACAGAATGCCTATGTCTACTCAATGACACTAGGAACTATGAGTCTAGGAACTATGGACCCTACTGAATCCTTGCGAGTTCATATAACAAGCATGACAGAAGAGACACTCGCACATAATTGGATTTCCCATAAGGAGGGGGATTTTCTCATCAATAAATCCCCGGTGACTCCTTACTTCTACACAATCCCAAAAATACATAAGAACTTGACTCATCCACTTGGGCGATGGATAGTATCAGGAATCGACACTATACTGGAACCTTTGTCCAAATTTGCAGACACATTTTTGAGACCTATCATCCAGAAATCAGACGCATACCTCAAGGATACAAAAGATGTACTGAGACTCTTAAATGAAAGACCTTTCAACCCAGATACAAAACCTTTGATGGGACTAGACATCGAAAGTCTTTACACCAGCCTACCACACACAGAGACATTAAACATCATTGAAGATGTGTTATTTGAGATAGACTGGGAATATAAAACCCCACGAAATGTGGTGAAGTGCTGTAAATGGGCACTAACTGAGAACTTCTTTCAATATGAAGACACCCTATACTTACAGAAACACAGGACCAGCATTGGGAGCACTTTTGCCCCAAGCATAGCGGGTCTCTATGTCCATCATCTTGAAAAACATCAAATTCTTTGTCCCACCAACCCGTACATGGCACACATACACATATGGAAGCGGTACATCCACAACGTTCTGATCATCTGGCATGGTAATAAAGAGACTGCTTGCCAATTCATAACCTGGCTAAATAGACAGAATGACTTCCTGAAGTTCACCCATACCATATCAAACAAGCATTGGCATAGCCAATAGGTCTCGCTTTTGGGACCTTATGTGTTTAGCCAGAACATTTGGCTATGTTGTAGAGCATCGTGGCTGATGTGTGTGTCTGGTCCCCATGCACGTCCCCTCCACCCCACCTCCACAAGAGTGCGCGTAGTAGAACTCGCACAGAGTAAACAAAAGCAACGCAAAGCTTGAAGCATGCAGCCACTAAGTAGAGCTGTGCTAATCAGCGTGAGGAAAAGTTGCACAAACCAACAGAACAGAGCTGGCGAAAACAAGGAGAAATCATCTGAAAATATGCTGTGCGAGTCAGTGTAGGACAGAGGTCTTCAAACTTTTTGATGCCGAGACCCCCCTGTCAAAAATATTTAGGCGTAAGGACCCCCTCCTGACAAAAATTTCCAGAACTTGGTACTCCTCATCATTGACAACTATCAACAACCATAAAAGCCCCCAACTCCCATAGCAAATCATTTTTACAGTGGGGAAATATTATTAAACAGTGTTTATCAAATGAAAGATCAGTGAGTGTGGGGGCGTGGTCAAAGGTGTGGCTAAAAACAAAAAGCCTCATTTATGAGGAATTGGCCTAAGGCGGCGCTGCAAGTCTTCTTGCTGCGCTGCCCTATGCTAATGTGAAAGGGCAGGAATGCACCTTATTTATGAAATATGGTGCATTCCTGTCCTTTCCCGCTGCGTTGGTGCACAAATTGCTGCCTAGCGCTAATGTAGGCAGGATTGTTTTTGTGCAGGAAGGTGCTCCGAGAGGGGTTTTCCTCTTTCCTTGTGACCTGCAGAATGCAGCACACATGGAGAGAGGAAAAATTACGAGGAGACATGAAAACATTTCTCCTCATTACGCCTGCAGGTTTACATGGTTTTGTAAATCTGGGGCAGTGTCAAAATCCATGGGTGTTGCGTGGGAACACCCACCGCAATGCCCATGGAACTCCTACTTGACAGACTAAGGCAAGGCAGCGACTTGCGCTGCTTTGTCTTACTCACTATGTATGAGGCCACTCAGCCACACAGGGTGACTTTGCGTCACCTCATAGATACGATTGCGACGATTGTACAGCCGGAGCTTAAAAAAAATGATGCTCCGGCAGCTCAAGCCTCTCATAAATCGGCCCCAAAATATTTTGCTAGTTTTTTTTAAGTCTTTCACCATCAGGTAGCTACATATAAAATAATGGGTAGCTTAAATGAAAAATAAATTTTAAAAAGTTGTTACTCAGTGGGAAATGCACTGTAGTACATTAGGAAACCTCTATTAGTTAATGCACTGCAGAGGTCTGTTTGTAACCAGAGAGCCACAGAATTAAATTTGGTTGGTGCAGTGGGGAATAGTGGCTTGTGGATTTTTAGTGCTACGAGGTCACAGCCTGTGACAGAAAGCACTGTGAAAGTGTAAGTCATTAATTTATTCTTGCAATACACACATTATAAGGTAGACTAATACTAACTGCAAAAATAGTTTTAGGATATTATGGAACTTCCAAAATGTAGATTTTAGTAATACTAGAACAAAAGTAATGCATTTTCTTTTTGCATAACTGTCCCTTTAACACCTCCTCAGAGGTACTAAGCGATTAAAAACATGCACTTTACAGCCCAGTTGTTAACTCCTCTTACTACCAGTAAAAAAAACAAAAAACAATTCTTTGCCATCACAAAGCAATTAAAGCCAGAACTGCTCCCAAGCACCATTTACATTTGCAGATTAACTCAAAACGCTCATTTGCATTTCATTCAGGCAGGCAAGCATCCTGGAACGAAGGATTGTTTCACCTGCTGCCCAGCCTCTTCCTTTCACAGAACGGGAGACTCAATTCAGCTGAAGCATTTTAAGGAGCGGAATGAAGCGTCCCGGTTTTCAAGAGGAAGAGCACATGTTTTTGATTGAGGCCTGGAAATGCGCGACCCCCTTCCCAGGACTCCAGGGCTCCCCTGTGGGTCGCGCCCCACAGATTGAAGACCTCTGGCGTAGGACGACCCAGTTGCCAAACGACACTGCCTGGGTACGAGGAGCAAAGTTCCGATTGCCTGGCCCACGTGAAGAAGAGAAAACCAGCCAATAACCTGGAGGAAGCAGGCGAGGACTCCCAATGAGGCTGGAAGAAGCAACACGACTTGCCTGACCTGCACGTAGTACCAAGAGGCAACACAGGCAGCCGATGGCAAAAGGAGACAGCAGAAATCGGCCAATAGGAGACAGCAGAAATCGGCCAATAGGCGGCAGTCAGGAAAGCTCCGCAGTGAGGAAAAAGGGCTGGAGAGGCAGAGCCGAAAGCGGGGAACAATAAAGTTAAATTTGAAAAGAAAGAAAAAAAACACAGTCTCAAGTGACCGCAGGACGTGTCGCGTGGACCAGACACACACAGCGTTTCCCTTGCGGGAGCGAGCAGGGGCACCATCTGTTTGCAAGATAATTACAAACAGATGGCGCTGAAGCTCGCTCCCGCAAAGGAAACGCCAAACGTGCACGCGTTGCAATAGAAAGCAATGCAAAACGTGCACGTTTTTTGGGCCAAAAAGCTGATCGATTCCAAAAGGTCCCCTCCTATTCAGCGCATGCGCGCTGCGTAGGTGAGACCTAAAAAGGAACTAGTATTCCTAGATCTGAACATCATCCCAGATAGGGGCCTACTCAGAACTACTACCCATATAAAACCTACAGCAAAAAATGGTTTACTCGTTTTTGACAGCTTTCACCCCAGACATCATAGGGAGAATTTTCCTTTTGGACAATTCCTAAGATTGAGACTGAACTGTTCAAAAGTGAACGACTACGGGGACGTGGCCAGCAGGCATGGACGATTAGCGGCGTTTGCTGGGGCTTCGCACGCCCGACTGTAATCCTGTGATTTACCCTGTCTTCTAGCCACATATAAAGCATCATTCCGCAAACCGAGGCTGCCTCGATCCCTGGACCGAGGGGAGCTACTGCCTCCGCGGCTGTTGTGGCGCCCTGTATGGTGGAAACCGATTTCGCCGGGGAGACGGGTCCCAGCCGCCAAGATGGCCGCCCGGACCCGACACTGAAGAGGATCTGGCCTGGGGCGCTCCTGCGGAGGCAGTGAGGGGGGCTGCCCACACATCCTACTGGGGCAGCGGTGGCGCCCGGAGACGACACTTAGCCTCCGGTGACCGGCGGGGGTTGAGCGCAGGTGAGGAAGTGCCCTGCCGGCACCGGTGGGGCCGGGGTTCCCGCTCCCCCCGGCGGTTGAAGTGCAGCGACGCCGCCAGCGACGTAGTGGGGGGGGACTCCCCTGCCTGCACCCCGGGCCTTACGGAGACCTGCGGCCTGCCTCGTGGCCCTAGGGAGGCGAGAGCCGCTGCTGACCCCTCCGGAGCAGACCCGGCTCACTGCGGGGACTGAGGGTGCACCGATCCGAGGCTGCTGGCAGAAAGCGGATGCAGACACCGGCGTGGCTGCCTCCCGCCGAGATAAGTGGTGGGGGCACCTGCCGGCAACATTGCTGCAAGGACCTTCTCCTGACCCCCCCCCACCCCCGGAGTGTGATATTGGGGGCCTCTCTGCTGCGGTGTGTGGACGCACTGGCTCCCAGCTCCTGCCGGCAGCCCACTAAATGGTGGAGACTTTCCTTTACTCTTGGTGGCACGACTGGGCCGCGTTGGTAACTGGTGCAGATACGACTCTGCGCCAAGTGCCTGGAAGCTGAAGGAGTGGTACCGGCCGCAGGGGTGGGGCCGTGAGAGCCTTGCAGTGATTCGTCTTCCCCATGATCGATAGCACTTGCCGCCGCGTGAACCAGCGGAGAGAGTGGCGGCAGGCAGGGGCCCCCCGGAGACACAGCGCGAAGATCTATACCCTGGGGACAGGGTCTCCGGGGCGCTACAGAACACTATCCTGGTTCTGACCTCCTGGGGAACACGGACTGGCTGCCTCTGGGCACCTCGAGTGGAACGGACCGGGTGGGGGTGCCTGCTGTCCTCCGCCTCCGCTGGGACAATATCTTCAGGCCTCGCTACGCTAGACGTCAGTCTGAGCAGGAACACTGATTGGACGCAACCAAGGTGAGGTGGCACAGGGTCGGGGTCTCCGCCGGCCACAACGGAGGGAGGCCGCCGGCAAGTAAACCTCCTGTTAAGTCTGAGATCCTGATATCGGCGACTGGCTGTCCCTGGCTGGTAGGGGAAACCCATACATACCGGACGGCCTTGTCTGACCCTGCTCTGGCCACAGAGGAGACTCTTTCGTTACCCACCGCGGGGGGGAAGACCTCTCTTAGAGGACCTCCACCGCGTGCTGCGTTCAGTGGGGATACGGCAAGCTGAATCTCCTGCATTGCCTCTCGGAATCTATGAGTTGATTGCACTCCTGTTGGTACTGCTCACCCGGCGACGCACGATTGGCGGCAAACTCTTGCGCGACCACATAATGGCCAAAGACAAAGAACCTAAGACGCAGAGGCAAGGAAAACTGGACAAGTACACTAAGGTACTCCCGACACCGGTGGAACCTGAGGGGGCGCAGGCGAGTGCCCCGGACAATGCAGCTATCCTCCAGGCGATCTATGCCTCCAGAGAGGCCATCGAAGGTAAAATGGCCGAGATATGAACAGAAGTGTCCCTCCTGCGACAAGATGTACGCAATATCGCAGACCGCATCACCCAAGCAGAGGCGCGGATTTCGGAGGTGGAAGACGTGACACAAGTCCACAGGCGACATTAAGGAGCTCCAGACCACCATGAGGGAGGTGCTGTGGAAGGTGGACGACGCGGAGAACAGGGCCCGGAGAAACAATCTCCGCTTTATCAGAATACCAGAAGGACATGAGAATAACGACCCGATCGCCTTTTTGATGACTTGGCTGCGAGACACCCTCCCAGGAGCTACCTTTTCCACCTGCTTTCTCATTGAACGGGCGCACAGGATGCCGGCCGCGAGGCCCCCTTCCTGGGGCTCCCCCGCATCCACTAATCGCCCGCTTCCTGAACTACCAAGACCGAGATGTAATCCTGAGGGAAGCACGGAGAGTGGGGGACCTCAAGCTAGCTAACACCAGAGTTATGATATTCCCCGACTACTAGAGAGAGGTACAAAAGATGCAGAGGCCCTTTGATTCTGTGAAAGCTAAACTCCGTGCTCTACGCATCCAATACATGCTTCTCTTCCCTGCCAAGCTCAAGGTAATCTTCCAAAGCGCGACCCAGTTCTTCCAAACACCTGTGGACGCATGGGCGTGGATTGAGGAGCGCCCAAGGCCTAGGCCGGAGCTTGGTGGCACGACGACGCGGTCCGGAAACTCGCAACCAAGATGGGAGCCCAGGCCCCAGAAGCCGAAACTGAGGCGGCGACCTACTTTGAGGAATCCGAAACGCTTGGGATCGGTGAGGCCCGGGACCCCATACCGACGCGGAGAGAGACACTCAGAAGAAGAGGCGGAGGGGTCCCAAGACCCTAATAGAAGTCCGACACAAAGGGACAGTACGCATGCGGATCAGTCCGACCAGGACTCCCTGGTGGATACCGATGGAGACCACCCCCTGCTCCAGGCCATACACAGAGCAGAGGGGGCGGGGGCAACGGCCCCAGAATTGGTACCCGAAGATCAAATGCACTCAAACAAAAGTGGCGAAGACATGTGAACTGGAGGCGTGGAGGGAGCACAAACCGGCATTACACCAACTACAAGAAGGCCTCCCCCTCCTTGAACCTATTTGCATCCAAGAGGGGCTGTGTGTGCCATCTACTTGGACCAGGACCATATCCTTTGTTTGGTTGTTTATTATTTAGGGACTAGGGGGGGGTGAAGGGAGGGTTCGACAGACTCCTCAGTGGTCACTTATGTCTGTTTTCATGTTGAAGGCTGGAGGGTTAGACATGGGGCACACGAGGATGTGAGGTGGGGGGTTTGGGGTGAGTTGGGAGGGGAGTTTGGGGTTTTTCTATTCAAAGAGTTTTCATGGTTATTCGCAGCAGGTTATCTCCTATTGCAGAATCAGCTACAACTGGATAGGGACGACACGGCTAGGGTACACTCCTCGTGTGAAGCATACGAACCACAAACGGGATGGGTAATATACCATATACCATGCTGACATGGAATGTTAACGGCCTGGGAAGTAAGATTAAGAGGGGATTAGTGAACAGATATATTAAACGGCTCAAGCCTGACATAGTCCTCCTACAAGAGACCCATCTCCGAGGTACCCGTTGTGCATTCCTAGGAAGAGGGGCATACACTACACTTGTGCATGCAGGATTCTCCCCCGGAGCCCGAGGAGTAGCTGTCCTCATTAGGAAAACTCGACCCTTCCACGTAGTTAAAACATGGGTGGACCCTGGGGGCACATACGCAGCGGTCCGAGGCACGTGGGGTCGGAGGGACTTCACACTGATTAGTGTTTATGCCCCACCGCGCTTGCAATCCCAGACATTACACGCCGTGGCTCAGATACTGTTAGATTCAGACTCTTCTACCCATATAATAGGGGGCAACTTCAACGACGTGATCAATCCCCTCGTTGATAGGTCCCATCCAGTGGCGGGCACTCGGGCACCTACTCCACTGGCAGACTTTGTGCACTCCCTAGGCCTGACTGATCTCTGGCACCGCCACCATCCCTTTGACCGTAGTTACTCATTTTTCTCGGGGGCTCATAAGACCTTTTCCCGGCTTGACTACCTTTTTGCACCGGCGGGGGAAATCCAAGTTATCATAGATACAGATTATCTAGCAAGAGGCATCTCTGATCACTCCCCAATTACAGTTGCAGGTTGGGGGTAGGGAGCATAAACCCAAATCGGACTGGAGATTAGACGCTTGGGAGCTACGTGATGAACAGGTAGCAGAGACCATTGCCGTAGAGACTAAATTATTCTTTCAGGACAATGAAGGGTCCGTACCCTCAGAGGCCACTCTCTGGGAGGCCTACAAGGCAGTGCTCAGGGGGAGACTGCAAGATGTAATTGCCCGTAAGCATAGAGAGGAAACGTTGCAAATACGAGGCTTGGAGAGTAAATTGTTAGAACTAGAAAAAGAACTATCCCCACATAACGAGGTGGAGAAGCTTAGACAATTGGAGATCACACGTAGGCAATTCCGGGCCCTAGCGGAGGGAGAAGCTCGTACGCAAAGTCTGGCCACTCACCACAGACTATACGAAACTGGGGACAAAGCGGGACGGCTGCTAGCATGGTTGAGCCGGAAAGACCGAGAAACTAACTGGATAGATCAAATTGAAGAGGGGGGGCACGACATACGACGGCACCCGCGATTGCAGATGCGTTCGCGAACTATTATGCCAACCTATACTCGGCCTGCTCGCCGACGGACGAGAGCAACATAGACTACTATCTCGCCGGGATAGACATGCCCACTCTGCAAACGGAAGACACAGAGGTTCTGGATGAGGATATTACCTTAGAAGAAGTCACCGCTGCCATTGCTAAGCAGAAGTCGGGGGAAACCCCAGGGCAGAACGGACTTCCAGGGGAATTCTTTAAACAAAACAGTAGTATTCTGGCCCCACGCCTCCTAAACCTGTTTCTAGCGGCAAAAGATGAGGGAGCACTCCCCCCAGACCTCTGTCAAGCCACATTTGTGGTCATACCAAAACCGGGTAAGCCCCCGGGGAGCTGTGGCTCTTACCGCCCAATTTCGCTCCTTAATGTCGAGACCAAGATATTGGCCACACGCCTTTTGACTGTCATAGCATCCTTGGTACACAAGGACCAGTGGGGCTTCATGCCCAAACGCACTACGCGCTTCAATCTCCGTATACTAGCAAACTGGCTAGATGCGACTATAGGAAAAGAGGGGTCTCATCTGCTATTAATACTCGACGCCGAAAAGGCATTCGATACAGTACACTGGCCCTTTATGAGGCGGGTCCTCTTAAAATTGGGCTTTGGACACAACTTCCGAGCGTGGGTCGATATCCTATACACTAATCCCAGGGCTAGAGTACGAGTGAATGGCGTTAAATCGGCTGAGTTTCCCATCCAAAGGGGGACTAAGCAGGGATGCCCGCTGTCCCCCTTGCTTTTCTCGCTTGTTCTAGAACCGCTGGCATGCCTGATTAGAACACACCCAGACCTCACAGGGTTCTGGGACCCCGCGGGTCAGCTGCCAGATGAACATCTCTCACTCTACGCAGATGACATTCTGCTATATATAACTAACCCGGATAAGACACTCCCAACTATTTTGACTGTAGCCGAAGAATACGGTAGGCAGGCGGGATAGAAGATTAACTGGGGGAAGTCAGTCCTCTACCCAATAGCAGGCCACGTTGACATGCAGTCTATACCGGCGTGTCTCTCGGTGGCGGAGAAAGGCTTTAAGTATTTGGGACTCTTCATCTCCGTAAATGTGGCAAGCTGCCTCTCCGATAACATCCAACGAGTCTTAGCGGACTTCAGGAACGATGTGGTTCGATGGCGGCGCCTCCCCCTGACACTGCTCGGTAGGGCGGCTATGTTTAAAATGATCACCCTGCCCAAGTTACTGCATGTTCTCCAAAATGCATACTATAAAATACCGGAGGCAATCTTCAATACAATAAACTCCGAGTTGCGCACTCTGCTGTGGGACGGAGGACACCCCCGAGTGTCGCTCCGAATGCTGCAACGTAGCCAATACAACGGAGGAATTGCTCTACCGGATATCAGGGCATATTATAGAGCGGCACACCTAGTGGTTCTCAACGAATGGGGACATGCGCCGCAGGACCACCCCACATACGCCCTAGAGAGACTCCAATTTCACAAACGCTCACACCTTCACTACATTTATGGGGGCCAAGGGACTAGAAACCTACTACCAGCAACGCAGAGAGTGATTGCGGCATGGAGGGAGGCCGAACGAGAGATGCACTGGGACAAACGACTAACGAAATCCACACCACTATGGGAGGGTAGACGCCTGCCTAAGCTTGCAAAACTGCAAGGGTTTAAGAGATGGGACGCTATAGGCATTACTACCCCGGGAGACATAACACGGCGGGGCGCATTGATGACGTTTACAGACCTGCAGACGGAATATAGTTTGACGGATACACAGCACTATAAATATGTTCAATTCCGACACGCATGGCTGGCGCAGAAACCGGATATTGCGGAGCTCCCGGAATATGCCCCGTAAGAGGGGCGGCTATTACAGGAAGAGATACAGGAGAAAGTAGTCTCCTGGACCTACAAAACTCTAATAAATAATATGCCAGACAGACTAAGGACACTCCGGGGCAAGTGGGAAGACCTTCTAGGTCCATTAGAAGATAGACTGGGAGATGGCCCTGATGCACCCCAGAGAGGTGGCGATTAAGCTCAGACTCCGATTAGTCCAGTTAAAAATCCTCCATAGGGTATACTATGACCGGGCGAAACTGCAGGCGATGGGCAGGGCAGAGACGCCGGAGTGTCTGCGATGCAACACAGAAAGAGGCTCCTTCATTCATACGTTATGGGATTGCCAGGTAATATATCGCTACTGGACACGGATCGTGCAAGAACTAAACAATGTATTGCACGTACAAATCCCGATGAACCCCAAATATGTTCTGTTGGGCATCAACACAGACGTTGACATTTCTAGATATCAACTTTTACTTAGTAACCTGGGTCTTATAGTGGCTAAACGGGATATAGCTAAGCATTGGGGGAGACCCGAGCCTCCCACACTGAAGGAGTGGCGGTCTGGTATGGATATGTATATGGGAGCTGAAAAAACGGTATATAAAGCGAGGGGATGCCCGCGGAAATTCCGAAAAATCTGGCAACCATGGCTGAGCTATTACAATCTAGAAATGGAAGAGGACGAGAGGGAGGCAATAGCCAACACCTGAAACAGGGCAGGGGTGGGGGGTTCGCTCTCCTAAGTCCACACTTAAGAGATCTGTGAGATATCCCATTCCGTGGGGTGAGAGGGGGGGTGACCACCGGGGTTGTGAGGGGGAATTGTACTCTTGCTACTTCTGAATCTTTATCATATGTAAACCTTGTCACCTGTAACAGATGGACACTGACAGAGATGTATCTGCTGAATTGTTTTGATGTTTTATTAAAAAACAATAAAAATATTTTTTTTTAAATTTAAAAAGTGAACGACTACAAATATCAGCCAGAAATGTTGTTCTCTAAGTTGCAGGAGAGACACTACCCACCTAAAATCATTTCTCGAGCAATGAAAATTGCTAAAAACAACAACAGAGAGGGTCTCCTTGAGTCATTACCTCCAAACCAAGGGAAGAAAGACCGATCTGCATTACGACTTATAAAATACCATCCAACCAAGTTAGCAAAATAATTAACAAGCATTGGCGCATTCCGAACAGTGGTTCTATAAACTTTTCCAAACCTATGTTCTCACATAAGCGCAGAAGAAGTCTCAGGGACATGGTGGTCCACACCAGACCACGCGTAAGGGATAACTCGCGCACAGCCCAGAGCTTCATTTTCCCCCTTACAGGCCACACCCATGTGGCTATTGTAGTGTCTGCAACCTGACAAAAACAACCAAACAGCTGACATTTAATAACAACACAACCTGGGAACAGAAATAATTCACTAACTGCAACTCAAAATGTGTCATATACATGATTACTTGCTCATGCAATCTCCATTATTTAAGGATGACGACACGCATGATTAAGACCCGGATCTGCAAACATCGCAGTAATCTAAGATGTCAACGTGCAACCACAAAAATGTCAGTGCGTTACATAGAAAAAAGACAGTGCAGGATTTACACTGGACCATTATCGAACAAATTTGCAGTGAATCCCAACTGTTCGAGAATGAACAATGCTGGGTATTCAGATTGAAAATTCATATAGAGAAACTGAATGAAAACATACCCTGGAGCCAGTTTTCCTGAACTGAACGTAGTCACTTAAAACAAGGTCTTACCAATACGTGGTACCCACCACCGATACTACCGGATACTTGCTGACTATCCAGAACTGATCCCAAGGGATCTTATAAACTTGTTAGAGCCTGACCAAACATAGATATATGCGAATTATTTAAATATAGAAAAACACCGTGCAGGTTTCACTGTGTCTTTGTCACTAATTAATAATAATGGATCAACGATTATGTTTCCTTACATACAATAAGATCAGCAATCACACCACAGCCTTTTTTCTCCCCTTTTTTTGAATCACGCTATTTTTGCATTTTATTAAATGTGAGCAAATTTGTTGACTCGCTCGATCCGAGAGACCCATATCATACCGACAGTAACAGACTACCTTCCGGTTGTGAACCGGACAACCAGGAAGTAGTTCCACTGTAGGCAGCCATTTTACAAAGTCAGCGGTCTAGACTAAGCCGGCAAAAGGACGCTCATGCCCTCACCCGGCCTCCATTCATATAGAGACTTCTCCGCGCGCATACCGACATCGTCGGAGCCGCGGGCAGGCTAACTCCTTAGGCAAGGGAGTAGCTTTGAAGAAGTGAGTACGGTGTAGCCAATACACTGTTTCCCTGTCTGTTTTATGTGTTGACTCTTTCACCTCTGATGCAGTAACCTGTGATTTCTGTTTTTCCACATGCAGAATTTTACTATAAATGTCCCTTCCCCCGTTTGAGCTCATGAGGCCAAAATTTGGCATAATACATGTATGTCTCTTTTCTTTTTTACCTTATATGATCCTACAGTCACAATCTAGACTTCGCAAAAGAATACACAAGTTGGCATTAACCAGTTTGTTTTTGTATATTGTGCTTTTATTTATCACAACTGAAGTCAGTCTAACAGTTACAACATAGACCTCGTAAATACAGATGTTGGCATCGACCTGATCATGAGATGTACACGTGTGTACCGTTTGTCTTTGTATGCTGTGCTTGAGTTTATCACGACTGATGTCAGGCCACAGTCACTACTTTGACTTCACTAAAGAATAAGGATGCTGGCATTGAACTAAATATGATACATGTGTATGAGTGTGCCGTTTGTCTATATATTATTTATCACGCCTGATTTTGGGTAGCACCTAAATGAGATTTCTAGCCGCCATGTGTTCCACATGGTGATGTGTTTGAGTACGGATTAATCTTTTTCACTTGTATCTTTCCAGATCTAAAAGAAACATTACCAATTGGGTATTGTATATTGCATTTATTTTTACTCATTGAGGATATTTACACGAGAGTCATTTTCCAATAGGAGTGGCACAAGGGATCATTAGGTTGTTCTGAGGAAAAGCCTTGGGGTAGGGCTTGAAACATGTAGACCTTTGAAATACATGCACATAACCGCATATCTTTCAATTTCCCCCTTTTTAACCATACCAGCTAGAGGTAAGAATAAATCCTTTTCCCTACTTAGCCAGGTATTTTTAACTTTATTTCTCATTAGATAAGACCCTCCCACTCTTATACCTCCCCAGTCTTCATAGTATATGACCAAAGTGCTCCCACGTATTCGTCTGTTGCAGCACGCCCGTTCCGCAGCGGGACGGGAAGAACCCTATGATGAAGCATGCCACCAAGGGGTTATTTTAAGATACTTTCTGTTTTCTACCTAATAGAAAGAGTGGTAAGATAGTCCAAGTGAAACGGACGGACTCTCTTTGGTTATAATAATTGTGCATATTGCCTTTAGGAATTCAAATTCCACGTCCTAAATGAATCATCCTTTAAAACCCTATTGTGGTCGTTATCTTAGTTATGGACTGCTTTCGCAAATGGTTTCTTTCAAATTGCTTTTTATATGTTTGAGATTCATATATGTGATAGATTACTTTTGTTACATCACCATATGACCACGTCTCTTATTGCTAATGAGTCCTATTCCTCATTCCTTTTTGTTTTAGTTTCATGCATAAGAGCAGCAACAAAAACAAGATAAGGGCACATCTCTGATCCTCGCACATGGCATGTACACTACCTATACACACCATATAACTAACACATACTTCTGTTCTAGCACCCCCTCGGAATAGCGAGCTACTTGTCTGCAAAAACTAGGGGTGAGCGGAATCCCGCAGAGTTACATGAAAACTCCACAAGATTCCGCGGAGTTCTGCAAACGTTTGGATATCGGCACGTCTTGCTCACGCTGATTTTTAGCACTGGGAGCTTGTTCTGAGCTGCAAATTCAGTGCGATCGGCACCACACGATGCACCAGAGGTTTCTGCTTCTTTGCTGCTGCTCGAGTTGATTTTCTACTCAAGCGGCAGCTTTCTCACCCTGAACGGTCGCAACCGCCTGTGTCCGCCCACGTTGGGATGATCTCGCCGGGTGCCCTACTAGCACCCGAAAATTGCACAGGAGGCACCATTGGCGAGCCACGCGCAAGAAAAAACTGCTTGGCGGTTGGCATAATTTGGCTAGAAATCGACGTTACCAGCGTAATGCTGAGTGCCCAGAACTCTGCGAACTCTGCTGGCGGAGCAAAATGTATTGCCCGCCCCTAGCAAAAACACTTTTGCCCCTCATCATGGGTGCAAAGAGCTATATAAATGCTATTACAATACAATAAAGTATTCTATTACACATACTCTATGAAGGAAACTTATCCGCAGAAGGCCACAGGGGTAGCAAACCGCGGTATAAAATGGTGCTTTCTGGTGAGATCATATTAAAACATATTGGAAACTGTGTTTGACCAATTCCCTCAGCAAGAAGAATTATTGAACTTCAAGCTATGAAACCACACAAGGCATTATTTAGTATTTGGTTGCCGGTTCGCCATCCCACTAAAGTGATGGCGGTCATAATCTCTGCCCCTCTGGTAAATGACAGCCTGCCATATTTAGAAATGGCGCCTGCCTGGAGGCGATATCTGCATCAGAAGTGCAGCTTCCACAGTGGCTCCTCTGAAGCCATAGTAAGTTTGCTGAGCGGCCGCCATGTTTCATGCAGCTTCTTAGCAAACTTTTTTGTTTTTGAAAAGCAAACTATAAAAGCAGGAGTTTGTTTTAAAAAACAAAAAAACTAATGGTCCTGACAGTGAGATTTTCCTGTGGGGGATTACTTTTCCTTTTTTCTGATCAGAGCTGCCAGATTTTTACTGGCGTTCCCAAACGGGAAACCGGTAATTCAGAATGTGTCTCCTAATTAGGCGAACAGTCTGAGGTTCTGAAACCAATGGCCCAATGTCCTTGGAGACATAAGTCTAAGGTTTCTGGCTGTTCGGCGGGAACATGACTGTTCACCCGTCTCTGCCACAAATGTTGCCTGTTAACCAAACTGTTGGTTTGCTCGCTTTATTTAGAGAACCGTATCCACCAAACTCTAAAGAACCACCATAATACCTAAAGAAATAAGGTGGCCCTCATCTTAGACACCACCATCTTTACTGAAGTGTCGAGATGTTCACCTTAATAAAGAAATTGTTCCCTTGATGCCTCATGCGATGGCCAGTGAGCAGATAGAAACCTGGAGATGGAAAGGAAGGACAGTATACGAAGGCTACCTACATGGTAGCAATGGATAGGACCTTTTGGCCCCAGATTAGATCTCTGGGCACTAAATTAGAGTGCACCGAATCCACCATAAACTGCACATTTAACACCTTTTCACGTTTGAATGTAATGTGGTATTACAATTTAGTAATACTGTATTTTTGCACAAGAGAGCCATGGTAACTAAGCCCCAATAAATGCCGTAAATCTCTTGAAAATACTATTATAGCAAGTTCAAACCTCTTTAAAGCTAAATAGGCGGTAATACCAGGTTTACTGGAGGCAGTAATGCAATTAACAATTCAATGGATTACATACATTTATTTAAAAAAAAAAAGTCTAAATGAGGGCCTCCGTGCTGTGAAACTCAGGGACTTATTTTGCTGCCAGTTTAAAATTGCATGTGACCGTCATGACAACATCCGTGGAATTTTAAAGGCCTAACCCATCAATGAGATTTATGACGCTGCTACCGGGGCCATCACTCTGTGCAGTCTGTAAACAACTACATCTAAATTCCATTTTCAGAGCCGACGCACCTGTCCACTTGATGCACGATGAGGGCTTGCACAGTGACCAGAGCCCCCTAATAAATTACCATCTCCTTCAACTCTGATCTCATCCAGGGGGCCAAGACCCACACTTATCCATCCAAACATTGATCTAGGTCGGAGTAGAGGAGAAAAGCAACATGGGAAGGACAAAAACTACAAATAGATTTATTGGCTTTGCTTCTGCCTTCTCTGTCTTTAATGTGCTAATAGACGTAAACACAAGCACAGACATTCACCAATGTTGTCTGCCTGCACAAATGCTGTTTAGCATGTTACATGCCAACATTTTGAACGTGGTAAGAGGTAAATTTTGAAAAACAAATTGGGTTTTTTATTTTTCCCATTTGCTTACATTGAAGAGGCCGAGATTTTAAGCGAGAGGCACCTAAAACAAGGCCATTTTGGGTGTGAACAAATCTGTGGTCTCCCACCTGAATCGGTTCTGTTGGCATGTATAATATTAAAGGCAGCCCTATTTCCTTTGCTAATGATGAGCTAAAAAATAGTAAAAATTGATTTTTTCGCATAGAATGTATATAGAAGATAAAGAATGGAATGTGAAAATCAGTGTTATGATCGAGTGTGCTGTTCAGAAGCATGCCAATGGAAGCACTTTCTTGAGCCACACATATATTTCAAAACAGCCAATAATATGAGGAGAGAAAGAAATGTTCCTCTGAGTGGAGCCAAATTCGCTCCATGTATAATTTAAAGAATGGATAACAATAGGTCATAGACAGCTGCATTGTCAAGCGGTACCTAAAAAGCATAAAGATACGGTAACAAGAAAGACACAGGCAGTAACAGCCTGATGGCTCTTGAAAAGGACACATGAAAAGTGAAACAACCGAAACACAAAAGGAAATCGATATGAAGAAGAATTTGCTTTCCTTTACTTGTATTGGGCGACAGTCTCTTATAATATTAACACCAGCAGCAGAGGAATGGAATCCCGTGACTTAATGACCAATGAACACAATGTCCACTTCCAATACAACCTGTACAGTTACAAAAGTTCAGAGTACGGATGGAGATGCAGCACTGAAGGGTTTTCCTTGCAACAAAACATTTTTTGCAGCAGCTTCTTAAGCTATAAACACATGCACATTCGACAGATATTTTCGCGAAAAACAAACTATTAACTGAAGACTCTCGTTTCATCAGTCCCAGTGTTTTACAGCTCAGATACGCCAATCATTATCAGCCCGCAACAATCCTATGCATATTGCACACCCGCTAATTTGAAATGAATTAGCAGGTGGGCAATTAGCACCTAATTATGTGTTTGGTATCTTAGGATGGGGATAACATACTAATAGTGCACACTACAGCCCATTTCAACGTATGCAAACAGCCTATGTGCCCCATTTGCCCCCGCTATTTGCGCAACGTTTCACCAGTCGCAAATTGTGGGAGCAAACCCTTATGATTTGCACACCCATTGTAAATGGGCCCCGATACCAATCAGGCCAGTAGTCCAACTCTCGCCTGAAATCTTTGCAACTTGTTCCAAAATTTAAATTGGCGTTGGCAGCACAAGAAGTCTTTTGCAGCAAATCTAGCTTATTTTTTACTTTAACCGTCTCTGCTCACAGGGATGAACATTCTTGACTTTTAAAAGCGTATCAGTAATAAAAACGTGCAGGCGTATCAAAGTAGCCTAAGTTTATCTGATGAAGAACTCATTAAATAAACTCCTGCGTTGCCTTTAAACTAGCCCAAACCAAGGATTCAGTTGGATATTTGCTGGAGTGAGCAGAATTCAGGGCTGTACCTTGCGAGCTTGATTCCAGCTCTTGGTCTGCGACGAGCTGAAGGATATCCGAGACCACAATCTGATGGTCATCCTCTTCGTCATCGCAGGATCTACTTTTCGTAGTGAAGCAGCCACAGCTTTCAGTTTCTTTGCACAGGAGAAACCTCCAACACTCAGACATGAACCCTGCCCAAGCTTCCTGTGATGAAAAGAAAACAAACAAAGATGACTAAAATGCAGTTTGTTGTATTGCAGGTTTTTGAGCATATGAGGAAACAAGAGTTTCTCCCTGGCTGTCCTGAGGGTGGCATAGGCCCGCTGAGGGCGAGGAATCCCAAATCATGTAGAAAGAACAGAACGAGCAGTGCCACCAGCGAAGGTGGTGCAGGGTTACCCCTTTGGCCGTGTATGCATGAGGAGAGTGTTTTTCAGTTCCACATTTTTCTAGAAAGAGAAAGACTAGTGGTAGCCAAAGGAATTAAAAGACTAAGAAAGCAAAGGAAACACGTGACTCGGTACACAGCTGTGGAACAAACCATTTGAGCAAGACATACGGGATAGACCGAATTAATAAATGATATATGGAGCAAACCAACAAGATTTATTGACTCCACCTGCGGGGAGGCAAAGGTTTCTGCAGCGGTGCTGTTAACTATGTGCAAAACCACGAGTCCCCAAGTATTCAGTGCTCTCCTAAGGATTAAAGTCTCATAATATTTGGATGTCCCTGTGATCACAGTTGGGGCCCTTGTAAAGACGTATAAATGTCACTGAGTTATGAGGACGATCCTAGGTAGTTTGTAAATGTTTGGGTCCATGGAAGGCTGCAAGCCGGGAAAGAAGCTGGCAGTAAGGAAGGGGCCACTAGAGTAAGCCAGACACAGCAGAGATGTTACTGACGGCAAGCCAGGGATGTCCCTATCAAGAGACATGAGAAACGGTTCAAGTTGTTGGCACCAGGAGATGATGAGAGGCAAAGAATACAGGAGATGAGTTAGGCACCTATGTCTGTAACTGAATTAGGACATAAACAGTGTGAATGTGAGATGAAAGGGTGTGCTGAAGCTGTGGCGTTCCATAAATAGTCACTGGGTGCTGCAGCATTAAGGCCTCGGGGACTGGGAAAAATTTGAAATGTCTCCAGAGTTGATTCTGGATGTCTCTGGGGAACCTGTTCCATATTTATGGCCAATCCCTGTGGACTGAGATATGCAGTTAAAGGATTCACCTGATCCATCCTTTGGCGATAGGGGGAAAAGCATAACAATCTTACTGGTCTAGAATGTCTCACAAGTGGGCCCTTGCTGAGATAGCGAAGAGTCAGAAAGTGGGGAGAAATTTTCTGCTCTAAGAGGTAGGGGGCACCACTGAGAAGATCTTCACCTTAGCATATGGAAGTACCCACCTAGATCTTGCAACCTACACAGTTTCAACTTCACTCAAGATGCAGAAGAAGAGAGAAAACTCTTGGCAGGAGGTCCCAATATACGTTCATCCCAGGCACCACTGTCTGTAGAAATAACTAGTTCCAGGAAAAGGCATAATTTTCCTTCCAGTGAGAGTATGGGTGCAACACATGAGCTCCCTCCTCCTTTTAGAAGATTAAAGTGAGCTCACCAGGTCACCTGGATATACACTAGTCAAATTCTTGTGAGACTCCCAATGGTATACATTGTCTCAAAGTTTGCATTCTGAGACTCTTCCAAGGGAAGTATACCTTTCTAAAATGAGGCACTACCTCAGCGAGACTCTTTTCTTTTAAGCCATCGCCTACCCCTGCCTCAGCCCACCATTACACGAAACCTATTGAGGGCAGAAAGTGAGAGGTTCCAGTACATGCCCGGATATCTCCTGAGGGGGGGTTGAGACAATCTACAGGACACACCTCATAACCAATATATTTGGTACCTCTAGCTGGCCTCCAAAAGGTAGACTCTGTAGGCCACCCAGCTCTCACCACCCACTCTTCTCCAGTCTATGCACTGACTATCTAGAAACATATGTCACTCCAGAAGGATTATGCCGATACTGGCCACACTCAAAACTCCTAGTTTATATCACAGTTGTGAAACTACCCAACGCATATTCAGTGACCAGGTTAGTAAAACACGGCAAATAATTCATGCTTTTGAGCTTTCAATTACAGGGCACTCACCGTTACAGGACCGTAGCATTGGAAGGCTAACCAAACTCCCATACCTGCTAGAGGGTGGGGTGCATAATATTGGCCCAGAAGGGCTCAAGTCAACCCACATTTTAAGAAGATCTACTGACTATATAAATTATTCCCATTTATGATAACTATGTAAATTCATTACATTTAAATATCCTGAAAATTTGGCAGGGATCTGGTTCTTGAAGACGCTTCTGCCTAAAGAGAGAACTAGCGCTCCAGCATGTAAGGTTTACATATATTGACTGTTGCCCATAATCCTTTAGAGCTGGGTTCAGAATCTCTTTTCATTCAGTTCTTAGCAGGGGTGTCATTATGATGCCAGGAACTACCTTCCCAAATCTGTTGATGAAATGGAAGGGCATCAAGGAAGATGGACACAGGAACCTCTCAACAAGATACTCCCTCATGCAAGATCATCCCATTTTCTTTGAGGTCTCGGTTATCATTCACTTTTTCTGCCACGCAATAGATCTTCCATGTGAACAAAAGAGGAGCTCTAGCAGGATGAATATGGAAGGGATTTGAAAGGCCAACTTTTTATTTGCAACCTCTGGCGGAACAACTCGCCTAATGCGATTCCTTCATTTTGAATCATTTAGTGTGCATCGCCTAAACCTTTAGAGGAATTGCTGCACCAAAGTTAAAAAGGACACTGTCTGAGTAAGAAATCAATGTTGCAAACATTTACTTATTAAAAGGTCTTTTATCAATTTTGCAAAACAAATAGTAACACATTGAAAAATATTGCAATCTATCAGTTCATCATACAAGCGTATAACAAAGGTGAAAAAAACAACAAAATAATACTTTCAATTAGGTGAACAAAGTGACCGCAATTACGGATAACCTGCCGTTAAGGAAACAACAATAGAAAAAAAGTCTCCAGGTAACAAGGTCAATTTATAATAGACCAACTAATACATAGCTCAAATTAATTGCATCCAACACTGGGTTTTATGTATATCTTTGTTTGACTCAATGACGTTGGTCCTGGGTAGTAAGAGTCAATGCGTTTCGGCGTTCCAGTTATGGCCTCCTCCGGACCGTGCGGGGCCAGAATCACCCAGGCTACAACTGATTCTAACAAGGATACGGAGGATTCTGAGAGAGAACGCCAAATGAATATTCAAAAACCGGAGCAGACTATCAGCAATTATATCTGAGCAAAACCCTGATGTGGCATAGGGAATAAACGTCCTCCGAATTTTGCACCGCAGGTGCTGTTTTCAAAAACTCGCTGTGCTAGGGGTGAGTCAGCACAGCACGGAAACTCTGTGATAGCAAGTTTGTGTCGCATCAGCGTCCCAAAACTGGTGTAGCCAAACAATCTGGAATGGCTTGCTCGGATTGTTTGGGTCGCGTCCACAAACTAGTGTAGCCAGACATATATTTTTCAATGTGTTGTTACTCACTAATTTCTTAAAAGACCTTTTCATAAGTAAACGGTTTGAATAGGAAAACAATTTTGCAGTCAATGTCCTTTTTGATTTTGATGCAGCAATTCCTGTAAAAGTTTAAGCAATGCATACTATATGATTTAAAATGATGGAATCACATTAGGCGAGTTATTCTGCCAGAGGTTGCAAATAAAATGTTGGGCTCCTTTCAAATCCCTTTCATATTTGTCCTGCTATAGCTCCTCTTTTGTTCACCTGTCTGTGGTGTAACCTAGGCTCTAGAGGGTTATATGAGCTCCCCCTCTTTTTTAAGCCATAGCACTTCAGTCATGGACCTTAGCCAATTACAGTCAACCACCAAGATGTCTAGCTAGTACTAGCAACAGACTTGTCGGTGATGTACATTATGAACAATGCAACACTCATTGATCATAATTCCCCCAGCCCATACTGACGTCTCACTGGCAGGTGAAGCATTAAAGTGCCATCAAGGTACAAATGAGACGCATGAAAGATCCAGGATGCACCTGATTTTTAAATAAAATCTTAATTATTTATTTAGCATAAACACAGAGCACTTGCCTTTTGAACTGACCCCCTATTAATTGAAGATCATGAGTACAGTATTTGCCTGTAGAGATTTGTGGTAAATGTGTCAAAGAAAAAGAGAAACAAAAGAAAGTACTGTGCAGGTGGATTATATAGTTAAAAAATACAAGTAAGGTTGAGAGGGAGACGGTGTCAGTTTCAAATACACCGCGAGGACTCAGAGTTGCATGTGAAGGTCAATAAAGGTGCTGAAACGCCAAAAGGTCCAAGAAAACAGGAGTTTATTACAGCAAGAATCCTATACCCGATCACCAGCTGTGCCTTTACAAGAGTGCCTCAGAGTGTCCCTAAGTTCCAGAACACTACATTATAACTCACAACAGTTTCACGTAATACATTTCACTTAAGATATATATACGTGAAGTGCACATCGCACAATCAGTATTCACAATGTGCACGAATGTGGAGTCCTGAAAAAGGGACTAGGTTGCTGTCCCACTCCGGTTGGGAAACACTGTGGATGTTTTTGTTGACATATAATTTGTTTGATTACTAAAATTAAAGAACTACTTTCACGCAATCCCAAAGAAACATGGCCCGTTTGCTGAAACGCCACTACCACCGGAGTACACAGTATCTGACCTCCAAGACAAGACACACAACTACTAATGTACATTTCAGAAGACGATACTCCATCTCTTGAACAATTGACAGATGACCTGTATATTGTGCCAAGTCGGATATTGAGAGCGGTCTTAAGCCCAAATCCAAATTTATGCCCCCTATCACTCATCACAACATTGACTTGTTTAAAGAAAAAGTAACCTCTGATTTACATAAGTTCTTTCATGGTCACAAGAGACGAGAAAATAGGCCCTATAATTTGACAAAAGAGGAAAGGTTGGGATTAGATACCTTACAAAAAAAATGATGCTATTGTCATAAGGGAGGTGGACAAGGAGGGGAATGCCATCTTGATGAACAAAGACGATTACATGCGTGAGATTGATAGATAACTCATGGATATTGAATGCTATGAGCCTGGATCTCACAATCCTACCAAAGAACTGACCATGAGACTGAGTGACTGGCAAGAAAATGGTGTGATATCGGATGAAGAATTTCGCTACCTCACTGTAAGAAATCCTTGTTTCCTTGTATATACATTCTTCCTAAGATACACAAAGCGGATGTTTCCCCCCCACGGAGGCCGATCATCTCAGGGGTGGACTCTCCCACTGAACGCCTCTCAGAGTACGTTGATAGGTTCTTACAACCTTTTGTATGCAATCTTCCGGCCTACATACAGGACAGCAAAGACATTTTGAACAAATTTGAGGATGTCCAATGGTTGGAGGATCTCATGTGTGTCACACTAGATGTCACTAGTCTGTACACATGCATAAAAAACAGTTTGGCATACGGACCGTTGAGTCTTTTCTTAAATTCAAAGACGGCTGACAGGTTAGAACATAATGCCATGATCATACACATGATTTGATTTATTCTTAGCAAAAAAATAAATTCTTACATGGGGACGGTGGTACCACCAAACACAGGGGACTGCCATGGGTTCAAAATTTGCTCCTTCGTACGTTGGCCTCTTCATGGGCTGGTGGGAGAAGGAGCATGCTTGGGGACGATATGCCTCCCCCTGGTTGGAAAACATCATATTTTGGGGGCAGTACATCGATGATATCATCCTGATTTGGACTTGATCTGGAAACCAACTCATTGAGTACCATACATATCTCAATGACAATCCGTATAATGTGCAGTTGACTATGATGTATAACAACGAGAAAATGGATTTCCTGGACATTAGGTTCTATGCAAAGGAGGGACGCATACATAGCACTCTTTACCGCAAAAACGCGACCTGTAACATCACTCTCCATGCAATTAGTGCCCACCCCAGGTCCACTATTGACAACATTCCTTATGGAGAGATGGTACGTGTAAGGCAGAATTGCAGTGAGACAGACAACTTCTCTGCCAATATAGAGGAGGTGAAAGACCGCTTCATAACACGAGGCTATAAGAGCAAGGTGTTGCAACAAGCAGACAAAAGAATACGTTAAATTCCTAGAAAAAATACACTTAACAAAAGAACTAGCGACAACAGAAAAAAATATAGCTGCTTGTCTTTTGTTATCAAATTCACTAAACACAGCAATGAGGTGTATAAGATTCTGTGGAAGCATTGGCCTTTATTACTGGACATACCGGGAATCAAGGATACCATCATGCCTATGTGTGACGTACTGGAGGGGCAAACCCATCAGAGACATGTTACGTCCAAGCTATACAACACCTAGTAGAACCACCAAAAATTGGTTACCCAAACCAGTGGAGGGTTTTTTACATGCGAAGATAGTAGTGTTTGCAAATATGGCAAGAATAAGACCAAACAATTCAGACATAACACCGGATACCCTCATACAATACGCCATACCATTAATCGTAAAACTCAGTTTGTGACATACATAGTCGGATGCAGTAGCAATATAATTTATGTTGGTAGCACTGTGAGACCATTAAAAACAAGAATATAGGAACATGTCAGGACAATCAGGCACTTGGACATCAGGTACCCTATGACTACAGTCATGACGGATCACTACGCTGGGAAATTAGACATCTGGTTCCATGGAATTGACCACATTCCACCCAGAGGCAGGGGTGGCGACAGAGAACTGGCACTCCGTCAAAACGAGGGGGGTTGGATTTGCCGCTTACGGCGTATAGAGATGGGTCACAATACAGATGAGGAATTACATTACTTTCTATAGATCTCAATAGTGCCTTTCAAATCCTACTGGATGTCCACGCATTCTTATCACCTTAGTCATCTTGTATATTGGCCTTTTATATATCTTTTTCAATATGAATAGTGGTAATGCCACTTTTTATAGGTATTCCAGTACTGCCTTCTTACAATCAGCAATGGCGGTTATTTACTACTGAGTCGCATTGACCTTTCTATATATACTTTCGATCATTAAATACAACAGGAGGAAATTTCACACTACCCCTGTGAGATCACTTTTTAAGCTGCAAACACAGCTTTTGTTCGTTCTTCCTTTTTTATTCTTTTTATAGAATTACTTTTGTTCAAACAATTGTCGTTTGATTTAGGCCATACACATGATGAATCTCATTTAGAAACTGTAAATGCTTAAATAAAATGTATTTGCCAGCATTCTGTCCATCTTCATGCACAACAGGGTATTTCTTTCTCTAGTAGCATTCCTTTTCATTTCTAAAAGAACTGGCAAGCAATATGCCTATCCACATACATAACAGGTTAATTCCTGTTTCTAGTAGTATCCCTTTAAGAAATTTTACGTGTATCACGTCAACGCGACATTACGTCTACGCATACACGAAGACAAGCCTAACAGGAAGTGGACTCACTGAAAGAAGCCGGTTCGGGAGTTGGAAAACGGCACGTATCAAGGGAAGACCTCCCTGTGAGGTCTAAATTCTACGCGAGCTCCATTTTATATCTAGATGCAAGGTGCATGGTTTTAATGTTCGTATGGACCACATTGTCCTGCTGCCGTAATACGGAAGTTGTTCCATCGCCTAATTAAATGGAGGAGACGTGGGGTCTGAATCGTATGCTAGCTTTAGTGTAAGTTTAGATGCAAGGTGCATGGCTCTATCGTCAGGATGAATTGCATTGTCTTATTGTATTGTATTGTAATTGCATTTGTGTAGCGCTTACTACCCCTGACGAGGCGTCGAAGCGCTTTTCGGCGAGTAGCACGCTACTCCGGGACCCATAGAGGATTAGTGTTGAATTAGTATAGTGAAACATGCAAGTAAATTTTAAGTGGTGGATATGTTAGTCAGTTATTTGGATTCGGAAGGATAGCAGAAGGATAGAAGAGGAAAAAAGGTTTGTATTTATATAGCGCTTCTTACCCCTGAAGGGGTTTAAAGCGCTTTTTTTTGGTGAGTAGCACGCTACTCCGGAAACCCATAAAGGATTAGTGGTGAATTAGTATGGTGAAATATGAAAGTAATTTGAGTGGTGGATATTAGTCAGTTATTTGGAGTGAGAAGGATAGCGGAGGGATAGAAGGGAAAGAAAGGTTTGCATTCATTTAGCGCCTGTTACCCCTGATGGGGTGTTGAAGCGCTTTTCTGGCGAGTAGCAGGCTACTCCGGAACCCATAAAAGATTAGTGTTGAAAATTAGTATAGTGAAATATGAAGTAATTTGAGTGGTGGATATGTTAGTCAGTTATTTGGATTGAGAAGTGTTGGGGAGGGGTAAAAAAGGTCTGAAATTGGTGGTCAGCTTTTTAGTTTTGTCAATGTGAGAGTTGTTTTGGCATGGTTTTTGTAAATCCTTATTGGTGTGGGAGCTGCCGGGCCCTCACCATTATAATAAACATTGGCAAAAGCAAAAAACAATTTTGTTTCTCAAAAAGCACAATGACAGTAGTTACTGGCACTGAACAAAACTACTTTGTGTGCCGATATGCTCCTTGTGAAAGAGCAGAATGCTGTCACTCACAGTGAAGCCAGCTGATACAGAGAGAGAGAATTTTAATAAAAACAAAAGGTCATGGTCAACGTCAGACCAAATTAGGGGCCCAATTATTAAAGAAAGTCTCAAAAGTACACCCATGGTATATGTCCTTGCATTAAGTCCAGCTATACAGTTTCGTGAATTTCCAAGAATTTACGGAAGTAGGACAAGAAATAGTACTCCTAGAAAATATTTGTGAACTGCATTTTAGCATGAGCAAATATGCATGTGTAAATTTGCTCATATGAAAATCTGAGTGTTTGCAAGTTCGCTTTCCCTCTAACCACTTTTTTTTCCAACTCTGGACGAAGGTTTACATCTGCCATTGTCAGGAGTAAATTTCCAACGTTTCTCAGTATGGGAAAAGATTAGAGAAGAGTTGTTGAAAACCCTTAAAACATGCAAGTTAGTAGGTTTGCACCGACTCAAAAGGGCAATCTAACCCTGGAACTATTGCTTACCACTACCTTCAGCCCCAGTATGTAGATCTGCGGAAACGTGGCAACATAAGGGGATTGCAAGTATTCAAACACTACTATGGTATGAGCCCTGGCATAATCAGAGAGGCTATATCAGAGCTCTTACATAATGAGATTGCTGCCATAATTTGTCGCCGCACTACATGGCACCAAAAGGACAAGTGGATTTTGTTACAGGACAAGTAGATTTATGAAGCAACCTGCCCCATGGGCAAGTAGATATTTTATTACATTTCACACCCCTGTTATACATATATACCTTTGGTGTACTTATGATCTTTATATTTATTACTTAACTCCTAATTCAGCATCTCCAATGCACTACCCTATATCTCACCCAATACTTCTCTCAATATATCCTCATCCTTCAGTCTCTGACTCATCCCAAAACTCATTCTACTACTCTCTTTAATGACCTACCCTATACTTCTCTCAATATATCCTCTACTGCCACTATCTGGCTCATCCCAAACCCCACTCTACTACTATGATTCCCAAAATAACCCTTTATAGACTTTTCCCTCCTCTACTGCTCCTTGCATCATCTCAAACCTCTTTTACTATTCATAACTCCCAAACAAGTCTTTCTAAACTCTTCTCTCATGTATCCCTCCTAGACTCATCAGATACCTGATCTTTCTCCCTAATCCAATTCTACAGACTCTTCCACCCACCATCTCTCGTTTAACCATCCCAAACCTCCTCCTACTTCTATGATCTCCAAATAAAACCTTTTTCTAGACCCTTCCCTCCACTATCCTTTTCAATTCAACTAACAGACTCACATGTCCACTGCTCAAATTAATTTCATATTTCACTATACTAATTCACCACTAATCCTTTTTGGGCTCCGGAGTAGCGTACTACTCGCTGAAAAGCGCTTTGATGCCTCGCCAGGGTTAGTAAGCGCTATATAAATACAATTACAATGTGTTATGGAGTGGATGTATGTGGTGTGGAGCTGAAATATGTGTTGTGTAAATATGTGGCATTATGCGGAGTGGCAAGGTGCGGAGTGAAATTGTGTGGAGGGGAATTATGTGTTTTGGAGCGGTGTTATATGTGTGGAGTGGAATTATGTGGCGTGGAGTGGAATTGTGTAGTCGAGTGGTATTATCTGAAGTTGAATTATGTGGCATGGAGCGGAGTGAAAATTTGTGGAGTGGAATTTGTTGGATTGCAATTATGTGGCATGGAGTGGAATGATGTGGAGTTAGACTGTGTGGTGTAGAATTGTGAGATGTTGAAATGTGTTGTGTGGAGTGCAATTATGCAGTGTGGATTTGTGTACTGTTGAATTGCATGGCATAGAATTGTGTGGTGTTGTGTTAAATTATGTGGAATTGAATTATGTGGCATGCAGGAGGTTTGAATTATGTGCAGTGGCATTGTGTGAAATTATGTGGAGTGCGCAGGGATGGGGTGGCAGATGGGAGAAGAAGAAAGAGGGATGGGGGAGGAGGGGATGGATTCAAATGCAAGCCTCCCAGTGCAAAAATATATATAACATCAGCAATGCCTCTGCCAATTCCCCACCTTTGCTGCGCTCCTTCATTTGATGCCCCTCCTACTGCGCCCCTTCCATGCCAGCATCACAGACTCGAAGCCCCTGAACTGGTCTACCTCGGTTTAGGCCACACTTCCGCGTGTGAGGAGGGACAGGCACTCAGAGAATAGAGCGAAGCAAAGACGCCCTATGCATGATGCACGTCCCGTCTGTAATCTCAACACCTCCTTGCTATCTCCAGAGAGATCATTAGTGAATACTATTGTATAATCAAAGACTACGGACTGCAATACCGAATCTTCTTCCTCGCTTAAACATATGAAGGTCATGTATCTTTTTGTAATATGCACGATTTTATCCAAAACGTACGATAGTTTCATTGTAATACTTGAATGCCTGACACATGGCTCTACGGTTATACCCAACGCCGTTATTTCCTGTTTCCAGTTATACCTTTAATTTAGCATGGTGGTAACATGTATTCTCTTGTGTTTCTGTGTACTCTGCACGATTCTAACATAAATCGTACGCCAGCTTTACTGTAATAGGTAAATGCGGGGTGATGATTACGGTTATAGTTAACAATGTCATGGCCTATATTTCGCCATAAATCTTTTGACCAATCTTATAAATTCAATAGATGCTTAGGAAGCAGTGTGTCATTTAGCACATTGCTCTTTTATCTAAAGAGGTGTGCAAGTAAATGCTCTCTGTGAAAATTTTCAATAAGCACTTAATTGTAATGTCTAATCATTTCTGAATACAGATGGTTCGCACTAGTGAATACAATTATGCACAAATGAAAAAGTTTTAATGTAATTTTTAAAATAATTATTTGTAGGTGTCTCATTGCCTCTTTATACAACAACGATGATGAAACACACTCACCCTCAAACATATGAGGACCCGATGAATTGAAGTCTATTATATATACTGGAATATTACACTGATAAACAATGAAGATTCGCGGCTCGCTTTTTTCCAAACACATATCTTGAAAGTCAAAATTCAAGGTATGTTCTTGCCCCTTCCTCTTCCACATACTATTTCTCCAGTTTCCTTAATTATCACTCAGTTTGCAGATTATATTCTTGCCACTTTTTTCTTTATACGTTCTGTCTACACTTCCCTACTACTTGCATTGATGAACGAGTTACTTACCTTCGGTAACAATGAATCTGGTAGAGACACAGTCTAGCCGCAGATTCCTTAACTTAGAATATCCCCAGGCGTCAGACTGGATCCGGAGAATCTTCAGCAGAACCTCTGCGCGCCGGGGGGCGATGTTGCATGGCTCCGTCCTGACGTCATCCACGGATATGACATTAGTGGAGGTATATAAGTCCCTCCCAGTGCGCTGATGTGAGTTTTCTACTGTGAAGCTTTTCCGCGCCACAACGCGGAGCCACTACCAAAACCGTGAGAGTGTGGGAAGAGTGTGCTAAAAAAGATCAAAAATCTTTGAAACAACAATGACAAGAAATCATAGAATGATGAAAAACATCACCATGAATATCAATGAAAGAGTACTTTATACTGTAAGGGACTGAAGTGGGGGGGAGCAGAGCATTCGCCCCTAGAAACAGTCTCGCAGAAGCTAGAAGCCATGCCCTCCTATGAGGCAAAACTGCATTGGAGATCAATGACATGGCCAACGATAGGCCGCTCGCAATCACAGAATGTAACTAACGGCAACAGAACTGGAACAACATGACTCATGGTAATTGACCACATTTCTGCAACAACAGAGAATGTACAATCATACACCCCATAAAGGACCTATTGACTGTAGCACAGTCAAATAGACCCTAAGTAATTGACCGCAACACAGTCAAGGAGACCCCAAGTAATGGTTAAAAAAATAGAAGAGGGTGGAAGGGAGGGTATAAGAACATGATCAAGCCCCACACTGGAAGAACCAGGGTGGAGGAGCGTGGAAGGACATTAAGCCCACCACCCAAGGACGAGAATGGGTGGAGAAGCAACAGTTAAAACAGCATGAGACATTCTACCCTGGAGGGAAGTGAAGCATACCATCCCGCAGGAAGACAAAGGCCACCTGTAAGGAGGCAAGTGGGTAGAACTGATCCTGAAAAAAGCCCTCGCAGAGCAGGGAGGAGGATCGGGCGTTAAGGAATCTGCAGCTAGACCATGTCTCTACCAGATACATCGTTACCGAAGGTAAGTAACTCAGTCATCAGATAGAGACATCTAGCCGCAGATTCCTTAACTTAGAATAGTTACCAAAGCTATACCCCATTGAAGGAGGGTCTACGACTGAACCCCACCAAGTTCCAAAGAGAACTAATCCGTCAATAACATTGACCAAAACACAGTGGGAACAGCAATGCCAGAGTGGCACCCATTAAGCTCTGTAAGGGAGCATTAACAAGGGGAAGCAAAGGCACCACAATCTGTCAAAGGACGGTACGAGACCTCTATTGTCCAGATAGGGACGAAAGGGAAGCACATAACCAGAATGGCCAGTGCAGAATGGAAGAAACTCCTCAAACTTCTGCAAGAAGAAGTTAAACCGAGCACAAGTCCCATGGATCTGCAAGAGACAAGGTCCCAGAAAGGAATAAAACAGTATGACAGAGTCAGGGCATACAAACAGAGCATGCATAACAGTGGATGTCAAAAATGACATGTGGAGGGACAGATGTCACCATGCAGCGATATACAGAACCATGACTACCAGGAGATACATGTATGAGGATGACAGGGATACACATAAGCAGACTTGGTGGACCGTAAGAACTACACCACACATATGCAAAATCCCAGTGAAATGTAGCATCAATAGCACATATGCGTCGGCAGAAAAAGGAGGGCGCGCCACCAGGTAGACAACCGGCCAGCCGTACCCGGAGGTACAACGGTGAATGGATACTGGCCAGGTCGGCCACACATATAAGGCTCGCTCCCAGGAGGGAGAGAGAGAGAGAGAGAGGGAGAGGGAGAGGGAGAGGGAGAGAGAGAGAGAGAGAAACAGGAACTGGGACAAAAACCCCAGATACCAAAGCAAGGAAAAACCTAGTATGCCTGCCTTCTCGCTGTGTGGATATCCCATGACATATATATACATATAGACATATACTTGTATATGAAAATATATTAATTGAAAGACAAGGGGAACTCGAAGAGCATGCCCTACATAATATAGGAGGCCGCACAATCGGTACCAACGGCCCGAAGCGAACCAGAACAGGATATAACACATGTCAAGACACTTAAAAGGCAACATCATCAGCCCCATTGGGGGAGGGACCCTGGTCTCCTGCGTGACAGGCGGAGACATTGACCACCACACTAACTAAGAAAAGAGTCAGTAATACGCATACATAGAAGTCAGAAAAATGTATATATAGATATATATATATATATACAGATACCGCAGAAATGGCAATGAGTACCCTGAAGAAGAATACTCCCACTGAGAACATCAGCCGGGGCCAGGAACAGGAGTACCTGAGCCCCCGTGGGGCAAGGAGCAGAGGGACTAGAGCCCCTTCCAGGGAAGTGCATAGGGGAAAAAGGGCACAAGGCAACGTGCAGCAGTGACATGTCTGGCATGGAATCTACTGCCCTTAAGCGAAAACAGACAGGGTTTGAGCCGTGAAAGAAGACCTAAGCACGTCCCAACACCAGACAATGAAGAGTACACAATACCACAAGAAGAGAACGCAGCCAAGACAGTGGCGCAAGGCGTACCGCAGGTACCCCATTACTGTGAACATACCCAGTGCGTACTCACATATGGTGTCCGTATAGAACATGGAAAGAAACCGCTCTGGTGCGGAACAGGACAACATGCCCACAAAGGACACTGACTTACGTCTAAGACAGCCAAAGTAGGCAAAAAGAGCACAACGAAAAGGTGAAGAACACGCCGGGGTGAGCCAGGTGTGGCAGAACACCAAATTTACTCTGGAGCAGTCTGTCTCCATAGAGGTAGAAGAGTGGTACAGACCAACCGTAGACCACAACACATAAGCTCCAGGAGAGAGCCACGCCAATCTTGTGGGTCTCACCAGAGGGGACATCCTTCAACAGTAGGAAAAGCGACGAAGGGAGGAGCCTACAGTATGAACTATAGGACAATCCCCCAGAGGGACTGAAAACCCTCCTAAGAAGACTCCGCGTCCTATGCAAGAAAGAATGGCTATACAATAGCCAACGAAAACCCCACATAGGGTATGTCTTATCCCCGCAAAAAGCCAGGGATACCTCGTGAGACTAGCCCGTAGACCGAGGACTCAAAAAGAAATGCAGAAACAGCTGGTTAGCTGTACCAAACAAGGACAAAAATGGCTGATTAGCCCTACAGTCCGTCCAAGCAATAACGTCTTGAACCCATAGACGGATACCAAAAAAACCAGTGATAATACTGCAACCAAGGTAAAAGTCCGCAACAAGGACTAAAAACCACGGGTTTATGGAAACCCAGACATGAGACGTTGGACCGCTGAGTCAGCATGACTGTCAAAAAGGAAGACCCCCATCAAAGGACAAATCCCGAAGACGCTTCAGAACATTTGCAGGAAAACTGCCATCGCGCAGCCAGGCATGGCGACGCAGAGCAACTGACCTGGCCATAGCCCTACCCACAAAGTCAGTGGTGTCCATGGCTGACCGAATGGAAAACTGTGCCAGTTCCCGGCCATCATGAATCAGCCAATCCAGGTCAGCCCGAGAGCCCTCCGGGAGAGATGGAAGGAGATGCTCGACCGAGTCCCAAAGGGCAAAAGTAAGACCAAAGGGCCGAGCTGGTGGACGCAAAGACATGGTGGCCACAGGCCTCCAACCAGCGAGACTCCCTGGTGGGAGGAAGTACCGGGGGAGGGGAGGAAGGTAGCGAGACAGAGGCTGCTTGGACTACCAGCCCCTGAGCCCTAGGATGGAGGGACATACAGACAGGGTCATCTGGAGCCGGGCGGTGACGATGTGCAATAGGACGACCCACAGGGTCTCCCGATGAGGGTCTCGCCCAAGTCCCAAGAAGAATGTCATATGATGATGTGCCAAAATGCAGCAAAGGCTCCACCTCCACGTCGCCCTGGTAGAGTAGATCCAACAAGGGATCAGAAGGCAGAGAGACTAAGGGAGGCTGCATCTGTAAGATATCCGCAGCTTTGCGAACCGCTCTTGCAAATGCTGCACTAGCCTCCGTGGCCATTTTAGGTGGCGACAATAAGCCATCTGTAGGGGACGGTTGTAGGCTAACCTGTCCACCAAAAGGCAGAGGCTCTGCAGTCCGAGGATGACCAAAAGCCTGCCAGTGCCCCATGGGCACCTGCTCCGAGGAGCCTCGAAACAACCCTGAGGGTGGTGAACCCTCGGGGGCCTCATCCTCCTCCACAAACAGATGAACAGCAGGGGACGGCACCGGCGTCAACCAACATCGAGACTGCGTTGCATCGACGACCACCGAAGAGGACTCGTCCGCCCGGCGTTGGACCGGCGTCGACTCTACCTCCACCAAGATGGGAAACTGCGGTGAGGAACGGCGTCGACTCGGAGTCGAGCTTCGCGCTGCAGCCACATCTGGCGCCAGCGCAGGGAGCCGGACGTCTGACTGGGATGCCCCTCCGGGCCGTGTCCCGACGTCGCAGCGACACCGGAACCGTAGTCAGGGTACTCGATCGGCGCCGAGGACGAACCTGCAGGCGAATTCCCCAACTGAGACACTACCCCCTCTGTTGGGCCCGAAGGCACGCCAGGTAGGGGAGGTGACCCAAGGATGGACTGTAAATCCCGAGAATAGGCTTCCATCTGGGATCTAGTCGCTCCAACACCAGGAAATGGTGGGTAGGTGGGGGGTTGACTCCTGGGGCTCGGGTCCGGTGAAGACCGGGAGCAGCGGGCCCCAGCGTCACGTTTATGGGAGGTCGATGACCTCCGTGACTTCTTCCTGTGCTTGCCTGTGTCAGGCGAGCGACGCCCGCGGGAACGACTCCAGTGCCTGTCCCGAACCGAAGCCCCAGCTCGAGAGGGAGACCGCCGACGCAAGGACTCCGAACGGGACATCCGGGCAGTCAGCAACTTCATCCGACGTTCTCGCAGGGACTTCGGCTTCAGCTGCCGGCAGGCGTCGCACTCCTCGGGGTCGTGGTGCTCTCCCAAGCACCACGTGCAGATCTCGTGTGGATCCATCGCCGACATCTGCCGCGTACAGGTCTCACACGACTTGAAGCCCTTAGGCATCACACACTGTTCCCGGACGGTAAAAGGCGTCGATAAGGCCGGAAAACAAAAACAGGCCAGAGGCACCTCTTCTCCTGGATCCGCGTTGGGACGCGGAAAAGAAGGAAAACTGACGTCAGCGTACCGGGAGGGACTTATATGGCTCCATTGACGTCATATCCATGGACGACGTCAGGACAGAACCATGCGGCGACGCCGCCCCCCGGCGCGCAGAAGTACTGTTGAAGATTCTCCGGCTCCAGTCTGACGCCTGGGGATATTCTAATTTAAGGAATCTGTGGCTAGATGTCTCTATCAGATTATGTTCTTAACGCTGCACAGAGATAATTGGTATCTTGGTAGCACTCACCAGTAAATAGGATTCGTTTTATTTGACAACAGAACACTAGGCGAACTATGACCTCGCTAATACAGTTACGATGTAATAAAGTATATTTTGTTAGTGGCCATCTAAGCCCGACCAGGCTTTGTTCTTCAAATGTGTCTGTCTAATACATGCTCCTTGGCTCTAATAGAAAGTTTTTTAGATTATTTTCGTGCTAATGTGTTTGCATGACATGTTTTATTACTCTTTCACTCTATCCTCTTCTTGTTTTCTGTGCCTTTGTATATATATTTGAATGATATTTATATGTTGTTTTTAATTGTCATGTGATTTCATGTTGTATTTCTGTGGTTTTATACTATATGTATTTGTATGTTTTACAGTCCTGATGAAGTTCACATGTAGTGCACGAAACGCGTTGGCTGTTCTGTTCCATTTCTATGAAAAATAAAGATTACCTTG
This sequence comes from Calotriton arnoldi, assembly GCA_963921515.1. Lineage (NCBI taxonomy): Eukaryota > Metazoa > Chordata > Amphibia > Caudata > Salamandridae > Calotriton > Calotriton arnoldi. Next base: position 1,489,500 of record CAWUFW010004148.1, read on the forward strand.
GACACCACCTGACAAGATTGGACTAACATTTGTGAATACTGATTGTGCGGTGCACTTCACGTACATATGTTGAACTTTTCTGACCTTTTGGGGTCGTACCTTTTGAAACAGCAGGTGCAGTGGATGTGCACGCAACGTTTCTACGTTATAGATCCAAATGATTTTGGGATAAGGAGGGAGGTGTGATTGGTGCGTTGGCTCACTGTTTCATTGTTTTGCATTTACATTTCACTTAATACAATACTTTATAACTACATAACACAATAAAAACTACAATGCCCATATAACACTCAGACTCCAGGATGTGAGTTAGTTTTCAGGGCAGTCATATATGGTGTTATTGAGGGTTCCTTATTGAGTCTCAGTCCTAGTTCCACTTACTCTATGTACTTGACCCTCATTTCTGGAAATACACACCCTATGAGTGCAAAGGGGCTTATGAAATGTGAGAAGGTGAAGGGGAAGATGGCCAGAGTGTTTTACAAAGAACCTTTCCAAAAAAAAACCTCCTAGACCATGCAGAAAGAGGATCAGCAGTGAATAGAGGTGAACACCTTTGTGAGAAGCTTCAATTGGTCTCTGTTCCTTGTATTTAAGGTGAAGTGCAGTGGGTTGTCAGCAAGAGAGAGAAGAGAAGGGGTTGATGAACTTATTAAGGTTATTAGGCTGTTGACATAATTAATATACTCATACAAGAGAGTTCATGCGAGACATTGCAGTGCTAGACAGGAGGCGTGGGTGAATTTTTCTCATAATGAAAAGCTGGAGCATGACCACTGTAAATAAGTGTGGCTCTGTGTGAAATGGGCAACACAACAAGACTTTTGACATATGGGGTAGGAGAAAGAGTATTAAAGACAAAACAATTGTGGAGATGTAGAGTGTTCATAGAGGTTTTCCATATTCACGCCCTGACATGCCCTACTGTTCTAAAACAGGTGCTTAAGAGAATGAAAGGTAATTTAAAGCTTGATGGCAGCGAAACAGTGACAGACCGGAGTAAAAATATCAGTTGACAGTGAAGGAATGAAAGATTTAGGTGTCACTGGTAAAGAAGTGGTAAGAGAAGACAAAGGGGATATAAAAGCACCCAGTAAGAAAGTGTCCAGGAAAAAAAAAAAGCAGCAGCCCCACTACTGAACCTTGGTTGGACGGTGGATGAAGACAGATAGGTGTACAAAAAATCATTCCCTCTCTCTCAGGTGCCTAAGATGAAAGCCATTTTGGGTAACACCCGCAATGCACAGATATGCAAGGGGTTCATAATGATTGGGTGCTCAACAATGTCAAATGCGGCCACATCAAGTAGAAAAAATATCGAGGATTGGTAGTTGTGTTGGGCTGATAGACTGTTGTCACAGGTCCCTGACTTACTCCTCTGTTGACAGTCTGGGAATCAGAGTCGATTTGATGTGGTTATTTGTTTTTGGAGAGATAGTTAGTAGGCCTGTTGAGCACTAGGTGGTTGAGAATACTAGAGAAGAAAGGCAGAGGGATAAAGAGAAAGGTATTAAACAAGCCAGTGAGAGAAGAGAGAATGGTGAACAAGAGTGTGAGGGCTTTAATATAGGTCAAGGACAAAGAATGGATTAGAGAAGGTACAAGATGGACTGGCTACTTTAGGTATGGGAATGGTCGAGGGACGTGCTAGAGGCAGTGGTGATGGGTGCCAATTGTACATACAAAGGGGTGAAAGGTAAGCGGAAATGGGAAGGAGTAGTAGATTGTACCAAGCTGGTGTGCTTGATGTTGAGGATTTTAAATACAAGCAATCTACAAAGCTGTTAGCTGAGAGGTTAGAACGAATAACAGTGGTATGGAGTAAAGGGAATTGGATACTGAATGGTCAGAGATAAACTTTTGGGGTGAGACTGAAGTGACCCAGTAAGTTCTTGGAGGTATGCTGATTTTGCCTCATCAAGGACTTGTTGAAGAAGAGAGAACTCGTGGATGAGAACTTGATGAAGGTACATGGAGGCAGCAGCAAAGTGATTTCGTATCAAGAGCTGGAAGTGTTTTCAGCTGGTCGGCGGGTGACTGAATAGAAGACTTTTAAGGACAGGATCTGAGTGGGAAAGACTTTAAATAGGGTCTTAGTGGGAGAGTGAGTTAGAGATGAGAAGATCATGGTTACCATGTGAGTGGGTGGGAGAGGTGTTGTCAGTGAAGGACATGTCAAGGATGAATTATGGTAGTTGTGCCTCTGTTTTTGATGTTTCAGATTCAAGAGGAATAAAGGATTTGGAATGGTCGGAGTCATTTGAACCTGGCAGATCGCAAATAACAATTATTTGTGTCAAGCAGTCTTACCCTCTACTTATCTTTGCGTACTCTACTCATGCGGTTAACAGTACACCATTCAAGAATCTGTCCTTATTTAGGAATCTCACCAGCTGTAACGCTGCCCTCCAAAACAGAAAAGACAATTCAACCCAAAAATATCTAAAAATATAGGTCAACTGTTGCAAACTACATTATCATCAATACATTTTACCTCCCAAGGATTTTTTTGCCCATTTGGTTTTCCCAGAATATCCGACTTAAAGACCAGTGGCATGATAAGGATAAGGGGCATCAAGACTGTATGTCAAACAACATATCACACTCTTTTAAATCTACAGGCATTCCCACCCCTACTCCAAAATCAGAACGCCCATTTTACTATATTGCGAATGACCTCTAGCTCCCCCTAAATCCTCCATTTAGGAAACAAAGATAATTTTATTATATTAATGACCGACAAAGACAGAATAGGCTCTTAATTAGGGATAGGAGTACAATACAAGTTAAGCAATTGATGGGGTAACAATACTGACAGAGTACTGGCAATAGGAATGGGTGCCGGTCTCCACGAAAAGGCATCAGAAATCTCACTGGAGGTACTAGAGCCATGGGTGTTGGCAAGAAGGGCCATAGGCAGGCATTGTCTAAGTACTCATTAGGGGCCAGAAGTAGCAAAATAGGATTTTGCGAGTCCTTAATAGCGATTTTTTGGGAATCGCTATTGAGGACTCGCAAACTGCTATGTAGGTAGGAATCTGCTAATATTTAGCGATTCCTACGCATTCCTTATTTGCGACTGCAAATTGCGAGTCGCAAATAAGGAATGGCCTCCCAATCATTTCTATGGGCCAAGAGGCCCATAGGAATGAATGGGAATAGCGTGCGCAATTTGTGAGTACCTAATAGGTACTCGCAAATTGCTGCACTACTTCAGGGATGCAAGGGTTCCTAAAGGACACCCTGTTGCACCCCTGAAATGTGCAGGTGTGCACATGTGGCGCACATACATGCCCAAAGGGCATGTATGTGTGCCACATGGCACTTCGAAACATGCATAAAATTGCATTTTTAAAGGAAATCGCAATTTACCACCAACCTGAAGGTGGTGGTAATTTGCGATTCCTTACAGCAAAATCGCAATTTGCGATGTCTCCCAGAATAGCATTTAGGGAATCGCAAATTGCGATTCTCTAAATGCTAGCGCAAAATAGGGAATCGCAAATTTTGCGATTCCTTATTTTGCGAGTGGGTTTTTTACTTTCTACATTGCACATGGCTATTTTGCGGTCGCAAACGTTGAAATTCTGCGAATTTCAGCGTTTGCGATCGCTATTTCGCTTCCTACATCTGGCCCTAGATGTTTTAACCAGACTAATGGTACATGCTTCCAAAAGCAGTCAGTATGGCACTGATATTGTAGTAATCCAACTAACAAGCTCTGGTAGGGTTTTCTACCAGTATGTTATTTGTGTACAATAATTTTGTATGATATCGAGAACAAAAATATTAGGAAGGTAAGTATATATTGATCATTATATCTAAGTATATAGAAGTAGAAGTTTACTATACATTGACAATAGATCTGTCTTCAATGTAACGGGATGTAGAGTTAATAGTAAATCTATATTTACCTTTCCAATATTTTTGTAGTAAATACTTAGGCCATGATAATTTTGTAGGGTGATATTTTTCCCAATCAATATTTTGGCATAAATCACTCCTGGAGGGAACTGCAAAGAGTGAAAGTGAACTGTGGGTAGACCCAATCTGCAGCCCTTGATGAAATATTAAAATCAGTTTAATAGTGTGGGGGGCCTGAGTCGTGTTGCATTAGGTTATCCCCGAAAGTATAAATACAAAAAAATGGCATGCGGCTGCGTACTCCGCGGTAGCCATGATGGGCACTGTGATGGCACTACTGTGAACACAGGACCCAGGCCACACTTCCTGTCAGCCTTTGGTTCAATGAGGATAATCCTGGAATGCATTTAAGACTAGATGCCACTTACTACCCCACCTTACAGCCTCTAGTTTCAAACTTTAACTCAATTGTAACCTGTGGAGAATACACACCGAGTTCCCCAGGCTCTCTACCGCTTCACGCCACCTACCTGCTGCCACTCATGCAAGCCCCATATTCCTCCTGTCCTTAGGCTCAATGTCACTAGTCCTTTTGGCCCTGAAGTGCTCTACACGCTTAATGGCATCGTCATGGCTTCATGTGCTCACCCTCAGCAGCCCTCAGAAGGTTCTGTCACCTGCACTTGCACTGCAGTTCCATTCTATGGTGACCCACACTCAATGGGTTTCCTTCTCTTAAATCAGCAGTACTAACGCTCACCACTGCTGGGAAGATCGGTTGAACCCTGGGGTACCTGAACTGCAGAAGTGCCTTCCTCTGTCTCAAACTGAGAGAGGGGATGTATACAGGGACGTCAATTCACCAATAGGCCATGACTAGCGGAAGTGACATCACACAATTTAACCAATGCTGACATCACAGTTACCCCTTTTCCCATCCTTAGCCCTCCTATTTGCTGATGATGGACTGGTGGAAATGCATGGAGTGTAAACTACAGACAGTAAGCGGGGTTCTCACAGCTTTCACAACATTTTGACTCTCTGTGGCACTCCACCTCCTTCATGACCCATGAGACCAGGAGTAGTAAGAGTAGAGGCAGTGGTACATAAAAGTATGTAATTGACAACAGCCACTACCTCCTATTACCCCTAATTGATGCCCATGTAGGTATAACCCTCTGATCTTCTGCACTGAAGTCAATAATGTCCTGACACCCAAATTATGAGGCGGTGGGGGCCACAGCCTCGCAGTGCTGTCAAGTGCAAAAAGGTGTCAGTAAAGCCCAAAAGCAATCATCAACAACCCATAAGGGTATGCTCAGGTGATGCACTGGTCGACACAGATGGAAAGGAAAAACGGGGTTCACCAGAGGCTAAACAGCAGTTGAATCACTTCTGAAAGAACACTGTATAAAAAGAGCATCCCACTACTGCACGGACTATTAAGCAACTTACAACAAACAACGAAATCAACATATATAGCCACAGGGGAAACAAAGTTAGCAATACAAATCCAGAGGATCCCTGGCTGAAGTGTGGTCCAAGGAGGCTAAAGGCTCCATTTGTAGTGAACATAAAGAGAATAGCTATAAAAAATACTGCTGAGGTGGTACCTTACCCAGTGCGATTGCATGCAGTGTTTGGCTCCACATGCATTCATCAAGAGGCGTGCTATCAACAAATGTGAAACTGGGCTAGGTGAAAGGAGAATGAGTACATATTTGATTACAGCACACAGCATCAATTGTATTCGTTATTTATTACACAGGGTCTAATTCAGAGCAAAACATTTCACATTAAGCTGTTTTCCCCAATTGAAACAAAAATACACATTTTGGGCTCTAGAATTCTCAGACTTTGGTTCTACGCCTTTTAGATCAAACTGAGAGCAAATAAGTGAGAAAAACAAAAAGTGTGGAAAGGGACATAATTTGAAAGAGGTTTTTGGAGAAAAAAAACAAAGTGAATAGGGCAACAGAAAAAAAGATTAGGAACAGTATTAAGATTAGGGCTAGGACAGTGCTTAATTTGAGCTGATGGTTGCAGGTGAGGCTCACCAGCACAAATCTTTAGGGATCGGCACATATTTCTCAACAGACTTTGATCTATTTATTTATTTGAGGGCTTTATGTAGCGCTGGTTAGACCCCCTTTAGGGCACTTTACAACACGTAGCATTGATAGAAGGATTCACAGGTGACACAGTATAACGAGAGGGGATAAAAACAGTGTAACATAAAATACGTATCTCAAAGAGTAACAGATAATTCAACATTGCCTGTCCGAGGCACAGACGCTGAATTGGGCGACTGTATTGACTGGTCCTGTTGGTGTAGAAACTCAGGGGGACGGGTTGAGGTATTTGTTCAGTAGTAGAGTTTTGAGATCCGATAAAAGCAGATATAGGAAGGGTTGCAGCGAAGAACTTTAGGAAGAGAGCTCCAAATTGATGGAGCGTTACCTAAGAAAAGAGTTTCTGAGATTATTTGTTTTTCAATTTGGAAGGGATGAGAAGAAGTGAGTCGGAGCTTCTTAGAGTCCGAGTTTTGACTGCTTTCAATAGTTTGTTTTCTAAATATTTAGAGTTTGCGGTGCAACAGACTGTGGGTTATGCAGGGTGTCTTGAAGATACATCTTTCTTCTATTAGGAGCCAATTGAGACTCTTGAGAGCAGGTGAGATGTGGTCAAATCTTTTGGCACCTGTGAGGAGTCTAGCGGCTGCATTAAGAGTTGTTCTAAGAGGTGCTAGGCGGCATTTTAGGGTCTCAGTGATAATGGCATTGCCATAATCAATTTCAAGAGGACAAGTGATTATCCCACTTGAAGACCTAAAGATTGTAGTATAAACAGTTTGATTTCCTTGAGCTGTTTTAGGGTGTAGAGCACACCTTTGGCAGAAGTTTTGATCTGTTTTTTTCATTGACATGTTTTTGTCTAGGATGATTCCAACTCTGTGAAGTACCTAGGAGAGTGTGAGAGAGCAGTTAAGAGTGTCCATGCTCTTGTGCCAGTTTTGGATTGGCGATGACTTGTCCTCTGGGGCAAAGAGTAACAGTTCAGTTTTATTGGGGGTCAGTTTTAGGTGGTTAGTGCTTGGTTAGTTTTGTATCTTGTTTAGTGTGGTATTCAGATGGCAGATGTCACTGTGGGAGGATATTTTATAGTAAAGTTATGTGTGGTCAGCATAAAGGTGGTATTTCACCCCTGCCTGTTTCAGGATAATGGTGAGGGGTTCCATGAAGAGGTTGAAAGGGCTGGGGCAAGGATGGAGCCTTGTGGAACTACTTGTTTAACTGGTGTAGGTTGTGAGAGACAGCTGCTGATTTTTATTTCCTTTGAGCGATGTTGTAGATAGGACGTAAGCCATCTCAGGACCATGCTATTGTTACCAGTGTGATTTTTGAGGGTTTCAAGTCAAGCTTGGTTGTTAACTGTTTCAAATGCCTCAGATAGGTCTAGGATTAGAAGGCAAGAGTCACCTTCATCTAAAGTTCTGAGAATGTCATCTGACATATTGAGCATAGCAGTTTCCGTGCTACCCCCTTTTCAGAATCCTGATTAGAAGGTGTAGTGCAGGTTTAGTGGGGTCAAAACGCATTTTTCGATTGCTCTTGCTAGGAAAGGAAGGTTAGTGACAGGTCTAAAGTTGTTGAGGTCATTGGAATCAGTTTCAGGTTTTTTGAGAATGGGATTGACTTGGCCTATTTGGGGGAGTAGGGCACACAGCCAGACAAGAGGAAAGCATTGATGATTTTGGTCCAGAATGGCGAGATGTGATTCAGGTGCTGTACTAGGGAGGAAGGGGGGGGGGGGGGGAAATCAGTGGTATGGGATGTGGGTTTCAAGTTTGCAATTATCTTGTGGACTTCAGCTTCCATCAACGATTTGAAATCGGACCAATTCAAATTGTTCTTTGGTGACTGAAGCTCCTCTTTGAAGTATTTTTTGTGTGTTTCTCAGGTCTGAGGAAGGGCCTGATGTGGGAGTTACCATGGAGATGGGTACGTAGTCAGAGCAGGGGAGCTGAGTTGTCAGACTTGCGACGTCGATAAGAGATTGTTCAATTTTCAATATATTCTCAGAAAAGAAATTAGCTATTTCTTCACAGCTTTTATTAGTAGCTATAACTTCCTGTTGAGAGGTGAGGGTAGTTTGTTGATTAATTATGTTGTAGAGATCACTCTGTTTTTCACCCGGTCCAGGTGATTGCAAAAAAAAGCAGCCTTTTCTCTAAAGATGTGTTTTTTGTAGGCGAGGCGTTCAGCTCTGAGGAGAGCAAGGTGTGTGTGTAAGGTTCTGCCTCCATAGTCTTTCAGTCATTCTTAATTGCCTCCTCTCTGTGTTTAGATCCAGGGGCGTAACACTGGCCCCCGCAGCCCCCGCATTGCGGGGGGGGCCCCCTCACTCAGCGGAGCCATGGCAAGCCTCTTCATGCGCACGCCCGGCCTCTTAATAACTTAAATGGTGCACACAGCACTATTTGTGCTAACAAACAAGCCTTCACAGGCTCGTTGGCGCGCTGACAGGAAGTGGAACCCCCTGCTATCCTGCCTGCCCCAGGAAGGCATCACTGCTGCTTAAGGCGGGCCCGCCGAAAAAACAACATTCAGGGGGATCTTCGAATCACTGAAAACTGTCGCCAGCGAGAGCAAACACTGTAGAGGAGAGCTGCCAGTGGCTCGCCGGGTGCTCTGAGATAGCTTTAAACTGCAGCTCTGGAATGGCAGCACTTGGGTGAGTCATGCATTCAGAGTTCACACCTTTCCAAGAGAAAATTCCCGGCCATTAATTGTTATTCTAAGAGTCTGCAAAGGCCTGGATCCTGGACATGCCTTATTCTAACTGGAAACAAAATCGTATTTGCTCATTTGTAATGTGCAATTTCTGTGTGTGTTTACTTTAAGTATGAGTTGGTCCGAACACATTTAAGCGTGCTTTCTATTTATATGTGTGAAGTATACGGATAAACAGTAAAAATATGTACCAGCTGTGATTTTTCTTTTACTGGCTGGAACATCAACATATCAACCCTGTGTTTTTCGATCTCAGCAGCACGTACTTCACTGACTGTACTAATAGGACGCAATAAAATTCAATAGCATCTGGGTGTAAGACATTTTATGATGATGATTGCTTTACTTTTCTATGTTCTTCGTACACAAATAGTTTTGTATCAGTATTTTAACCTTCCATTTCATGGTTTTGAAGCAGTTGAAAGATATTTTAGGGCTTTTCATTGATCAAAGGGGTTTAATTTCTAATATTTATTTATTTCCTTGCAACTTTATTGCTTGGTTTTGCTCGCAGGAAAATGTCACACTAAGTGTCACACATTTGGCAGTTGAGGGTCATTCATAAGTGCACTGAATCCATGGTAATGTCCCACAATCTGAACACTTGGCAGCTATGTGTATGTAGCCTTCTCACACGCCTCTGCTTCCCTCTAAATCCCAGAATCTGGGGCCTAGCTGCAGTGACACACAGTCTCCAGGTAGCAACCCAATGCATGGAGCCTTCTCACACCTCCCGCTTTCCTCAAACCCCTGATTCTGGGGCCTGGCTGCAGCAAAGCACAGCCTCCATGTAGCACTCCTATGTAAGGGCACTAGGTTAGTGCCCTTACATTTCTGGTGCTTTGTAGCAGTTTTAAGATCTTCTTAGAGTTGTCGCTTCAATGGGTGTAATTTCTGATATTTATATGTTTCCCTCGTCTTCATTGCTTGTTTTGGCACTCTAGAAAGTGTCACTCCTAGTCGTTGAAATGTCACTCATAATTACACTGAAATTATGAAAATGTCACACAAAAGCAATCTGAAACCTTGGCAGCTATGCCCCCAGCATCCCCCGTTTTCCAGCCTCCAGGGGCCCCATCAGCGCTGTAGCGCACACAGGCAGCACTACACTCTCTCGCCGGCGTAGGTTGCACCAGTGAGTTGCCTCATAACAGTCCTACCTCATAAATTAAATGGTGCGTGCCGTGTGCGGTGGGTGCAGGTGACCTCAGCTTCCAGGCCCAGAAGCAAGGGGGTTGAAGGCAACTGCCTCGAGGCCAGAGACCATTTGCATATTTACATACCTTTGTAAACTGGTTACCAAGGCTTAGTTTTTTTCTGGTTCCAGTACCCCCTGGGCCCCCACTCTGCCTATTCCTTACATTTGTATTTTACATTTACTTCCGTAGTGTGAGAATGCATTTCATCAAAAGGAATATAAAGTAGGGTGGCCAAAAGAAAAATGCCAGCAATGTGTTGTTTAAAGAGCTTGGAAAGACCTCGTCTTGACACTAAATAGGGTTATAAATAAAGTATGTATTGATTTGTAATGTGACTTTCCTGTCTTCGTTCACTTTAATTATCAGTCATGGATCATTCAGGCCGCCCTAGAACACAATTAAAAGTGCTTTCTATTTATATTTGTTGTTCGAAGTATGAACAGATAGGTGCTGAAAATACGGCATTAGGTGACTGTTTATTTTTGTCCCATCTGGGACATCAAAATAGTGACCTGGCAACCCGTATCATAAGACAGGAAGTTTGTTGCAGGATCAGCACATTATTTATTTCCTACACCCTCAATCCCTGATTAACGCCATAATAGCAATAGTTTAACTTATATCTGAAACCCTACGCTGCCGTCAATAACATGCTGAGTTACTTCAAGTGTCTGGTAATGCACCCTGCATTCAGACAACTCACTCCTCATTCTCACCCTTCACTTTTACGCTCACCCTGCACTCACAGCAATCACAATGCACTCACTGATCACCATGTACTCCCACCATTCACCCGCTCACCCTGCACTCACAATGATCACTCTGCACTCACAATGCACTTGCGCTGTTCACCCTGCCTGTACCTCACCCTGCAGTCAACGAGCACACTACTCGCCCTGCACTCATGTCACACTTCACTCAGCTGTCACACTCACTGCTCAATCTGCAAACTCACTTAAACAAGCCCATCACTAACCATGCATTCTTTCGTCCCACTCTGCACTTACATCCGCACCCAAATTCATATGGTCACCTCACTCACCCTGCAGTCACTCCTCTTACCCTACTCTCACACTGTCGCATCACTCACCGTGCACTCACATGGGCACTCCAACCACCCACAAAGCGCATAGGGTTAATATGCCTGCTACAAAGAACGTGCACCATGCAGATCACAGAACTGAGTGTGAGTAAACTATAAGTAAAGCTATAAAAAAAAATGAAATGTTTGTCAGAAAGGTGCTATAGAGAGATGAGGTGCATTGTTGGTGAGTGGTAGTGAGGGAATTCATGGAAAAGGAGGAGGGAGGGTGCACCAAAAAAGACTGTCAGATGCCATCTAGAGACTTTTTGAGGCATGGGCAAAGTGGGCTCCGGCCCAGGGCCCCAGACTTTCAGGGGTCTCCCTGATAAAACCAGCTCTGTTCTGTAGAGTCTTGCCCTGATGGCATTAGATTCTTGAAAAGATTGTTTTAAATACAACTTTCCCTCGCTTTTTTCAATACTGGTGATGTGTGGTTCGAGCAGGTCGGCGTGGCATCGTTGGCTCAACATCCTGTGATACTGGGGATTGGGGAAAAATCATTAATCTCCCTGTGCCTAACAAAAAAGTATGTAGTTCTTTCCAGTGAGTCCCTGTGTATTTCGTTCCATCGTGGACTTTGCAAACTCACTATTAACACTGTTAGTGAGTTCGCAAAGTCCATGATGAAATGAACTAAATACTTTTTTGTTTTTTTTTATATTTCTTTTTATTAAGCAATCAAAAAAAAAATCAGCACTAATACAGATTTCGTATATGTAGGTACAAATAGGAGGAATACATTTGGTGACACTTTGACAGTCACGACTACAATTAGAATAAATCAATGGCACATCTGGGGATACATTGCTTATGGCAAGGGCAAGTCATCCAAGGTTACGCTGCGTGGTGGACTACAGATCTCCCCACGGTATGTGTTCCATGCCCCCCATATTTGCGACCACTTCTTAGGGCAACCTCTCGCAATGTATACGTCTTTTCTCAAAACATGCACCAGTCCATATTTTTCTTCCATTCCGTTATAGTTGGCTGGGTGTTAGCCCCCCACATCTGGGCTATGTTCCTCTTTGCCACCATTAGGCCCAGCGTTACCCAGATTTTACCCATTTTGCTCAGGTCTGTGGGTTCCCACACATTTAACAGGCACCTCTTCGCTTCCAGATGGACATCGAGCCCCAACACTTCACAGAGTACTGCATGTATTTGGCGCCAATATCTGTGGATCAGTTCACACTCCCATATAATGTGCATAAACTTTCCCTCGGATCCACATTGCCTCCTGCATTCTCCCCCTTCCGCCCTCCCCATTTTGACAAGGCAGGGTCCAGTAACGTACACCCTATGCAAGATTTTAAGTTGTACTAGTCGTAGCCTGGCCGAGATGGCCACTTCCCTTGGGGAGGACAGTGCCTCCTGCCATTCCTCATCGTCAAGTTCGAGACCATCCCTTTCCCACTTCACCCTGGTGCCCTGGAGTGGGTCTTCTGTGTTGTTTATTAGTTTTTTGTATGTGAGAGAGATCGCTTTCTCTGGTAGATAGCCATCCAGTAGTCTGTCCTCAAGAGGTGTGTATTCTGGGGGGGAGAGGAACCTTTAGGGAGGCTTGACTGTAATGCATGTCGGACTTGGAGGTAACGGAAATATTCTGTGTGAGCGAGCTCATACTTCTGTTGCAGGAGGGCAAAGGTCACTACGTCTCCCTGTTCCCACATGTCACCGATCTTTGAGATCCCGATGAGATCCCATTTGTCAAAGCCTTTCGATTTCCAAAGGTCACCTAGTCTCTCAGAGTCCCAGAGGGGTGTTGCTAACGTTAGTTTTCGTTCCCATCCCAGGCTCTTAGTGGCCGCGTGCCAAACCTGAACAGAGTGCCGTGTCGGTCCCGTTATAGGGAATCGCCGTGGCCTGGAATAAAGTGCTCTGTTATAGTCCCCACCTGGGAGGAGCCACCGATCCATGGCGTATCCCGGGTCATCCACTCAGCGATACATGCCATGATTGATGGCTGCGAGGTGTGCCGCCCAGTAATATTTTTTAAGGTCTGGGAGACTAATCCCCCCGTCATACCAAAAAATACTTTTTTGTTAACACACTCTTTGAAGTGCTTCAAAAAGTGTTAATGTTTATATAGCGGGAACGCGACCCGAAAGTATTAGCGCAGCTGGCTTTAAATGAGCGCGCCAGTCAGTTCTTGACTTTGTGTGTATGAGGACTGGAGGGAGGACACTGACTGACACCGATTGTGTCCTCCGTGTGTACTGACTGGCGCGCTCATGTAAAGCCAGCCGCACTAATACTTTCGGGTCGCGTTCCCGCTATATAAAGATTAACACTTTTTGAAGTGCAGAGTGACTACTTCTCTAGATTTTGTCTACAGAAAGTGAACAATACGTTAATCATAATATTTCTTCTTGAATGTTTGTTTAGTTGTTTGTTTAGTTGTTTGCAGTTTAAATTTAAAAAATCTGTGAGGTTCTCTGCATTGTATCTTGAAGTCTGTTATGAAGCTCTGTGGTTATACTGAATAAGCAGCTACCATGTTGTTGTTATATGACATCCCTTTATTAATGCAATAACTGCACTTTCACAATTGCTTTATTAACCTTCTTGCTTCTCACATTTGCTTGAAAATGCACCATTTACCCACTCTTTTTTCAAAATTTTCTCAGGGGGAGAACCTCCCCCGAACCCCCCTTTAATGGTTCAGGCTCGCTCGCTGCGCTCGCTCGCCATGGTGCTCTCCCACACACCGTTTGCACCTCACCATTTTCAAATGTATCCAGCCACCACTGGTTGTCAGTCGAGTTTTTATGGAATTCCAGGTTTGGGCTTGTCTTTCAAAGTTCCATGTTATTGTCCATTAATGTCAATTCTAATTCAGACCCTTCATAGTTATTCTTCAGCCATAGGCAGTTCCTGAGACAATAGGACTGCTCTTTGGCATTGTTCTGATTGCTGCAGTTTCTGAGACAATAGGTTCGCTCCTTGGCATTGTTCTTATTGCTGCAGTTCCTGAGACCATAGGATCGCTCCTTGGCATTGTTCTGATTGCTGTCTCAGTTAAATATTCTGCTTTTGACATTATTGTTACAAATGGCGTAGCTTATATGTTAAGAGGGTTTCCCACTTTCTCATTAGAACTTTGAGAAAGACAATATAGAGGTATTTCATTTAAATGTTGGAGGTTTCAAATCGAAATATGCCAGATTTTTGGACGGTGGGGCAAAGTGGTAGGTGGTGGGCCGGGCCACGGGGGGGGGGCCCTCCATGTGTTTTGCAGGGGGGCCCCCTCAAGTTTCGTTACGCCACTGTTTAGATCTAGATTGAACCAGTATCTAGACGGGGTCTTTCTGGATCTCTTGGGTTTGAGTGGGGCAACTTTACCAAGCAGGTTTGTCATAGTTGAGTTACAATGGTCAGTGAGGTCGTCTATCGTGTGTAGGTGAGGATGTCAGTGAAGCTGCCTATCGATTGTGGATTCCAGTGTCAATAGGGGAATTTTTGGGATGTTTCTTACCCAGTGTGTGTGTTTATTGGGTGCGTTTTGGTAGAGTGTGGGGTTGGCCTTTATTCTGAAGTGTATGAGATTATGATCCGACCAGTCAATGGGTGTGACAGATTGAAGAGTTGCGAGTTAACTTCTGGTAATTAGCACCTCTGTTGTTGATCTCTTCTTTCCAGAGTTGCTTGAGGTCATTGATTTCGATTAAGTTATTTAAGTTACAGACCATTTTGTCATCTCTGTCATTCCAGTGAAAATTGAAATCTCCTAATAACACATCTTTTGTGCCAGGTAGAGGTACCCGTGTTATCCGGTCAGGTAGCTCTTCAACATAGGTTGAGCGATTTGCAGGGGGGGTGATTGGTATAGTATATACAGAGCCAGCTTCTTACAAAGTAACGTTTAGTGTGCTCAGAGTCCAGGGGATCCCCAGAGGTATATCTGAGCCTAAATTAGACAAGTACTAACAGCTCTCTTTGTGGTAGTGTGGTCGAGCAGTTAGGCTTATCAGGGGGGGGTGTTAGGCATTTATTGTATTCACTCAAGCAAGGCTGATGGCACACAGAGACAGAATCCAGACCAATTAGGTAAGTATACAAATGCATACTTAGTTTTTATTTTGTAGAACCAAGCAGGACTTGGCACAGGCAAGTAAGAAATACTTTCAAATGCAAGGCTGTACACAGTAATGCAATTGTGGATTGTACTGGAATCGTTTACAGGTTTGTATTACTTTTAAAACAGTTCAAAATACAGTAAGATTATTTTTGGTTACTCTTGGATTACATTTCAATTACTTTGAGTACTTGAGGTGATATGTCGAGATATCATACTAGACTTTGCCACTTACAGGTAAGTACAACAATTCTTAAGTTAAGCATAGTTACTTTTCTTTCATACAAAATAACAGTTCAACACAGAACATTTTTGGGAACAAAACTCGTAACATTGGTTCCTATGGGAAAAAGAAGGTTATCGGTTTGCAGGTAAGTAGACTACCTGCAAGAATAGTTTTTGGGGGTTAGAACCAAGGTTCCGCAAGGTTCAGGTAGGCACTCAAATTGCACCACCAGCGGCACTAGGGTGGATGGGTGCAGAGTGCAGGATGCCAATGTTAGCCAATAGGGCTAGGGGGTACCTTGTTTGTGGGCTGCTCACGGGCAGGCTACTCGGTCTCGGGAGCTAAGCTCCTAGCTTTAAGTTCAGGGCAAAGGGAGTCCCAGGTCAGCACCAAGTCCACACCACCAGCGGCACAGGGGCGGCCAGGTGCAGGGTGCTTAGGAGGGGTCGGGAGCCCAATGCAATCCTATGGAGGTTGCCAGTTTTGGATTTTGGCTGCAGGCTCAGTCCAGGAAGTCTTCCGGGAGGAACCAACAGCTGGGCAGGTAAGTTGGAGGGCTCGGGGACGTAGATGCACCTCAGGTCCTCTTCTCCACAGAGCAGGGCGGCCGGATGCAGAGGTGCCTTTTGAGGTCGGATTCACCTTACTGGGACACTTGTGGTAGGGGCGGTCTCTGTGAAGAGGCTGCAGGCATGTCGGAGAGTCCTGGAGGGGTCAACTCACAGTGGGCTCAGACTCTGGAGCGCTGGGATTGGTAGGCCACTTGGACTCGGGCCGTAGGCGACGGTTGCTGTGGTGGTTACAGGCGTCTGGTTTCTTTGTCCTCAGCAGGCTCCAAACCTTTCTTTGTTGTTTTGTTTTAACAAACCTGCTGTAGGCAGGAGATCTGGTCTTTGTTGAAGGCAGTCAGTCCTCCCAGGGGTTCTGGAGGTCGCTGGATGCAGGACAAGTCGACTTTTGGCGCAGGATCTCTGGAAACTACAGACGGGCTGGTAGGGCTTGGGCCAAGTCCATTCTTCGCTGTAGTCTCCTCTACTGTGCGACTTCTTTCATCCTTCTTCGTACGTTGCAGGAATCTGCCTTCTGGGTTCAGGGCTGGCCCCTAAATACTGTATTTAGGAGGCGTTTTAGGGGTCTCGAGGTAGTAGCCAATGGGCTACCAACCTTAGGGTGACTACACTCTTGGTGTGCTCACCCCACGTGGGAGAGTGGGCACAATCCCTAACCCTGATTGGAGATTGCCTGCCATCTGCAAGATGGCGGGCATTGAAGAGTGGGCTTCACCTCGCCTCCCCCACCTGAGGGGTGGGGTTGGCAGAAGTGGGCACACCTTCTGGGTTGTTCTATCAGGAGCAGGCCCCCTTCCTGTCTCACCCCCTTTTCAGCGGGAAGACAGGCGGGACAAATTAGAAGGAAAGGCTGGGGGTCACGTTGCCAAGGAGGCAAGGCCTTTGAAGCTCCCCTCTCACAAATGGCTTTTCCTGACCTGGTGGAGGTGTGAACACCTCCGCCCAGGAAAGGCTTTGTTTCTGGTCCCAGGTAGCGAAGGCTCCCACCCACAGGGGTCCAGAAACTTGTCTCGTGGTGGCAGGCTGATGTTCACCAGTCACGAACCCCACCAGAGGCTGGTTGTTTTTCAGGGGGTATCTCTAAGATGCCCTCTGAGTGCATTTTATAATAAATCCCACACTGGCATCAGGGTGAGTTTACTGAATTCTGGGAAGTTTGGTAGCAAACGTCTCAGCATAATAAAGCCATTATGGTGCTGTGGAGTTCGTAATGACAAACTCCCAGACCATATAATCTTTATGGCATTATACCACTGGTGAGGTTACAGTTGCATGAGCACTGTAGCCCTACAGTGCTCATGCAACTGTACCCTCACCAGTGGTATAGTGCACCCAGCTAGAGGGGTGACTTCCCTATACCATAGGCAGTGGGTTGCAGGCATGGCACACAGGTATTTGTGCCATGTAGACTATTCACTTTTCCCTGCACCAAAACATGCAGCCTGCAATGGCAGTGTGTGTGTGTGTTAATGTGCCACCCTTAGAGGTCCTGCACCTTATGTACTGCAGCCCTTAGAGGCCTTCCCTGGTCACAGTGCCCTTGGAACCCATGGTAACTTTTACAAGGGACTTACATGTGGCCAGAGAGGCGCCAATTGGGTGTACAAAGGTATAGTTTTTGGAAAGAACACAGGCCCTGGGAACTTGATTGGCAGGGACTCAGGGCACATCAAGTCAAAGTGCATCAGAAATCTGGCAAAAAGTGGGGGAGGTTACTGCAACAGAAACCCACTTTTCTATAGTGATAGATGGTATGAAGTTTGATAGGGGTTGCACCTTTAGTTATGAGTTCAACTTCTAGGTATTTGAACGATGAGTAGTTTGTGAATGATTGCTATTCCACCTCCTGTATGTCCTGGTCTGTCCCGTCGAGTAATGGAATATGGTACAAGCAGGTCGAGGATGGGGGTAGGGTGTTCATTGAGCCAAGTTTGTTATGAATGTAATGTCCACTCCATCTGTTAATATGGTTTCAGCTAGTTAGGCTGCGTGCTAACTGCTGACCTACAGTTGAGGAGCAAACAGTTTAAGGGGTCAAAACTGTTTTGGGTAGTGGAGTGTTTGTATGGTGGTGTATTGAGATGGGAGTCTTGGTACTCTGTTTGTGATGGGTATTCTGTTTGCGCTGGTGATTACTGAGATACTGGAGAGTGTCTTGATGTTCTTTTGGGGTGCTTTTGTGCAATAGGAGGGGCTAAATAATAAACCACTATCTCCTTCCAAAGCGTTAAGGGCTCGGTGCGGTCTATGAGATAAGTGACAATGGGGATAGCAGTCCAATGGGTTAGTCCGTTATCATTCAGGAGACCTTTGCGAGAATTTCCTGTCATGGAACTAGCTTCGCGATATAGTCTGGTCTGAGTCAATAGTTTCTTTTTTATGTGCAGGATTTCTTCGGCCAGGGCATCAATTTTATTTACTATTTGTTTAAGGGTTGTGTTTAGTAGGTATGGGAAGGTTATGTTGCCATAAGAGAGGGGAAGGGCAATGGTTCCAATGTTTGTATTTGGCTGATTAGTCATATTCATGGTGGGGTCAGGTGCGTTGGGATAGGATGTATAATGTGTTTGTGTTGGCTGGGTGGGTTTCCTATTGGAGATCGTGTTTAGGTTGGAAGAGGCTGAAGGGAGTTCCTAGGATTGGGGCAGGCACTGTCCTGGTCTTGGTGTATGGTAGTGTTCTGGGTTGCTATGTATCCATCAATTCTCATGACTGGAGCAAGGTTAGACTGTAAAGTAGTGGTGTGGTCTTGCTGTGGGGTTGGGGCTGGGTTGTGTTGCGCAATAAGAGAGATAAGTGTCAGTAAATATCGGTTAAAGATTGAGAGATGTTGGCTCATTGCTTGGATTAAAATGTTCCCCGTTCTGAAAATGAATATGACGACCTCTCATTTGAATCTTATGGAGGGGGCAATAGTGAGTTTGGTTACGTAGGGAATTTTGGTTATGTTTGTTACTTGTAGATGAGCAGAGAAAAGATTTCTCCACTTCGCTGGACGTTTTGTGTAGAATATGAAATCAGTCTTTAGAATACCTTTGTTTGTTCTATAGTAAGTGTCTGCTATTAGTTACTCTGGGCGATGTTTGAACCTTTTCGTAGGGGTTATTGAGAGATTATTAGGATAATTAATGCTCCAGGAGTTGGGACCATATCTCTCAGTGACAGTGCTGTGAAATTTGGGATCAGCCAGACGACATGGTTGTTCTTTATGACGAATCTGCCTGCCGATGTGTAGTGTTGAATATGAAAGATGAGGACTGGGCTGGGGGAGTGAGACCCAGTATGACTAGATCTGGCTGATGAGGGGTGTTACCCTGAAACCGGTCCCAGGATGCTTGTTTCCGGTCTAGGGAAGACCTGGCTTGGCAGTTCGGGCTGAACTGTTCCCATGAGGCACAGGGTCAAGACTGATTTGCATATAGCCAAGTCTGAACTGGAGTGGCGAAGTGACCTAAAGAACGATGATGGATTTAACCCCGATCTGTGACTGGGGGTGAGTGTCTGGAAAGTTTCAGCACTCCGTCCATCATCTCCTTGTGTTTTCTAGATCTGGATCGAGTTATGTGTTTAAAATGTAAATGGTAGCTGTTACTTAGGGTGGCAGAACATGCTGGAGAGTCTGCCTATAGAGAACCAAATCAACTGACTGCCCCTCAGCTAGGCTTTTTTTTTTTTAACTTACTCTCGAGTGAGGGAGGCTTTGGTTAGTCCTCGTTCAGTTTCTGGTTGGAGGAAGTCACTGTTTTTAATTGGAAGAGGTCCTAAAAGGTAACAATTAAGGCTGGTAAGGTACTAACAATGGGGACATGTCAGAAGACAGTCAAACTCTCATGAACTTCTAAATTTACAGTGTCGCTGTCAACAGTTTGCCACTAGGTGGAGCTCCAGGCAGTAGTTAAGACATAGTCCACTTTTTTAGTTGTTGCCCTGGAAATGGAGGTTAAGGCTGGACTGGGGGCGGAGTCTTTTAGTTTTATGGGCTTGATGTTTTGCTTAATTTGAAAGAGGACTGCAGAGCGTCGGAGGGAAGATGGCTGCCTGATAGAAAAGAACACGGCGATAAATTTAAAAGGGAGCAGTTGAATCTTGACTGCTCACCACAGTGGTCTATTGTGTCATGAAACCTGGGCCGTCTCTCCACACATAGCAGGCATTATGCAAGGCTTTAGTAGCTGACCTGGTGAAGCGCTGAATGCACGGGGCGCTGGGTGGGGGGCGCTGCTCCTCTCATAGCAAGGGTGCCGAAAGAGACAGCCAGGCAACAGCCGTATTTATAGAAGGGCCATGGGAGAGCGGTAACCAGGCGAGAGGGCTCACCATGAGGAGCACAGTCAGGGTCTCCTCTGTAGTGGCTGCCTGTCAAAGCATGAGGGCCGGTTGGTTAAGCGCTGCGCGAGTCGGGCAGTTCCTTCTGCACCGCTCATCTCAGCGCCGGCGATAGGAACCAAGGCGGGGAGACTGGGGGTGAGGGGACTGTCAGGCGAGATGGGTCGGAAGGCAGGCAAGTGGACTCACCGCAAACACGTTGCAGTCTCCCATGGAATAGTGCGGGTCCTAGACATCACCCACTGGATGACGACCGGGTGGAGCGTCAGTAAGCTCCAACTTCTGCCGTAAGCACCTCCATTGTATCTAGAGTACATGCAGCAGACTCAGCTGTAACCATGCTTTGGGAGATTCACCTCAGCTGCACCCGTACTTCTCTGACCCTCCTGCTTCGCTTGTTGTGCCCACAATCAGAGGCAATCAGGGTTCCTCGTTGTGTACTGCCGAATCAGGTGTATCTGCAGCATCGGGAGCACTGCCTCACTCAGCGGAAGCAGCTAGCGGGTCAGCGGAACACCAGCACGTCTGCAGTGTCTTTAGCCCAATCCACACTATGGCAGCAGTTCAGACACGGGTCCGGCACTCGGGCGGTCGGCATCACGGACATTGGAGATGCTCACCTGGCTCCTGCGGTCGCTGCCGGCTTCACCGTCATTAAGAGCAAGACCTGCGGGGTAAATGGTATCCGGGGATGAGTTGGTGGGCTGCAGTTGGCACCAGTAGGGTGCATTCCACGCCACATCCCTGTCCGACCAAGTCATCAACTGGTCTCTCGGAGGTGCGGCATCAGTGGGCAGCCCTGTTCACTCCGGTAGGTTTGAGGGCGAGAATACTGACAAAACTGAGAATACTGGAAATTTGGGCGCAAATTCTATGGGTGTCCAGCCAGGACACTGAATCTAACTATATTCATTCCACGTTTCAGCCTTGTGGGGTGATCTGCCGGGCTACCCTGGCGCTCTCTCGTTATGGGGATGAGTAAGTCTATATCTATCTAAATGGTAGTGCTCCAAGGGGAGGGGGAATCACCCAACCCCTGGTTCATGACTGGATAGCTTTCTTCTTTATATTTCTATGCACTGTATATTAAAAGGTGTTACTGTTACTCACTTTTACGGACTTCAAAGGGACAGAAAGCTAAGTGGGCCTTGCTGGGATTCAAAATCATGATTTCGAGACCGCTACATTCATTGAGCGGCACGCATGAAACTCAGTGAACCACAATGCCACATTGCATCAAATGTATGACGGTATTCCGCATGCGTTTAGCACACATGCCTTCTGAACGCCATGATTAGAACGAATGCATCTTTAGCACGCATTAGTTCAGCACGCAAGTCGTTATAACGACTTGCCTTAGGTGGGTGCTGGATTTTGGAATAGTTTCATTTACTATTCCAACTCCAGTCTGCGCAACAGTAGAGAAGGTGTTGGACTTTAAATCCAACACCATTACACCAATGCGCCCCCCCTAAAGCAAGTCTTTGTAATGACTTGCGTGCTGAACGAATGCGTGCTAAAGATGCGTTTGTTCTATTGATAGTGCCGTGAAGGCACAGAAAGACATTATTACCATGCTTAGAGGGGCGATGCAATGGGGAGTTTTAAGCAATTGTGTGTGCACGAAAAATGCAATTACTTACCCAATAAATGGTTGCCACATCCATCCACCAGGGTTTGGTTGGTTGGTTGATTGATCGAGTACGAGATCACAAAACGCTGACGGAAACAATCTGCTCAATTTTCAGAGACCAGTGCATCTCTATTTGCTAGGTATTTGACTAAAAGAACAGCAAAAGAAATCAATTTAACTATATTTATAAGACTCACATGGGGAGATGAACCATTCAGAACCCCTTCTTCCCTACATGGCACTCTATGATCTCATCCTGTGAATTTTCACCCGATGAGTCTTGGTCTTCTCAATGAAAGGTCAAAGCCGTGTTGAGACTGAAGTTAGACTGGTTGGTGCCTAGTGAATGAAGGGTCTCTAGATGTGAACACTCTACTTCACAAAGCAATCTTGTAGTGATCTGCGTCACTGCATGACAAGATGGAACTTCCGGCAGTGTCCCCAACGCTCGGAGTGAAATTTCCAAGTATCCAATAAGCCACTTTGTGAGTTTGTATCGTGGCATACTTTCATATTCAAGACCTGAGAAATATAACATTTCTCCCAGTACTTAGTGGATGACAAAGTTTGTTTGCTGTCCGGTACTAAAAGCTGAATTGGCCAGCAAACCCGGCTTTCAGTACATTTGTTATATCTTGCTGTGTTTATAAGTTGACAAGCATGAGAGGATAATGAAAAATGGCATAAATACATTTACTGAGCATATTATTACTAACGTGAAAATCTTGCTTCCTATGTATTATGAATGGTTATAGGACATTAAAAAGACTATACTCGTGAAGGTACAAGGAAGATGGGATAATAGGCATTTTATTTTAAATAAACAGCAGGTGCAGGGTATTTGAAGTTTGGGCCTAGTTAGGATTAGTTCCCACCACTTGTTGCAGAAGATGTCAGGATTGGGTTCCAATAATAACCTGGTACACCTAATCCCCCCACTACAACCAACCCATCTGAGCTCACCTCCATCCCACTCTCAACAGCAACCAAAGGCGAGCCAGGTTTTTGTGGCCTTTGGGCAAATAGATGATGATGTATCGGTTATGGGACAGATGTTTGAGGGTTAGATGTAAAATCTTCATGCAACAGATCACTCCCTGAAGAATTACAGTGCTGCATTCAAAGAAGAACTGAAAACTGTGCGGTGTCAGACTTACATTAAGGGGCTTATTTTATGGGGGGGTTGTACCACACAGTGAGGTACATGCATGACGCAAACCTCTACATCAGATTTTATAGACCACACAAAGCGACTTTGCAGCCTCTGAGTGGCATAAAAAATATGGAGTAACCCAACTCAGTGCAAATTGCTGTGTTGCCTTACGCAACTCCCTTGGAACGCCTTCCCAGGGCAGAGTGAGTGTTCTAATGCAACTCCCATTGATTTTGATGGGGATGCATGGGGGTGCCAGATGGCACCTGGGGTTGTGCCAAAATCTTACACCTTCCCAGGAGAGGCGTAACTAGGATAAATATCTCAATTTCTCCTCGTGTGTTACTCTTTCTTTGTGTGCTGTATTCTGCAGCACACATAGAAAGAGGAATATGGCTCCCGGCATTGTTTTTGTGCAAGAAGGGGCACCTTCCTGCACGAAAACCATCCTGCATACAACAAAGGCACACTTGCACCATGGTGCAAGAGTGCCTGTGTTGGCACCAGGCTGCCAAAAGGAAAAGGACTGGAATGTGCTGTATTGACTTAAATACGGACATTCCTACCATTTCCCTGGCACACAGGGCAGCACAGCAAGGTGCACTGCACCACAAGCTCATTAATTAGCCCCTAAGTTGCCAGCAGATGATGTTCTTGATGAAACTGGTGCTGGCTCCAAAAAAAGTTTGATTTGCATCTGCAGAGCATTGCACCTCGGCACAAGGTAGATACAGAGGTGATTAGCCTCAGATTTGTATTTGTTGAATTTGTACAGAAGGGAGTGCCTCATAGTGGAATGATAAGCTGCGTACAATGTGTGCTTTCACCACAATGTACACATCACGCGAAATACCGCCTGGACTCTCGCTCGCACCAGGGTTTACTTGGAGTTAGGTTTTTGCACAAAGCAAGGTTAAACCCTTATACATGATTTGGCTTTGTATACAAATCAAGTGGTGTTTTCTGCAATACGCAAACTGAATCATACAGTGAACTGCTTCCCCCTAGGAGCCGTCCTAAAAATTTCTGGAGCCTTTATAAGAGTTACTTAGAAGGTCAGAAATGAGAGTACTTAACATCAGGTGCCCCAGTTGTAACTAGATCTGAAGCATGCACAGATGCCGCCCTTCTCAAACTATCAGTGTTTTATGCAATACACTTCCAGTAATGAAACTTGATGTACATTGATGATCGCTGTGACTGTTTTTCGTTGTAGTACATTTCTTTTTTCCTTTGGATTGATATGTATGTATCGTACCTTTCTTTTTGATTATAAAAACCAATAAAGAAAATAAAAAAAACAAAAAAAACAAATCAAGTGGTGTTTGCGCTGTTCTACCCCAGACATGCCCTAATGGCATGCATTAGAAGGGTCTCAATGCTTCACGGCGCAAAATGGTTTTGGTGCAGCTCATGGGTCCAGTTTCGGCTATAATAAAGTGTATGCTCAAAAGTTGATTGATGCTTCCCATTGCACCGCCTGAGGAAGACTTAGGCTGGTGTGGAAACCTCTCTGCTGATTCCTGTCCTACAGGATAGTTACCACAGCCATTTGGGGCGGGGCCATGTGGGGTTGTTCTATCGAGGGACAGGCTGTAATTTTATGTATAGCTGCCAAATTGTCCCAAGTCATGTGCGAGACCTTCAAAGAGTCCTAGTGTTTTTCTAATCAACAGCAAAATTGCAGGGCAACTGGAATTATATGGCAGGGGAGGACCAAATTATGCAACAGGGTTGACTAAATAATGCAGCAAGAACAGGCAACTAATACACCTTAATGTGCAACTTTCAGAGATGCTATTACTTATTATTTTGCCATTTTTACACATAATAATACTGCCCGGGCAATGATTTCACCTTATTAGTAGTACCAGTTTAACACTCAAAAAGAGCAAAAAGCAACTGAAAGGTAACCAGTCAACATTTGCGAAGGGCCTTGCACTGCGCAGTAACGTTTAATCCATTTGAGCTAGAAACAATGTTTTTTGTTAAAATCTGAAGATTATGCAATAGCTAATGGATTATGTGGCAAATCAATAGTTCTGAGGACAATGCAGCAGCCGCATAATCCAGTGGCCATGATCATATCCCTGCATTCATGATTGCATTCTGGAACTTGCAGTGTTGCTTTCCCCAAAGTGCTGTTGGCTTGAAAGCCAGAACTGCTAGAGGTAGCAAAATGCTATGGTTTGCTTGTAGCTGGTTAAGTGACCCAGCCCCAGTTAAGAGTACCAGATCACCCTAAGTGCTTCCTGTCCTAGACTTTCTTTTAACAAAGAAGTCCGCTGCACTGGCTTCAGACTTTGAATTCCTCAATTGGACTAATGTATCTTCATAGTTTTCAATGAAAAGGTCTTTAAGGTCTCCCTTTTTTAGCCAACAGCACTAAGCAAGTTGAGATTTTGTAGTCCAATACGTATAGGGTGCAAGTGAAACAAGAAGCCCCAGCATGCACAGGGCTGTTGGCTGAAAAATCAGAAACAGCTGAAAGTTAGATTTATGACATGGAATGAGATGACCACTGTGTGAAAATGATTTGTGATTAAACAGTTAGGACATGGAGCTTACTGGTAACTTAGCCCTCCTTTCCTGGTTGCTATTTGCTCAGGCAAAAAGAACAGTTGATGAACGGAATGCTGAACAAATCAAACATTCACCTCAGTCACTGATCTGGGTTTAATCCATCATTTTTTTGCTCATCACGCCACCCCAGTTTGGACCCAGCCATATGCAAATCAGTCTTGACCCTGCTCTCCAGGGGAAAAGTCCAACCCGAACTGCCAGGCCAGTTCCTTCCATCTGAAGGAAACAACCCGAAACCGCTCCCAGGATGCTTATCACTCCTCATCAGCCAGGCTAGCTTGAATGCCGTGGCACAATGAGAACCGGACCCACACGTCTGGGCAACTGGAGTGGCATGGTGAGCAAAAGAACAATGGGTTTAACCCAGATCTCTTGACTGGTCGTGAATGTTTGATTTGTTCAGCATTCAGTTCATTTGTTTGCGCAGCATTTTTCACCCTAAGTGGGATGGGTATACATATGTCGGTCCCTTGCTCGCTGTGCCACTGGATTCAAGCTAGCCTGGCTGATGAGCGGGTGATACCACGAAACCGGTCCCAGGTTGCTTGTTTCTGGTGCTGGGAGGACCTGGCTTGGCAGTTCGGTCTCGACTGTTCCCATCAGGAGCAGGGTCAAGACTGAACCCAGCCATTTGCAAATAAAACTGGGGTGGCATGGTGAGCAAAAGAACGATGGATTTAACCCAGACCTCTTGACTCAGACGGAATGCTGAACAAATTAATCATTCACTCCATCATTTGTTTGCGCAGCTAACTTGCTTCTGCTCAGAACTCTCCAATTTCACAATTCCACCACATATGTACCTCGCCCAGTACTGACATATTCTTTGTGTTGTGCTACTTATACACCTCCCCTCAGTCATGCTGAAGTCAGGTCTACAAGTACTATAATGCAAAGAAAACAAGATTTGGCAAAACCAATAGGTCAGACATTGGCTGTTAACTTTTTTATTTTGACAATGCTTATATTGTGAGTTTTTTATGTTATGTAAAAATGTATTGTTTGAAAGGTGCTACACTCTGACCCCAAAAAAATAACTAAAAGCAAAAATGTTTTTTGTCTCATGAAGCACAGATTGCCATAGTAGTCTCTGACAATGAAGTGAAAGACTGTGTGTGGATGTGCTCCTTGTGAAAGAGCAGAATGCTGCCACTCACCAAGTTAGGTAAACCGATGGTTGAATCGGGCTGACTCACTACCCCAAGCTGTATGCTGTAGTGTGCGGAAGAAAAATGTGAATGGCGCACCAAGAGACCACTTGATGAGGAGCGTTGGCTGTAAACCCTTGTAAGTATATTATGTATAAGGCTTCAAGTTTTCCATTTTTAAGCTAACCATCTATTTTCTTGTCTGCATTTGTTTTTAAATATGGATAAATACGGAAAATAGGTTTCCTTTGGGACGATACTACTGTCAATCAAAAGTGTGAAGTCAACAGCTGTGCAGATAAACAGGTAGGGGAGTTAAAAAAATAGATTTCCTAATAAATCTTAACTAACTGCAGCAGTACAGCTATTTAAGCTGTTCTACAATGCAAATAGTCTCAGATGACTGTATTGTACTGTAAATGACTCAAATCATTGGACATTCAAACATTGGTAAGCATTTGTCAGTTAAATAAATGTGTAAATATACCCATTGCTGCTTCATTTTTTTCACTAAGCATAAAATAAATATGGATAAAGATAAAATGAGCAAAAAATAAGTATGGATAAATACTGACGGAATTGTCAAAAAATAAATACCATAAAACTGGGAGCTTTAGTTATATATACACACAATGTTAGCCAAGAGTTTTTCGTTTACTAACACCTGACCTAAAAATGGTAGTAATTGCTAGCAAGAAATATCAATGGGTTGACATTTAGATTTCTGCAGGTCACAGGTTCGAATCCTGACAAGCAGAGACGTTTTAGGACATGGAAAAAGTGGGCTCTGGTCCAGGGCCCCCACATTTCAAGAGGCCCCATCAAACTCTTGGACTGTTCCACAGTGTCTAGAGATATATATTAACAGTTAAAATAAGAGACAGAGAAAGTTAAAGAAAACACCTGTTTGATTCTCGTGAGATTGGCGAGGCGCCCCCTGCAAATAGCGGAGGGGCGTCATTAATCGCTCCATGAGCAGGAGCCATGGTGGGGAGTCCCTTGTCTGTTTTGTCACAAAGGCGGACCATGATGTCATTGGGAGGTGTCCGGGCGGGAGCCTTTAAGCAGTGTGGCCAGATTGGGCTATTTCCCGCACAATTGGGCGACATTTTTCCCATTTGTGCGGGGAAAACCCACACCTGGAGGGTGGCTACTTTTTGAGCGTATATTTGCCCCTTGTGCGCAAAATTGTAGCTGGGGCGGTGCCGACACTCATCATGCACATGAAGATTATGCATCGTGTGGACACGCTGCACCTATCACCCTGTCAGTCAGTGGCACAGACACTAACTCCTGCTCCCCACACGAATAAAGGTCAGCGGCGATTGGCGAATGAGCGCAAAGCGCGCTGCATAGCTGGGGCATGATTGGAGGATTGGGCACGAGTCACAGTCAACTGCAAGCGCACCTGCTGCTGTTGCAACGTGTTGGCAGCCACCCTAGCCTAGTGGTGCAGTGAGTGTACAGTCTAGGGGGTCATAGGGCCGTCAATCTTCTAGCGTGCGACAGCGCTACCAATGACGCTTGTCAATACATTTTGACCAGCTCCCGCAGCGCTCTTTACAATGAGCGGTCACACGCCACGCAGAGTCTCGGCGCGGGCAGCACACTCAGCAGGGTGAAGACTGGCGTCGGGATCGCACAATTGTGGCACAGTCATACTGTCACTGTCTCGTCGTCATGGAAAAGACTGAGACAAAGTGAGTGACTGAGTGTGACCACCAACGCTGCAACGGACTTCTAGACTCCCACTCCCGACCGGGCCGGCCTGTGACTTCACTCTGAGTCGTGATTGCGGCCACGAGCGGCCCGTTATGAATTGCCACGCTCGCTAGCTTTAAATTGCAGCAAATAGTAAGTAGAGTGAGCTCTTCTCCACTTTTGTTTTGTAAATCACGTCACTGTTATGCGGCCGGTAATTGTTGGCAGGGCAAGCTCCTTTCAGTGTTCTCAGGACTCCACAGTCTGGCTGGCTCTGTCAGTCAGTGCATGGCGCGTGTCTAACACCAGACAGGATCAGGCATTTTTTTTACAAGTCCTACCGGGCCCTAGGAAGTCATTGCTGCGACCCTTTTAGGGCATAGGCAAAATAAACTAATCAACTTGTTTCCTGTACCGGTGAGGCTGTTTTTAAAAGACACACATAGCGCACTGTGTAAAACTTAAGTTCTACTAATGCTAGATAGTATTTGCCCTTTGTGCCCCAGTCATGGTCTGGCAATTTTACACCGTCAATGCAATTTCTCTGTGGTTCTGAAAGCAGCAGTAGTGATCACAAGTGTAAAATCATGTAGGATTAGATTGTGGGTATACAATCGTTTGTCAGTAGGATCAGGTGATTTGCAGCAGTTTCCTTTTCTTTTCATAGCCTGTCCTTGCTCAAATGATTGTCATTTCTTATGTTTATCTGTTTACATGAACTTAATTTCTTGATTTTGCTCGCAAAAAAGTGTCACTTTTAGTGTCATACATTTAATAGTTGAATGTCATTCATAAGTACTCTGAAACCTTGAAAATGTCACACATAAGCACTCTTAAAATGTGGCAACTATGCAGTCTGTGTTTTCATGTTGAATAGTGCCCTTCCATTTCTGGTGCTTTGCAATAGTTTTAAGATCTTCGTAGAGTTTCTCGTTGCTGAAATGTCTGTAATTTGAGATATATATATATATATATATTATCTACTGGCGGTCGCCAGTAGATAGTTCTAGTTAGGACCTATTTTCCATAGGAAATCCGCAACATTCTATTTGAAATAACTCTTGCGTCGGTTGACGAATCTTCGCGAAATTTTCAAACTTTATGGCCCGCTCCGGTCCGCTCCTACCCTGAAAGTTTCGGGGTGATTCGTCAAGCGGGGCCGAGAAAAAAGGGGGGGTCCCAAAACGTGTTTTCCCCATTCATTTTCCCATAGGAAACTTTAGCCACGGCTACAGCCCGAACTGCTGAACGGAATTACACAAAATTTGGCAAAGAGGTAGTTTTTGGTTCAGAAAGAGCCCTTTTTGTTAAATGGTGTAAATCCGTTCAGTAGTTGCGGAGAAATTAAAACAATAAGAGTCAAAAAATCAATTTCCCATAGGAAACTTTATGCAAGGCTACAGCCCGAACTGCTGAACGGAATTACACCAAATTTGGCAAAGAGGTAGTTCTTGGTTCAGAAAGAACCCTTTTGTTAAATGGTGTAAATCCGTTCAGTAGTTGCTGAGAAAATCAAAAGTAAAAACACATATATATCTGGGCAGAGCCTAACCACACATGTCATCGTGAGATTTGATTGGCTGTCAGCACTTCATCCTGGAATTGCTGGCAGCCATCTTGGGACCAATATAAATGATAGTACCCCATTGAAATGCATTGAAGTGAATCGAAGATTTTGAGGGTTACCAAAAGGAGAACTATAAAGGGTGATAACAGACTTTAGTTACATTAGAATTCATTTGTTGATGGTACCATACTAATTTCAGGAATTGTGGTGTGTTCTAAGGTGATTTTACCCTGTGAAAAACCTTCTGCTGGGATATCATGAATCATGTTTGAGAGAAAACTATTTTCACATGCTTGTCCCATAGAGTTTTGGAAGGTGCTCCAGAAGCTAAAATGAGAGCATATTTTCTGTAAATTCACATTATCTTTCTCAGTCATGTGAGAATGAAGTCTGACATTCTCAGTAAAACATGTACATCCAACAAGGGCAGAGACTGTCAGTTGATTCCTTTGTGTTCTACTGCAGATTCCCAGAGTGTTCTAAGAACAACTAGAGTGCTAACAGCCTTACTTATGACAAAAGTATGGCACACCTGAAGCCATCTTGATTGGAATAAACTGGTAACACTTAAAACATTTAATTTAAAAAGGAACAAAATGATGTGGTTCATTTTGTCATAGAAATTATGGTTAGTGCTGTAGAAAGAAAAATTAGGACATATTTCAAGTGTGATCTCAAATATCTTCCTGTTATATTTCAACAGGAGCAGCCTGTCAGTTGATGCCTTTGTGTTCTACTGCAGCTTCCCAGAGTGTTCTAAAGAACAACTAGAGCGCTAACAGTCTTACTTATGACAAAAGTATGGCACACCTGAAGCCATCTTGATTGGAATAAACTGGTAACACTTAAAACATTTAATTTAAAAAGGAACAAAATGAGGGGGTTCATTTTGCCATAGAAATTATGGTTAGTGATGTAGAAAGAAAAATTAGGACATGTTTTAAGTGAGATCTCAAATATCTTCCTGTTATATTTCAACAGGAGCAGCCTGTCAGTTGATGCCTTTGTGTTCTACTGCAGCTTCCCAGAGTGTTCTAAAGAACAACTAGAGTGCTAACAGCCTTACTTATGACAAAAGTATGGCACACCTGAAGCCATCTTGATTGGAATAAACTGGTAACACTTAAAACATTTAATTTAAAAAGGAACAAAATGAGGGGGTTCATTTTGCCATAGAAATTATGGTTAGTGCTGCAAAAAGAAAATTTAGTGCATGTTTTAAGTGAGATCTCAAATCCTCTTCTATTTCATTAGAAAATTCTGACATGTAGACTGAAACAATCACTTTCAATACCAGCAGTAGACTTCCAGTTAACTCCTTGGTGAGCAGTAGCTTTACTACAGTGATCTAATGAACAACTAGAGTGCTAACATTCTGAATTTATGGCAAATGTGTGACACATCTGAATGCCTTCTTGATGGAATCAAAGTAAAAAAACTGAAAGCATTTCCTACTGAGGAGACTGCAGTAAATGAGGAAATTAGGAAACTTCATAACAAAGAAGTCTTCCAAGATGGCCACCAGTGAAAAAGGAGCCCAAATGTAGCACAAATATTACCCAGATGTAGCCCACATATAGCCCAATGACAAAAGTGTGCAAAACACTTTTTATTTTTAGTTTTTTTGCAGTTTTATGTAGTGCAGACTGGTCAGGTATTGGAGCGTTGCATCTTAAAATATGACCCCCCTACACTACAAAACCACTGCACTACCCTAAACCCTAAAACACTACCCCCAGCATGACCCCCTACACTACACAAGCACCACTGCACTATCCTAAACCCTAAAACACTACCCCCAGCACGACCCCCTACACTACCCAAACACCACTGCACTACCCTAAAACATGACCCCCTACACTACACAAACACCACTGCACTACCCTAAACCCTAAAACACTACCCCCAGCACGACCCCCTACACTACACAAGCACCACTGCACTATCCTAAACCCTAAAACACTACCCCCAGCATGACCCTACACTACACAAACACCACTGCACTACCCTAAACCCTAAAACACTACCCCAACACCACTGCATTAACCTAAATCCTAAAACACTACCCCCAGCACGACCCCTACACTACCCAAACACCACTGCACTACCCTAAAACATGACCCCCTACACTACACAAACACCACTGCACTACCCTAAACCCTAAAACACTACCCCCAGTACGACCCCCTACACTACACAAGCACCACTGCACTACCCTAAACCCTAAAACACTACCCCCAGCACGACCCCCTACACTACACAAACACCACTGCACTACCTTAAACCCTAAAACACTACCCCCAGCACGACCCCCTACACTACCCAAACACCACTGCACTAACCTAAATCCTAAAACACTACCCCCAGCACGACCCCCTACACTACCCAAACACCACTGCACTACCCTAAAACATGACCCCCTACACTACACAAACACCACTGCACTACCCTAAACCCTAAAACACTACCCCCAGCACGACCCCCTACACTACACAAGCACCACTGCACTACCCTAAACCCTAAAACACTACCCCCAGCACGACCCCCTACACTGCCCGAACACCACTGCACTGCCCTAAACCCTGAAACACCAACCCTAGCACGACCCCCTACACTGCCCGAACACCACTGCACTGCCCTAAACCCTGAAACACCACCCCCTTCACGACCCCCTACACTGCCCGAACACCACTGCACTGCCCTAAACCACCACCAGCATGCCCCCTACACTGCCCGAACACCACTGCACTGCCCTAAACCCTGAAACACTACCCCCAGCAAGACCTCCTACACTGCCCGAACACCACTGCACTGCCCTAAACCCTGAAACATCACCCCCAGCAAGACCCCCTACACTGCCCGAACACCACTGCCCTAAACCCTGAAACACCACCCCCAGCACGATCCCCTACACTGCCCGAACACCACTGCACTGCCCTAAACCCTGAAACACCACCCCCTGCACGACCCCCTACACTGCCCGAACACAACTGCACTGCCCTAAACCCTGAAACACCATCCCCAGCAGGACCCCCTACACTGCACGAACACCACTGCACTGCCCTAAACCCTGAAACACTACCCCCAGCAAGACCCCCTACACTGCCCGAACACCACTGCACTGCCCTAAACCCTGAAACATCACCCCCAGCAAGACCCCCTACACTGCCCGAACACCACTGCACTGCCCTAAACCCTGAAACATCACCCCCAGCAAGACCCCCTACACTGCCCGAACACCACTGCCCTAAACCCTGAAAAACCACCCCCAGCAAGACCCCCTACACTGCCCGAACACCACTGCACTGCCCTAAACCCTGAAACACCAGCCCCAGCACGACCCCTACACTGCCCGAACACCACTGCACTGCCCTAAACCCTGAAACACCACCCCCTGCACGACCCCCTACACTGCCCGAACACCACTGCACTGCCCTAAACCCTGAAACACCACCCCCAGCACGACCCCCTACACTGCCCGAACACCACTGCACTGCCCTACACCCTGAAACACCACCCCCTGCACGATCCCTTACACTGCCCGAACACTACTGCACTGCCCTAAACCCTGAAACACCACCCCCAGCACGACCCTCTACACTGCACGAACACCACTGCACTGCCCTAAACCCCAAAACACTACCCCCAGCAAGACCCCCTACACTGCCCGAACACCACTGCACTGCCCTAAACCCTGAAACATCACCCCAGCAAGACCCCCTACACTGCCCGAACACCACTGCCCTAAACCCTGAAACACCACCCCCAGCAAGACCCCCTACACTGCCCGAACACCACTGCACTGCCCTAAACCCTGAAACACCACCCCCAGCACGACCCCCTACACTGCCCAAACACCACTGCACTGCCCTAAACCATGAAACACCAGCCCCAGCACGACCCCCTACACTGCCCGAACACCACTGCACTGCCCTAAACCCTGAAACACCAGCCCCAGCAAGACCCCTACACTGCCCGAACACCACTGCACTGCCCTAAACCCTGAAACACCACCCCCTGCACGACCCCCTACACTGCCCGAACACCACTGCACTGCCCTAAACCCTGAAACACCACCCCCAGCACGACCCACTACACTGCCCAAACACCACTGCACTGCCCTAAACCATGAAACACCAGCCCCAGCACGATCCCCTACACTGCCCGAACACCACTGCACTGCCCTAAACCCTGAAACACCAGCCCCAGCACAACCCCGTACACTGCCCGAACACCACTGCACCGCCCTAAACCCTGAAACACCAGCCCCAGCACGACCGCCTACACTGCCCAAAAACCACTGCACTGCCCTAAACCCTGAAACACCAGCCCCAGCACGACCCCCTACACTGCCCGAACACCACTGCACTACCCTAAACCCTCAAACACCAGCCCCAGCACGACCCCATACACTGCCCGAACACCACTGCACTGCCCTAAACCCTGAAACACCAGCCCCAGCAAGACCCCCTACACTGCCCGAACACCACTGCACTGCCCTAAACCCTGAAACACCACCCCCAGCAAGACCCCTACACTGCCCGAACACCACTGCACTAAAGCCTGAAACACCACCCCCAGCAAGACCACCTACACTGGCCGAACACCACTGCACTGCCCTAAACCCTGAAACACCACCCCCTGCACGACCCCCTACACTGCCCAAACACCACTGCACTGCCCTAAACCCTGAAACACCACCCCCTGCACGACCCCCTATACTGCCCGAACACCACTGCACTGCCCTAAACCCTAGAACACTACCCCCAGCACGACCCCCTACACTACCCGAACACCACTGCACTACCCTAAACCCTAAAATACTACCCCCAGCACGACCCCCTACACTACCCGAACACCACTGCACTACCCTAAACCCTAAAACACTCCCCCCAGCACGACCCCCTACACTACCCGAACACCACTGCACTGCCCTAAACCCTAAAACACTCCCCCAGCACGACCCCCTACACTACCCAAACACCACTGCACTGCCCTAAACCCTAAAACACTACCCCCCGCATGACCCCCTACACTACCCAAACACCAATGCACTACCCTAATCCCTAAAACACTACCCCCCGCATGACCCCCTACACTTCCCTAAACCCTAAAACACTACCCCCCGCACGACTCCCTACACTACCCAAAGACCACTGCACTACCCTAAACCCTAAAACACGACCTCCTACACTACACAAACACCACTGCACTACCCTAAACCCTAAAACACTACCCCTACACTACACAAACACCACTGCACTACCCTAAACCCTAAAAACTACACCCAGCACGAACCACTACACTACCCAAACACCACTGCACTACCCTAAACCCTAAAAAACTACCCCCAGCAATACCCCTACACTACCCAAACACCACTGCACTACCCTAAACCCTAAAACACTACCCCCAGTAGTACCCCCTACACTACCCAAACACCACTGCACTACCCTAAATCACTACCCCCAGCACGACCCCCTACACTACCCAAACACCACTGCACTACCCTAAACCCTAAAACACTCCCCCAGCACGACTCCCTACACTACCCAAACACCACTGCACTACCCTAAACCCTAAAACACTACCCCCAGCACGACCCTCTTCACTACCTAAACACAACTGCACAATTTGTTACAGGCGTTGCAACGCAGGCCTGTGGTGCTTACTGGAAGTACCTAGTGGGCTAGTTGGGCCCCAGGGACCCTCAGGATTCAAGGTGACCTAATCCCCCAACTTAAAACGCACCACGGGGCGCGTTTGCACAGTGGTGAAGGGAGGGGGCGGGGCCTCAGGTGACATGTGCGCAAACACGCCCTGTGGTGCGTTTTAAGTTGGGGAATTAATTCCCTTTGAATCCTGAGGGACCCTGGGGGCCAACTAGCCCACCAGGTACCTTCAGTAAGCACAACAGAGTTGCGTTGCAGAGAGGTGAAAAAAGGTGCGTGGCCTCGGAACGCCTCTCTGCAACTTAGCTCTGTGGTCCTAACTGTAGGTACCTGGGGGGCTAGTTGGGCCCCAGGGACCCTCAGAATTCAAGGGGACTTAATCCCGCAACTTAAAACGCGCCACGGGGTGCGTTTGCACACATGTCACCTCAGGCCCCCTCCCTTCATCACTGTGCAAACGCGCCCTGTAGCGCGTTTTAAGAGGTAGTTTTAATCCCCCTGCCCTATTATGTACTAGGGACTTGCAGAGGAGGTCATGCTAATCACAGGGGTACCCCAACGCATAGTGTTCCCTAGTGTATGTAGGTGTTTTCACTGTATTCTAAGTGTCTTTTAGCATAGCACTGGCTCTGGTTAGTCAGAGTCAGTTACCACCAGTACCCGTCTGAAAAAGTTGTGGGCACAGGATGATTTTGCAACAAGGCCTCTTTCTGCTCCTCTGTTGGTTCTTTCTGCACATCTTTTGCTTCTTTCTGTGCGTTTTTTCTTCTTTCTTCACATGTCCTACCTCTGTAGGCATAGTTAGAAACTAGCATTTAAAAAAACCTTTGAAATTCACTGAAAAAAACCATAGGTTTCAGACACGTTATAGTTAGAAATTAGCATTTAAAAAACCTTTGAAATTCACTGAAAAAACCATAGGTTTTAGGGACAGTTATAGTTAGTTGGACATTTCACTCGTACAAAACCATAGAAATTCCCCCGTTATAGTTAGTTCAGCTAACTATAACTCGCGCCCCGCAATGCACTGCTGATGACGTCACATATTACATCACTCATGACATGGTCAGTGACATCACTGATGACATCACTGATGACATCTCAAATGACATCACTGATGACATCATCCATGTTATAATTTCATGCATCTTCTCACACCCTAATATAACTTTTGATACACCCACTCTAAATTACAGACTGCCATTCTCAAAATCATAGACACTCCAACACCAAAAACTACATACCCACTCACTGATTCTTAGGTCTACACACACATCCACTCACTCACCCGTACAGTCACTCATACTTAGTCACTCAGTACAGGACTATCATATGCACTCATACACCTATATAAACACTCACACACCGCCACTCATCCATAGAGGTACTCACACACCTAGTCAGTCATGCAAAAAACTTAATCACACACCCATTTACTCACCTATACAGTTATACACACACCAGCTCACTTACTCATACAAATACTAGCACATTCTTACGCTCTTATACAATCACTGATACAAGTACACACTCATCCATACAGCCACTCTCACAATCACACACTCTCACTTATAGCCATTTATATACTCCAACACACATATATACTGCCTTTCACATATGTAGTTACTCACACATGTACCACTGAGATATACATTCAATCACTAACACACCCATACACACACTCACACACCCATACAGTCCATCACAGATGCACTCTTGAAACCATGCACCCAGTGAATCACCAACTCACACATCTATGCACAGAGTCACACACACCCCACCCACACAAACACTCAGGCACCCATACAGATACTCAGACAATCAATCAATAACCCATGTAGACACTCATGTAGCTATTCAGAAAGCCATGCAGCCGCTTACAAACCAACAGACAGACGGATACAGACATTCACACAGTTTAGTCACTAACCCATGCATTCAGTAAGATACATTTAATCACTCACTTGTAGAGTCAGTCACTCACGTACTAAATCATCCATTCAGACACTTATACACCCACTCATTCTTCAATACGCCTTTCCCTATATATATATTAAACATATTTAAACTTTACAGAAACACACAGTCACTGGATGATGTCATCAGTGATGTCATCAGTGATGTCACTGACCATGTCATGAGTGATGTAATATGTGACGTCATCAGCAGTGCATTGCGGGGCGCGAGTTATAGTTAGCTGAACTAACTATAACGGGGGAATTTCTATGGTTTTGTACGAGTGAAATGTCCAACTA
Organism: Calotriton arnoldi; assembly: GCA_963921515.1. NCBI lineage: Eukaryota > Metazoa > Chordata > Amphibia > Caudata > Salamandridae > Calotriton > Calotriton arnoldi. The sequence goes on from CAWUFW010004148.1 coordinate 1,527,348, forward strand.
ACTATAACTGTCCCTAAAACCTATGGTTTTTTCAGTGAATATATATATATATATATATTTCCCTCATCTTCGTTGCTTGTCACTCATAGTCGTTGAATGTCACTCATAATTACACTGAAATTATGAAAATGTCACACACAAGCAATCTGAAACCTTGGCAGCTATGCACTGTCACTTTTCCCTCGAGTCTCTGACTGTCAGACCCGGCCTGGTGGTGCAGCCCTGTGCTGCTGTGGCCGTCGACTCGTGGGGCCTGGCCGCAGCATGTAGAAGCAAGCACAAATTGAAGTAAGTTCATTTATAGACATCAACAATAGATGAAACAAATGTTCAGTATTTGGGAAATGTGTGTTTATCCGAATAATCCATTAGGAAGAAAGAGGGGTGAAGGACAAAATGCCCGATTCAGTAATAACAAGTTAGGTTTTGCCTTATAAAGCATTGCAGCGACCGCTTTAAGATCGGAATGATGAGTACATCGGATATAGCCCCCGATCTGCGTTTGAAGCCAATTTAGCGAACTAAAAGCGTGACTCTGTTGTAGGCACACGCACGTGCGGACGTCCTTGTGGAGTCCTTTCTGTTGCTCTTAAGCTGGAGCCAAATTTAAGTGTCACATGCGCAATGGTTTAATAAATAAAATCAGAAAAAGTAGAGGCGAATTGTCAACAGGCATATACGGGCATTACGGAGAAGTGAAAAAAGCTTACAGAAATCCTCACATCAACTGAATTGCGCTCAAAACTGAACAGTACCCTCCTGCTCCCATAGAAGCCTCGTTCCCTTGCCCATGGAGTACATCTTTTCAATATACAAAACATGAGATCATTCACTGCGGTGTTAAAACGTGCACCTTTCGTGCTGCATAGCCCTCATCCTTTGTTGCCCAAGCAGCACCTGTCCTTCATGTGCAAGTGAAACGTGTGAGTTTGGAAGGAGTTACATTGATAGAGAACTTTCAATGTAGGATTAACTACCATAGATGTGCAGAGAAGGGGCATTAAGTGTTGTGTGAAGAGGAGTAGATGGTGGTAAGGATGAGGGGTTGAAGGTTTTGCTGATTTGGAACTGAAAGGGATAGCACAAAGGTGCACAAAAAAAAAGATGACCTTAGAATGTTGACTCGGTCACTAAGGGAGAGGGCTGATTTTGGAAAGCAGGATGGGGCCAGTATGAGACAGCAAGGGCCTACCTAATTTAGCATTTAGGCCGTCATTACAAGGGGGATTCTGCTTTTGGCCATTTCGGAGTGGCCCTGTGTTCCCACACCTGGAATTACCTGGTGAATGAATACTGAGCCTGGTTTTACCCTGGTGAGAAAACACACATGGTAAAACCACCAAGGCGGAGTCCGGGAACAGTCTCAGCCAAGGTGCCACCTTATCACTTCCACAGCACTATGTACCCTTAACTGCCCCAGAGTCTGCTCTGTCCACTCACATTCTTCTGACTCCTTGCCTGTCGCACAGCAGTCTTCTGTGACCCCCATTCCCCACGTGGGTTATTTTTTTACCAGTTAACTTAGGGTGAAGTAGGATATTCCCTATTCAATGGACTTCAACTCAGAATGCCTGGAGTTAGGGGTAGTGATACCGACCAGAAGCAGAAATTTCAACTTTGATACCACTCCCATCCCGCCCCCTGATGATACCCAATTTGTGCTCAAAGTTCAATGGATTGAAAAATGATTACACTCAAGCGATGAATGTCTAATAGCTGGCTTGCCCACGAGGCCCCACAGTCAGCACTCAGAACAGAGACATAGAATGGTCACTAGCTACATAGCTTACATACGAGGTCAAACAAAAGGGGCAAAAAAGCTGCTGAAGATTTAGCGGTGTGGACAGATATGCTGCAGGTATTGACGACCATGCATAACACAGGGATTCAAGATATACCACAGGAGAGAGCTGCAAGGGCTACAGGATTGATCCCCTGGTCACCAGGACTTGAGAAACGGAGGCCACACACAGGTTAGATTTAGTAAATGTTTTTTCTTACGGTAAGAGTAGGAATGAGTGCTATATGATAAGTAAAGCACTCTGACTCAGATGCTCTGTATAGACTTGTTATCTTTGATGTGAACATTTGCTGTTGTAAAGCGCTCGGATACCTTTGGGTCTAGCTATTGCTATATAAAAATCTCAAATAAATAAGTGAAGGTTGCCGTGCTACTGTCTGTGTGTTACCTGTTCTGTGTGAGGGAAGCGCACACTGCTGCGGCCTCCAACACATGGCTGTGGCCGTAACGCCACCTCCTCTCCCATAGGTGGTACTACTATTCAATTTAGGCAGGAGACTGCACATTTTGGAAGCTAAAAAGTGTATTATATTACGTAATTAGCTCTTAAAGTCCCCCCCCCCCCAAACAAAATACAAGTTAAAGGAGTAATTATTTTACCATGGGTTTGTCTCTGAATCTCCCTCTTATTTGTTTCCAAATGTTGACAAGTATGCTGTGGATGAAATGGAAGTGGAGGTTGTCAGACTCCATTCGGGAAGGAGGGAGGGGGGCTTGAGGGCTATGGGATAAACGGGGGCTACTAGGCATTACCTTTGGGAGTTGCTTAAAATACAAATTAGAGGGAGCAGTAATTAGCACATAATACTATTTCTGCCTTTCTCAATCTCTGTGTTTTCTACTATTGTAGCTTTAGCAGTGCCCGTTACAAGTTGCAATGTCACAGTGGTGACAGGTCATGAAAATGAATAGCATTAACACAGGTGCCCAGTTAACCCCCTCCCACTATCTGTATATTGAATAGAATTAAAATTCATCCTTGAAGTGGTTTCTGATGACTATTTCTGCATAATTTGAGAGTTGCGAGTTTGGGCTGGTTTTTGGGCTGACACTGGTCTGCGTTGGGCTTATTTTGTGCTTATACTTGAGTGGCTTTGGGCTTGGGACGGGTCTCAAAATCTGGCAACACTGCCTTTAAGGCATCGAGAGGCAAGGGACCAGCTTGTTTTCTCTCCACCGTGCACCAGCTTCCAAGATCACATGGGTCCCGGAGTTTTGCATGCTTTGGGGGACATTATCAAAGGTGAGCACAATAGATGGAGGGGCGCGGTGGGAGTGAGGACCATTAGTGTACCACGGATACGGTTGCAGTGATGCATACAATAAGCCCGAAATTAACTTCAATGGCTATGATGCAATTGGGAATAGGCTAAAAAAAATATTTCTTTATTTTCTCTTTGCTTCTATGACTTTGATAACAGGGAGGCGCACCGCTCTAAGATGGAGGCAACACAGTCACAGGAAGATGGACTGACATATATGAAGGGGGTTTGGCCAGCTTGCAGCAGCGGCGCAAAGCACGACCAGAACTTTCGGAAAATAGTCACGTGCCAGCAGCCATGATGAAAGGCTCCTGGATCAGGCATTGTTTATCGGTTTGTATGTGAAATGCAAATTGGCTTTATTTTAGCCCCCCCACAGGAAGCCTTTTCTTTGGCCGGGGATAATATCACAACAGTTTGCCCAGAACCCACACTTCCCTATGATCTGTGCGCTTTTGCCTTGGGTATTTCTCATGCCGCATCTGTTTCTTGCAAGGCACCACAAAAATTGTGTGTCCCTGTATAGGCAGAAAGGCTGCGATGAAATGAATAAGGTGAAATGCAGCTGAATTCTCTTATTTAGTACATGATTCCTTTCAAGATACGCTTATATCACAGTATGCGGAGAAAGCTTTCTTGAATTGTCAGTGTCACTTGTTTATATTTTAAATGATTTTAACTTAATGTCATAGGATATTGTTTGTGGCTTTTCCTGATGAAGGCGCAGTTGGCGTCAAAACGCGCGTTGAAGAAGATCCATCATATAGCCACCTTTGTTTGTCATCTCTATTTATGTTGCATTTTTATCTTATTGATATATTGTCATTATATGTGAAGTCTTGTGTAATATGTCAAAAAATGTTTTTATAATATGAGTGTCTTATATATGTAATATATATGTTTGTATGGTAAAAGATGTTTATGTTGAGAAATGTAGAGATTACTCTTTTTTTAACTTGAAAAGAATAAATATAGATTTTTATCTAACAGAAAATATTGGAGTTGACACTGAGTTTCTGACATTATATGTTTGTGTTTAAAATGAGTCTTTAAAGGTGCTTGACCGAATGACTGCCTAGGGATTTATTCTCACATAGAAAGCTTTCTTAACAGCAGCCTACTTGGGCAGGGATTAATGCTCGAGCCGGTAGTACAGCATTTCGCAGGTTCGAATCCCACGACTATCTCTTCACGCTACTGTAAGTGAACCTTTTCATTTCCCAACGACTGTCACCATGGACACTAGTTATATTTTATCTGTCTCCTGAACCTGGCATTATTAATTAATATATGGATGCCGTATGTAAAATCCCTGTACGTTCTCTAGATGGAAAGCGCACTGGTTTAAATCCTTTGCCTTTTTAAGCTTGTATAAGAAGCCATATGGCCTCATGAGTAATTCCACAGGGGTAGTACACTGCAGGAGTAGTACCGCAGGAGTATTACTTTATGTACTTGGGAGTGCTTTGCGAGTAGGTCCCTTCTATTTTAAGCCAACCAGTGACTGGAAGGGATCATACATGCTTTGTCCAGCGCAGCAGCGCCCTTGGGTTTGATACCGTTTGCCAGCCCCTTGAATTCACCTCATTCCCTCTTACCAAACAAGAACTTGACCTTTCTTTCTGGTTTCATAGTGGAATGACAAAGAAGGTAAAACCCAACATTACAAGAGGAAAATACCGATTGATTGTACTCGTTCTCAGATCAAGGAAGGGCTCCATACTTGAATAAAAATTGATAAAATGTCCCTAATAAGCGAGGACAGCTCAAATTAGCATGTTAAACTCGAATAAGTGTATACTTTCGAGTACTCTAAATAGCTGAAGTACTCTTTGATTGGCACCCTGTTGTAGGTTTTGCTTAGCATGGTCATTCAAATGGTAAAAGTAATACAGGATTTTTGTATTATGCAGCCTGTCCATACAATTATAAGTCATGCTGATAAACTTCCGTCCTGGTGGGAACACTGATGATGTCCCAGCATATTCCCTGATTATGATTAAGCTGATGAAGATTATACTTTCTTTAATCCCTGTCCGCTTCTTCATGAAAGCTAAGGTATTGGTGCTTTTCTTTTTGTTTTCTCATTTCAGAAGTTTGGACTTTCATCCATCACAGGCACGTTCCCCTGGGTAATTCCAACCGGGTGACTTCTGGTTCAAGGCCGATGCATAGGAAGTTCTGGGTTTTCCTGTCACCAATTCATCCTAGCGTTCATCTTTCAGACGAACTGGCACCATGGGACTGCGGCTGGAGGGTGCCTCATGGTGCCCTTTGCGGGTACTCTTAGCCTGCCAGTACTTCACAGTTTGCTAACAGGGGGCCTTGTTGTGTTAACTGTTGTAACGTGTCCTTTCTGGTACCCCTGGGCTCTTAGATAACATCCTCCATCCTGATGCCAAGACCTGTAAATGAAAGCAAGACTATTTTCCTGCCATGATGTACAGTAAGTTTATTGTTTTAAATGCCCCTGTGAATCCTGAAATGATATTTTTTCTACTTCTCAGGTGGCTGTTTGGTTTGTGCTGTTCAATTCCAATAACTTGCCTTTTTATAGAAAGAATATGGGGTAATTTTTAGTTGTCAGAGATCCACCCGAGGATGCAGAAATATATATGGCATCCCATTTATATTCCCCAAGTACTGTTCATACCACCAAAAATGTGCACTGTATTTCTCATACATGAAGCCCATCCACCCATATGTGCTTGCCCTCTTTCCCTTCTTCTCCAAACATTACTTTTTCATGTTCTCTCTGATATAAAAAGTTCATTAATGCATGTTCTTCACTAGGATTTTCAAAATATCACCCGAAAACGACCTAGTCTTATCAGACTGGTATACATTCAATGCTAGTTTGCGCTTCCATAAGAAGCCAAATGGCTTCAAGGTTTTAAACTCTAATTTAATTTTTGATTTATTTATTTTGTGATTGCCTACAGTACTAGAGTTCAAAATAAAATGTCAAAGTATGTGAATTGCGACAGTCGGCTGCTGTTCTAATTATACAGGCTATCAAATTAGTCTCCCTTCTACATTCCGATATGAAATTGTTATTTCTGCATTCTTTGTTGCATAATTTCACATTAATTGTATTCACAACTCCAACTGGCTCTTCTCATTGCAGGTTAAGGTTTCTCTCTGCTCATTACCACATAAGACATTCTAATTCCCTTCCATAGTGCCCGTGTCATTGGTTCTCCAGTTTATGGTTGCCCCACATCAGCAGCTTTGAAAGTTAATTCAATGGTTATTTGTGTCAAATCGTGTCAAATCAAATCATTTCAGCTTTATTCGGTTTTAAAAAGTACAACCATAAAAGCATTCTAAAAAGAGTAATCCTCTTCACAATAAAACACAAACGTGATGATCATTCTATAGATGGGTAAACACAGTGTAATATTTTATCTATCAGGAGATTATGTACAAACCATTCCTTGTATTCAAGTGCCTGAGTGGAAATATCTGTGAGCTGTAAAGGAGCATAACATCCCTAAAGATCTCTAATCAGTATGTATCCTGTTTTCTTTGTAAAGTAGGGCCTCAAGGTGTGAGTTCAGCTTTCTTCTTTTAATCACCATTTTGGTATAGACTACCACTGCTTTGCAAACTTTCTCATTTTCTAGATTACAGATAAAATCAAAAGCAATTTTATAAAAGTTCAGTTTTTCTTTTAAAAGTAGTGGGCGTAACATGCTTTTCCTGATGTCTCTATAGAAATCACAAAATAAGATAAAATGTAGGGTTGTCTGGTCCGATTTTCCATCACATGGGCACTTTGGGAGGTTTCGATTCCACTTGCCCATGGTTGGAAAAGCTATTAGAAAGTGGATGGTCCCCATTTTCAACATTGTAAGGTAGAATCTGTGTTTTATGTTTGTGACCTGGAGTAGGTAACGCTGTGTCCCTGATCCAATGGGCCTATCACAATACGCCCTGGTTAACTGTTTCGAATTTGCCTCAGTTTCTCTTAGCCATTCCCTTGATTCTATGAGCCCAGTTTTCAAATCTTTTTTTACTGTAACCAAAGATGTGTGGGGTTTTAAAATCAATGTTCTTAGTGCATTCTTTTAAAAGGTTATTAATATACATCAGCCATGGAATTTTTTTGTTGTACTCAAGGGTGAGGCAGTCCTTGATAATTTCCTGCGTGAATTTGGTTCCCTCCTTGCTCCAGATCCCGTGCCAGACAGAAAGGGCTGCTGTGCTGATGTAATCATTAATCTAGGGGACAGCCAGCTCTTTATGAATGATATATGTAGGGGTTGAGTTAGGAACGGCTAGCAATCTTCTTAGGAAGATGTTTTCTTGAGTCTGAAGGATAGCATGATTAGCTGTTCCCCATAACGCAGCACCGTAGCAAGTTCCAGTAATGCACTTACTCCTGTAGAGGGTCAGAATTTCCGCGATTGGCTTATTCCCCATTTTGTTTGAAAATCTAAAAATGGCCTCGGTTATCCGTATAAATTTTGATTTACAGGAGTCAATATGGGATGTATGATGTAACAACGCGATCATTTAGATCGCGGTACATTACATCGCTGTTTTTACAACGCAAGTCGTTACCACGACTTGCGCTGTAGGGCGCTGGACTTAGGAATAGTATGATTTACTATTCCACCTCCAGCCTACGTACAGTAGGGAAGGTGTTGGAATAGTAATTCACACTATTCCTTAGTCTAGAGCGCCCTCCAGTGCAAGTCGTGGTAACGACTTGCGTTGTAAAAGCAGCGATCTAAATGTACTGCGGTGTTTTGACCGCGTTGTTAAGGTCGTTTCCCGTCAATATGGGCTCCCCAATGGCCCTTTCATGTAAATAACAGGCCTAGGTATGAAAATGTGTGTGTTTCTGCTATTGGCACCCTGTTGACATAGTGTGTCCTAATCTTTGGCTTCCCTTTTCCACAAATCATCGTGAATGTTTTTTTAGATTAAGTATTAAATCCTTTTCATGCATGTATTGCGCAAATTTTTCAATTAGGCACTGAAGCCCGTTAGTGGTTCTAGACAGCAGAACCACGCCGTCCGCATAAAGCAGAGTGGGATTGACGCGTTGCCAACCCTAGGGGCGTCGGCCTTTAACTTTTGCAGGCATTCACCCACTCCATTTATATATAGGGAAAACAGGAATGGGGCAAAGACACAGCCCTGCCTGATCCCACGTGTTACTCAAACTGGTAGTACTCTCCTCCAGGACCATATCGAACTCTTGTGGTTAATCGCTTATATATTTGTGACAGGTAGGCAATGCTGTCACTTGGAGCGCCCATCGCAATCAGTGTCTGCCATTGATTTAGTAAATCACGCGAAACTAAGGCACTTGTGAGATCGACAAAACACAAGTGCAGATGGCCCTTTTTTGCAAGTGTGTATTTACTAATTATTAGTTGATGGTTGACACACTGCTCAACGGTCTCTATCTCCCTTCTGAATCCATACTGTGAATCTGTAAGAATTAAGTTATGGGTTCCCCAAGATTCCAGTCTCTCCAGAAGGATTCTACCCATCTATTTTGATGTTGAGTCAAGAAGGGAAATAGAGGTGACGCCAAATGCTATCGCCCTATTGCCTTTCTTGAAAATTGTTACTATGATACTTTCTGTCCAAGTTGTGGGCAAGAGGCCGTCCGCTGCGGCATTACATACTCTTTGTAGGATTGGGGCCCAAAAATCTGTATCAGTCCTAAAAGTGTCTACAGGGACCCCGTCGGGTCCACAAACATCTCCCAGGGGGCCACAAAGTTTGGTCTATGGTGTGACCGACGGCCGCACTGATGCCAGCGGGGGTGTAAAGTGGGTGTAGGGGAAGCAAAGCATGAATATCTAGTGGCTGTCTTTAAAAATTAAGGTGTTCCTAAAGATAGGGGCCTAGCTAATTCCTTTCCCTAAATGCAATTAACCTTTAAATAAGTGATTGCTGTATATTTTTTTTTTCCCCATGTTAGTGCTGAGCCGATTAAATAGCAGCCCAGTGCTGCTGCTGCCCAGGGGGCCGCATGTGGCCCCCGGGCCGTACTTTGAGTATCACTGATCTAGGGCAACTGTTACCTCATCCACAGTGATAGGGGTCAAGTTAGGGGAGTCCATGATTGTGAAATCACTGTTGTCTGGTATTGCTAAAATTTCATTATTTGAATTAAAAATCTGTCCAAAGTACTTTAGCCAGTCTGAGGACTGAACCAGGCTCTCTGTTTTCGCCACAGAATGATCTTTATTCTGGAAAACAATTAATCACCCTTATTTTAAAGGGGCGTCCCATGTAACGGCCGCTTGAACTAATTTCCCCCATGCCTGAACTTGTATTTCTTTTTTCCTTCTATTAAGGGTCTGTTTATATAACATCCTTTGGGTTTTTATCAATTCCCTATCTCTTGGTCTGACCTTTAGGGCATTTTTTAAGGCCTGGTTGGCTTTGGTGCATTGTTGGTCAAACCAACTAACACTTTTGGGAGCTGTCTTTTTATTCTTGATTTTAAGGCCTCCTGAGATTGCAGAGGTAATATTACAGAATGTCCTGATGATGTGCAAATCGGAGGAGTTTCCCTTCTTGCAAATATCGATATAGGGGAGAGGATGTAGCCTAACAGCTAGGGCGGTCGACCTCAAATCTGAAGAAGGGATTCGAGCCTCGGCAACGACGCCCAATATCCTGTGATTCTGGGCAAATCACTTCATCTCCTTGTGCCTAACAAAAATGAATGTAATGCAACTGGTGCTCATGTAAAGCGCTCCGATACCTGATACCTTCAGGTCAAGATTGCGCTATATAAAACTTTAAAAAAATAAAAATAAAAAATACTGACATTCATGCACTATTTTATCTAAAAAGGCGGTTGGGTTAACACCTGACCATTTGATACAAATGCCATTCTCTCCTTGTGTTGCGATATTGGGAGCTAAACAAGCCCCCTCCTGGGGCGTCGTTTTGAGTCTAAAGGTCAAGAATAACGGGTGACGATCACTAAAGGGGCTTTATATCACCTCCAGTTTCACTATCTGCCCTCGTCCAGACTCTGAGATCAATATATGGTCAATGATCGAGGACTGTCTGTGGCATTCGTAAGTTGGTACCTGTGATTGGCCCTCTGCAGTAGACTGCTGCAATAATTCTAAGTTGTATTTATGCATAACACCATTAATAGTTTCTCCGTACAGATTGTGTGGGAAATGGGAGTAAGTTTCACCATGTTCATTCCTATAACCACAGTGTTCCCCCTCCAATATGTCACATTTCTTACTATTAAAATCCCCAGCCCAGATAAAAAGACAGGCACTTCTAATGTGCTTTGTAAATGTATCTAGCTCCTTCTCAAGTGCCATTATGACCTTATTTCTAGTGTTATCAAAAACATTGTTGTAAAAATTGATCATTAAAATACACTGGTTTTCGGAGGTTCGAAACCACATCAATTGAAAGAATTGTGAGTCAGTGTAAACTTTCTTGATGTAACAGACCAGAACAGCGAGTCCTCCTTTAGCCCTTCCATTCCGGGAGGGAACAGCCAGGGTAGTGACTGTGGAGAATCCGTCAATATGGAAAGGTTTTGTGTGCCAAGTTTCTTGTAGACAGATGATCTGGCAGTTTTTAATGGATTCAAGCCACGCTTCATCGTTCATCTTGTTTTTTTATACCTGCGATATTCCAAGTTGCAACCAACAGGTTTATATACAGTAGTACTTCGGTTGAATCGGATTCTTGGATGGTTTGAACTTGTGTAATCTTTCTGTTGTTTTTTACACTTTTGTCAGCACAGAGTTCGTGATCTACGGCCTGATGTAGTCAATCGGGGTCGCTGCATCTTCTGAGAGGTAAAAATCTGTTTGACAGTGGGAAGGGTATATGCCAATCTACTGGGAAGGGTCCGTTGTCGAGATGGTTAAATTGTTATTTGTGTCAATTATAGGAGCTTTCCTATTTACCCATGTGGCCCCACAGAGCAAGTTGATCCTTGTATCTTTTTTGGGACAGTAGTTTTGTTGGGGTGGTTCTAAGGCCTGGTGCATTGTACCACAGACTTATCAGCATGCATATGATTTTATCCGCCCACTCTCAAAGGTAATTTCACAGTACACCTGTTGTGATTGTACATTGGTTTTTGTGCTAGCTTGAACATTCCCCCCCGCTATTACCTGCTTTGGGATGGGCCAATATTTTAGGTGTGCATAGCGGGGGGAGGCAGAACAGTCACTGAGTGCATTAATTTCCAACACAGGAGGTAGATACTTTTGAGTTAACTGTTGAGGGCCACGTGCAAGGCACCTCTGGACAGTCAGGCCGGTCTCATTCTGGGTCGACAGGTTCACCTCTTTGCCTCTAATTCACGTCCTACTTACTTACAATATTGTATTGATTATTTCCAGAGTTAGTCTCTTGGTTTAGCAGATCCTTAGCCTTTGCTGGAACTGGCTCGATTTAATAGTGAGGTACAAGCGGCAGAGAAGATGATCATGCAAAAAAAAAAAAAAATCAAGAGGCTTTTCTTATGGTCACCTAATTTGGTCAGCTCTGACACGAGGCCACCAATGGTACTACATATGTTCCATTTTAAATGGACTGGCATTAAATTAATTGACTTATAATACATTGGTATTTCATGCATCCCATGTCTTTACAGGGGCTAGCCTGCAACACAGGGCAGGTCACTCAGTTCAGATAATGGGTCTAGTTAGATGATACAACAAGTGGTACGTTTCACCCCAGCTAAGGTTGGTGCCTGCTGGGCAGAATGGTATCGATTGGCAGCCCTGCTCCAACCTTAGGTTAGCAATGGGTATCCGGGCTCTGGATTACTCTCCTTGTACAGGCGTGAAATTACTTTTAGTGGGCACTTTAATAAGTTCTGCTGTAGTAAGGCATTTTTGCACGACTCTTCATGAGACCACCATGCTCTCATGCATTAAATCCGCCTAATGGCATTAGGGTAATATTAAGCAAATGAGGAGGCAGAGGTTTCATAATCTTTTAAGCATACTAGCGCACAATTGTCCAGGGAGTGAGTATGCAGCAGCAACTTGAAGGTAGGCATTGCACTACAGGAAAGTGGTGAGCCAACCCCTGGAATGAAAACCCAGATCTGTTGGAGATCATACCCGAGTCAGTTTGGCCAAGTGGTTCATGCCACAAGTGCGGTATCACTCAGGGAAAAGAGGAGTTCTGCGATAGAGACCATTTTTCATACTATGTGTCTGCCTGATGGTACCAATAGCTGAGCCCACAAGTAGAGAATTGACTCTGGGTTCAATACGGCAGAGCAATCAGTAAGTGGCTGGATCCATCCGTTGGGAATGGAGTCCTAGGTAAGCTATTAAGATGCCAAAGGGGTGAAGGTGAGGGCACATTAGCCTCAAAGTTGGGAGGACATCGAGATTTCGGGGAATACTAACCATGCCAGATTACCCTAGATGCATGGATCGATTCAGTCTACTGGTACACATTAAGGTTATGGTATGGCCTACAGTTTTAAGGTGCTGGTATAGTCAGCCAGTGAACATGTACCCATTGGTTAAAACTGAGGCAGAGGAATATCGTGAAACACCCATAGAGTGGTGTTTTAGGGATAGTGAACTGTCCAATAGTGATGGGGTGTATTCGTAATCAGAGGGCGGTTGCACAATCTTAGGGTCTGCTACTGAAGCCCTTCAACTGTGGCAGGGGGAAGATGTGATTGCCAGTGACCTCTTTGGCCTGTGGCGGAATTTCTAGCAGCAGAAAAAGGCGGCGTCCCAAAAATTCGGACTGATTTACTGAACTGACCCCTTGGAGGAGTGTTGATTTGTGTGGGCACTGGGCGGGCAGGACGGAGGGGGGCTTACCTGCTGGGGTCCTGGACCTTTCTGCCCTATCCCAGGATGCCTGGAGTTAAACATTTTGGGGGATTTGGATTGTGACAGCATCCGTCCCTGCCAGGGTACCTATACGATGCCCTGGTTTTGGTATGGAACTGCTGGTATTGCCTATCCCCCTGTGACATGGAGGGGAAGTTGCCACTAAGATATGTTTGCCAATATTCTCCCTGATGCCCTTGGTTGAGGGCATGGGCGATGGATAAGACAAAGGAGCCTTGGGGTACTTTTGCATTCTGGAGTGTTGCACTGTAATGGAAAGTGGAGACAACTGGTGTATTGTTTGTAGAATCTTTGAGCTGTTTTTCTGATCTTACGCCCTGTATTCTTATAACAATATTGTCTGCTTAACTATGGTTATCATTTCTCACCGATACTATGTGAATAAAAGTCAACGTCTTGGTTGAACCAACATAAATGCAATTTTCTCTTTCCTTGGGGGTCGGGTGCAGCGACTTGCATGTTGTGAGCACACTATCAGCTAGCATTCTAACCCCTTAATATACATAGACCCAACTGCCCAGCCTTTGCCTTTATTCAGCATGTTCACTTACTGTGCAGTTAAAATTGGCATGGTGTGGTCCCTCTGACTGCATCATCTTTCTGGAGATGCCGTCAGGTGGGGTAATCAGAGCCTGCTGCCTCCCGAATCTGAATACCTGTTGCTTGCAGCATCCATCAGCACTGTATGCCTGAATGGTATTGACAAACTAGATACAGTGTAACAATGTAGATTGTATTTAGGAGTCTTGGTCGGACTACTAGCCTTTCTGTATTTCTAGCATGTATGCCACCTTTCAATGTGCAGTGCAGAGTGGCATTATATGCTCCCTTCATGACCACACCATCCATGTGGAGCCGCCGCTGCGATCACAGCCTAGGGGGGGTGATACTCAAAGTACGGCCCAGGGGTCGCTTGCGGCCCTTTTGACCTTTACATGTGGCCCCCCTGGTAAACAGCAGCACGAGCTGCTGTTTAGTTGCTGAGCACTAATATCCAGAAAAAAATGGTAAATAAATGGGCAAGCATTTCTTTGCAGGTTAATAAATACTTGCCCGTTTATTTAACATTTTTTTAGACCTCCTTACACAAACTCTGACCCACCCAGACTCCCTACTACCACCCTGCTGGCATCAGTGCGGTCCTCAGTCAAACCACAGACCGTACTTTGTGGCCCCTGGGCAAGTGTTTGTGAGTACCTAGGGCCACCTAAGCTTTGTGAGGAGCAGGGACTGGAGTGCATAAAAAACAAACATTGGTAAATGCTTTAGGTTTCGCCCATGTGATTAAAAACAAAGATATCCGACTTGATATCCGATGTTGACTACCGGTACTCGGTTCAGTACCCGAGCAACATAAAACCTGAAGAGCAATTTTTATATTCAAATTAAAAAAAAATAACCAGCAGATGAGTGTTGGCCAGTTCCTCCAATATGGGGAGCAAATGGTGTGAGATCCCACTTAAAATGTAGAGTGAAATCAAATGAATGAATACTCCTTGGTGTTGTCACAATGAAAAGATCAGGAATGTAACACAGCTGTTTCAATGGGTGCAGCCAGGGAATGAAAAAAAGAAAAAATCCACACAACAGCAGATGGACACAGTAATTCGACTACAGGAACTGATAAGAGCCCCCTTTAAGATATATTAAATACAAAAGATTTCACATGTGCTGTGCAGTTCAAACCTAAAAAAAACCCCACTGTATGCAGAGGCCCAAAAGGTGAGACACCAGTGCACTGTACCACGTATGGCGAGCTTGTTCAGGCGATTAGTCTTTCTGTGAGAGAATGTTTGCTCCATGGTTGCGCCAAGATGTAGGCTGGCCGAGAAAGAGCATTGCCAACGACTCTGACGGCGTGAATGAGCTAAAAATGCATAAAAATGTCAGGGTTGTTCTGAGCAAGGTGCCCCAAACTATGTTTGGCCCAGGGCTCCAAAAATCTATGAGATGTCCCTGCCGACAAGGCCAACTGTTCTATTTAAGTTAAAGATTGTAATGGTACTCAGTTTACTTTGTCTAATGGTAACAGTTGTTATTTACAACAGAAATAGCATAAGAGTGTTGTGAATCGCTACGTAGGAAAACAAATTATTATTACATTCATTCCCGCTTGTCCTATTACAAATGCAGGACTACCAGTACCAGAATGCAAATAAATGCTTGCACTGGGTGGTATGCTGCTATCGGCATGCAAGCATTCAATGGCAAGCAATACACACAATAGGCGGTTACATTTACAAAAACAGATATGAATAATCTGGAATCATTCCCTAGGCCTTTCTCTCTTCCATTGCACATTTGTGCGAGAGTGGGAAAATCTCACGTATGCTTTATACGGCCGTTCCATCTCATGTCCATTACCACAGCACACAACATAAACTTTTCCTTGTCTGTCCTCTTTTTAAAGTAATTATCGTGAACAGAAAATATGCTGATATAGACAAAACGTGGGCATAAACAGGAAAGCAGGCGCAGCTCTCTTCAGATACACTTATCTGAGGGGATATGAGAAAAGAGCTGTAAAAGCAATTTGCGAATGTTAATGTACAAGACGCTCGGTGACGCACGGGTGCACATACATCAAGCGACTAAAACAAAGCGCTTTCTGAAGGGGTTTATTGGTCAGTCCAGAACTCTTCAAATCGGTTTCTGTGCTTTGCTGTCCCACGGGGATTCCACGTGAATCCCTCTGCAAGGTTTCACCATTAACGTGCAAAAGCAGCTGACCCAAGGACAACAGCCTGTGAGAGGGCACTTCCGGATATTAGTCCGAGGAAAAACGCATCTGCAGTTTCATTTCCGCTTCCTACGTGTTACAACTAGAACCTTTCAGACCAGCGTCAATAGGGGGTCATCATTTTAAGCACGGAAGCAGTGAATTTATTCAAAGTTACCACCAGATTACTGTACAACATTGTGCGTTCCTGGCCTTTGACACGAAGTATTCTGGGAGTATAGTACGGGCTGCAGAGAGTTCCGAATCACAGTCTGTAGCAGAACGCTTTAGTTTCCCGATTTACTTCGCCTTCCAGGTTTTTGATTTTCCATTCTGGTGCTTGTAATCCTGATGTTACAATTGGACACACAGAATAGCATGTCCCAAAAGGCGAGGGTTACCCTACTCTGGACGAGTCACTGATGCATGCACTTAGGAAGCACGAGAGCTCTGCTCATACCTGCCAACTCACACGGTGCGTGAGACACAATATCGGCTCCCATCACACTGTCTCCCGGTGAAGAGCCGATATCACACGGTGGGGAAAACGAGCTGAAAACCACTGTGAATAACCCCTGTGAATAGTGGCTTTCCCTGGCTTCGAACTGCCGACGTCCATTAAGGGGTGTGAAAACACCCCAGGACATCGGCACCAGCAAGCTTTTTTGGGGGGAGCCATGGGGGGGGGGGCTTGGGAGCGGGGTTTAAAGTGCCTCGCATCTACTTCTCGGCACGAGTCCTCGCCCCCTCCCTCACACGGTAAGATTGTTCTACAGCATACCTGTCAACTCGAAGAAGGAAAAACTGAACTGAAATAAAGCGTCAGTAAGGTATAATCATTTGGTTACCTTAACCTACTAAACCACCTATTATTAAAAAGGTTCCTCTAAAAACAGTGGCGCCCAAAAGGCAGTAGCAAAAATACACCGATGCTGCCTCCGGTGACCGCCCAAGACTTGCAGCTCTGCTTGACACCTGTCCATGTCCCGGTGACCGCCCGGCCTGCTTTTCTAGCTGCCAAAGTACCGCATGTCGAACTGGACACCCTCGGCCAGTCCTGGCTACTAATCCAGCAGTTCTAGCACAATAGGATTTTGGAGCCCATATTTGCATTCTGTGGCGTGTAGTTTTTCTTTTTATAGTTGTAGTGTGATAATGGCTACAAAACCAGGACTTGTAAGGCTCTGTATAAAGAAATGCTAGTTTCGATGCCTCTTTACTGATTCCCCTATTGTATTTTGCGGTTTCCATTATTCATTACATACTATTAAGCATCTCTGAAAAACTGCCTTTCGTGAATCCACAAAAAGTTAATTCGCTCAGTCACCAACAACCAGCAGAGAAACGTGCACAACGGATGCATTACACCGAAGGGAAATACAATTTTGCCCTTTATTTTCTTCACAAAAAGTGACTATCCGTTTCCTAACAAGAGGCAGCTGGGCGGTATGGAGTACACCTGAAAAAATAAAAAACCCAATTATGCTCGCTCACCTGTTCGCATCTGGAGTCTGACGGCTTCCTGCAGTGCGGTCCTGGCTGCCAGCGAGGAGCTGTTGTCTGCGCCTCCCTCCGTGTTCACAGCTTTTCCACATGATGCTGCAGTATAGGGTATGTCCCCAGGGAAGAAAGGAAGGCACCGGGGACCTGTTGCTGTCACTGCACAATCGCGCCACCTGCCGGCCCCTGCGTGCACTGCCACCTTCAGCAACAATCAAAACCTCGGAATCGTTAATAAAACTTTCCTATTTTCGAAGGTGAGATTGCATTGAAAAATTGCAAATTTGAGACGGCCGGGGGTCAGACTACTTTTCCAAAGACTGAGAAACATTCACGCGTGTCCTAAAATTCCTAGCTACTCCCTTCAACTGCAGATACGTGCAAGGAGACATTCTATGCCGTTAAGACAGAAAAGACTAACAAAATGAAGTGGCGTTGTAAATCGCGGCGCCTCGTACAAAAATAGAGTGAGTTGTGAAGTGTTTCTGCTGGTGCAATGAGCCTGTGCAGGCAGCTGTTAATTATGCTGTTTTCTCTCTCGCACAAAGCTCTTCATTTATTATTTAACCCGCGGTTCCACTGTACCAACAGCAGTCGCGGGAGTCGTCCAGGGACTCTCTGTGACTATTAACAGTTTGTTATAAAAGAGCAATGTCTCAACTCCGAGGGGAGGGGCCAGTAATTTCACGCTTTGTTCTCAAGGGACCCGTGTAACAGCCAACTATAAATTTCCCGTTTATATATCGGGAGTCTCCGTTCGCTCACGCCCAGCACCACAGGGAGGTGGGCACGATAAGGCTGGGGTGAGAAAGATCACCTGTAAATTAACTGGGTATTGTATTGTAATTGCATTTATATAGCGCTTACTACCCCTGACGAGGCGTCGAAGCGCTTTAGGGTACGTGTCCCTCTTCCTTGTCCTTGAAGATGCAAAAGCCACGGGAATTAAGAACAATAGTAATTCGATAGCACAGCAGTGCTGTAGTACCGAGGACAGGCTTCACCTGGGGGCGGGGGGAAGAAGAGTAGTATTGTGGTAGAAAATTAAAACACACACAACCCATACATCTCGGGGAAATTGAACTCTGGAAAGTATTTCACATCTGCCCCGTGAAATAGAGATTTCATAATTATAATGACAGCCCAACCCAGGGGCGTAGCTTCAGGAGGGTGTTTGGGGTGTTACACCCCCACCCCCCAATAAATGTATTTTCTGATAAATAGTTGGGGCGTAGCTTCAGGAGGGTGTTTGGGGTGTTACACCCCCCCCCCCATAAATGTATTTTCTAATAGTTGGGTACAGGTGCTTTCATTCGGGTATTGTGATATGTCAGTCGGATTTCACCAGGGATGTTTACATACACAGAGACAAAAACACACACACACACACGCTCTCTCCCTCTCTGTATTGAACGTCCTAAAAATATTGGTTATTTTACAAAATATTGTTTTTTCTCTATAAATCAGACCCTCCAGGATTTCGCCATTTGCAAAAAAAAAAACACGAAATCAGCAGTTTTGTAAAAATGCAGCGATTTTTACAAAATTGCCCGCGAAATTTGGAAAATGTGATCCATGCCGCAATATCCTGGGGGGTCTGGACAGTGTACAGACATGCTGACACTGGGACTAGGAGACAGACACCGGGTAATCAGGCGGAGCGACACTCAGCCCTGGAACTCGAAGGACAGACCTTGGGGGAGGAAAACAGAGCCTCGGACATTGGGATAGAAAGACACAGCATCTAGGACTGGGAAGTCACTTTCATGGGGCAGGGAGAATGGCACTGGGGCAGGAAGACACGCACTCAGGAACAGAGGGATGGGGAAATGTAATTGGGATAGGAGGAGAGTGGGACAATGAGAGAGGAGGACACGTCCAATGTCACTGCAAGTGAACCATGGACACAGGGACAGAGCCAATCCCCCTGGTAGTACCTTACGACACTCTAGTGGTACAAGTTCTAGTACAAGTTCTAGACTCGCCGATACGGAAACAGGAAGATTAGCACGCTAACATTAGAAGTGGGAGACATGGACGCACGCTGGGCGGAAGACACTGACATGGAGACCGAGAAACACGGACACAAACAGAGAGAGCGACTCTGGGACAGGGAGATGCTGACTCCATCATGAAGAGAGAGAGAGCTACGGACTCAACACGCAGGGACTGAGTACCAACTACATACAGCCTGAGAGGCCTGGATCCCAACAAGATGCAGTCACTCAGTACTCCTTCCCCAGACAAGGAGACTCTGGGTGGGGGGGGGAGTTTCAGATACACACAACAGTGGTTGGAAGGTGGCAACTGAGAGAGCATATACACACAATAGGGGTTGGAAAGTGTCAACTGAGAGAACGGGCACACGCAAGAGGGGTTGGAAGGTGGCAATTGGGATTACAGATACACACAACAGGTTGGAAGGTGGAAACTAGGAGTACAGATGCACACAACAGGAGTTGAAAAGTGGCAACCCGGGAGTACAGATACCCACAAGAGTGGCTGGAAGGTGGCAACTGGTAGGACAGACACACAAGAGGGGTTGTAAGGTGGCAACTGGTAGGACAGACACACACAAGAGGGGTTGGAGGGTGGAAATTGGGAGTACAGATACACATAAGAGCTGGAAGATGGCAACTGGGAGTACAGGTTCACACAACAGGGGGTGGAAAGTGGCAACTAGGAGCACAGACACACAGCAGGGGTTTGAAAGTGGCAACTGGGAATACAAATGCACACAACTGGTGTTGGAAGGTGGAAGGTGGGAGCCCAGATACACACAACAGGGCTTGAAGGTGGCAACTGAGATTACAGATACACACAACAGGGCTTGAAGGTGGCAACTGGGATTACAGATACACACAATAGGGGTTGAAAGGAGGCAACTGGGAGTACAATCAATCAATCAAAATATCTTTATTCGAATATAAAAAGTATCCATAAAAGCACAATAAAAACAATTCATAGATGGCAACATATTCAAGACAAAAGATACAATACATTTATAGCAATGACTAAAATGGGTCATAAATAACATAATATATCATATATTAACAATCAATGGTAGAGTTTTAATAACAATACAATAAAGTACATTTCTAACGACCTTCATTGGGCACACATAGTTCTACGTGACCGTACGGCCGACTTCAGGAATGATCCGACACAGAAGATTAATTCATCATCCGCCAATTTAAGCACTTCCGTGTAGGCTATCCTGAAGTCGGAAATAGCACGTGATTTAAAAAAAGGTATCAAAAATCCTTTTGCAAATTTAAAATAAAAACCGCAAAAGAATAAAAAGTGCAACATTGTTTGATTACTGTGTGCATTACATGGACAAGGCGATGCATCAAGATCAGTATTGTAGCCCAAGGGGAAGCATAATAAATATTTCATAGTGCCTGCTCGTAGACGAAATAACAACCCTCTTTCCCAATATCCTAAGGGTTTTAAAAGATATCTAGCAGGCAAATAAGAACAATTCTCTATGGACATATACCTTACAACTGAGGTTTTCTTGGTCTCTCTCCAGTGCCTTTCATCGCTATATTTTTTGTACAATGCCTCTTGTATTGCTTTTTTATTAATTAGCTCGGATTGAATTGGATTTAAAAAGATGCGTAAATAATTTACACCTTTTAGGCTCTCTTTTACAGCAGCAAGCCATGGTATATCCCCGCCCCTCTCACATCTAAGGCAATCCGTTATTATATCTCTAGTGAGGGTTGCCGCAGTGTTTTTCCAAATTGCAACCCAGAACAGTGCCGGACGAGCCCTAATGTAATCTTCGATGTAGGGCAAGTTCAGTTCTTTGTGGCACACATATACCGATGAAGAAATCGGTGCTCCCAAGAGTTTTCTACATAGTCTATTTTCTTCGGATTGGATACTACTACATTTGGTAAAGCCCCAGATTTCTGCTCCATAGGTTGCAATGGGAGCACACTGCAGTTTAAAAATTTTCTTAAAAGCTAGAACGGTTTCAGACCTTTTGGGTTGGGGTAATCGCAGAAGTGTATTAATGCTTCTTGACAGTTTACTTCTGCTGTATGCCACATGTTCAGACCATGAGCCATTTGTAGCGTAAAGTAACCCAAGATAAGAAAAAGTGCAAGTGCTTTGTAAACTTTCTGAGTCAACAATAATTTTATTAATGGGGCGCTTTTTAGGACCGCATGCCATTAAAAATGATTTTTTAAAATTAGTCCTCAAATCTAAAACAGCCATAAAATCTACAAAACCTCGTACTAAAATGCGTAAAGCATTTGGGGTGCGTGCCATTAAAACCGCATCATCGGCATACAATAGTGCAGGCAGTGTATTGCCATTTATACTCGGTACGTCGTGGGTAAGTCTTACTAGTGAGTCATGCAAATCATTAATGTATAAAATAAAGAGAAGGGGTGCCAGAACGCACCCCTGTCTGACACCTCTATCAATTTTAATATCACTTGATACGTCCCCATCCTGACTAATCCTCACACGCGCATGCAAATCTCTGTGCAAATATGCTAAAAAATGAACTAAAACTTCATCCAAGCCTTGTTTTAAAAGAATAGACCATAAGCGTGACCTATTAACGAGGTCAAACGCAGAGGTGAGGTCCATGAAGGCGAGATATATGGGAGATGTTTTTGCAACAGTGTACTTGCCAATAATCAAATTTAAGTTCAGACACTGTTCTACTGTGCCTACTTTACTTCTAAACCCCAGTTGACACTGCCTTAAAATATTGTCACCCTCAGCCCATGACCTTATCTTATTATAGAGAATCCTTCCCAGGATTTTCAAGGTATTGTCGATGAGGGAAATAGGTATGTAACAACTGGGGTTAGAACGATCGCCCTTTTTAAAAATCGGTACAATAATACTCATGGACCACGTGCTCGGGATTGTATCATAGGTTAAATTATTAAAAACGTTCAATAAAAGGGGTGCCCAAAAATCTGGGTTATTTTTAATAAGATCGATGGGCAGCCCATCAGGGCCCGGCGCTTTGTTACCCAGACTTTGTTGGATTGCATCCTCCACTTCCAACAGAGTTATATCTATTGGGGTAGGCGCATAATATTCATATAAGTCCTCTGTACCAATTGGGGCCGAGTAGATTTTAGAGAAATGGGCCACCCATAAGTCGCTGGTTATATTACAACTAATAGCAGTTAGGGGATGTCCTAATGTCCTAATGTTTTTAACTGCCGCCCAAAAACCATTTCCCTGGGAGTACAGATACACATAACAGAGGCTGAAAGGGGGCACATTCCAGTCCATTATCGGACCTCCAAGGGAAAGCGAAAACTAGGAGTTGGCTCTCTATATGCTGAGGCAGTAGAAGGCACATAGAGACCTTGTAAACAGTACTAATGAGCTACATATAAAACCGTATAACACAACAAGGCAGTGAATTAACCGTACTCAAGTAGTCTGTCAAAGTGATCCCTGTGCATATTAAGTCGCACAAAGTGATCCCTATGAATTTTTAAGTCGCATTGTGTTTAACTTTTTCTTTTTTATCTCACAAAATGGACTTTTATCGCCACAACTTGGAACATAGCAGGGTTAAGATCTAAGCGGGATAACGAAGGTTGGATTAAGATTATCGAAGGTTATGATTTAGTTTGTCTCCAAGAAACGTGGGAAGTTGACGCCGTTTATATTGATGGATTTCGTGTAATACAAACTCCTGCAGTTCCCTCATGGTCAGGTAGAGCGAAAGAAGGATTATTGACCCTGATAAGAAACACTCTACGTGTAAATATATTTAGGACTGATGTGCAGTCTTCTTACTACCACCTTACAGTGTGCAGTGGTCCGGGAGTAGAGGACATGCTCCTAATTTATTTTTATAATAATAACTGAGGGCAATATGTCCCATGTAGTTGATTCATTAGAGTGTGCAATTGAGAGGGCAATATCCACTCACCACAATCCCCTAAATATAGTTTGGTTGGGAGATTTCAATGCTCATAGCTGTTCTAAGATAACAATACCATTGTGTGGGTTGGTTGACAAAGAAGGCGTTGTCCCGTTTCATATTTTACATACTTCGTATGGGGACGAATTGAACAGGCTTTTGGTCGTGAGAAACTTGGTAATATCCAATCCAGTTGATGAGCACACTGGTAATTTAGTAAAAACGTTTGGGGACAATGTACACGGATCCACGATAGATTATTTAGTGGTGGCGTTACCTTTTAAGATATTTGTAAGTCCGATAGGAACCCTCGTCACAGCTTTTAGCGATCATGTTCCATTGATTTTCCAAATTCACTGGGATGGGTGTTTCAATAGGGTGAATAAGAGAATTCAGGCCCCAATAATAGCAAGAAGGAATGGAATAGTCCTTAAATGGGCAAAGATAAATAAAGACATAGTAATACCAACTGTAATTGGGTGCACCCAACAGGAAATATCAACCTGTCTAGATCTGTATAGTGACCCCCTGAATATAGTGCAGGCTTTTGTTTCATTGCTGAGCGTGGTGGAAGCTAATTTACAATCCTGTAAAAAGAGCTACCAAACAAAGAATCCACGATGGTTTGATACTACCTGCACTAAGGCACTCAGTAATTTACACAAAGCACTAAAGGAAAGGCCAAGAAATAAAGCTCTGGTCATCTCCCTCCGCTCTCGTTATAAAGAATGTAGACGGGATAGACTTACAGCCCTAAAGGAGGAGGCCTGGGACAATCTACAACTAGCCTCAGATCTAAAAAGCTCTAAAGAATTTTGGGCTATAGTTAACACCCCATTCATGAGTCAAGATACAGGACCCTCCCTAAGCATCAATGTGGGAGAGGATGCCTGGATGGATCACTATACAGATATATTCGGGTCAAGACTGCGTGGGGAAACCTCAACTGATGATCCCCTAATTTATGATGAGGGCACCCCGATTGTTTTCTCATTGGCAGAGGTAAAAAAATGGCCTGATGCAATGCAGTAGTACTAAAGCCCCAGGCCCGGATGGGGCTCCATTGACTTTTTCTTTGACTACCCGGATCTCTGGACTCCATTCCTGACGAACGTCTTTACTGCTATTGCAGTGGTGGGCCCTCCTGCCTCATGGAAAACGACAATTATTGTGCCAATACACAAGAAAGGGGATAAATCAGTGCCCAAAAACTATAGGCCGATTTCACTTTTGGACGGAACAGTTAAATTAATGGGCCGCCTGCTGCTAAACAGGTTAGAGGAATGGGCTGTAGATAAAAACATATTAATCCCAGTACAATATGGTTTTAAAAAAGGGATGGGGACCTTGGATCAGTGTTTAAACTTGAATTTAATTACATCCAAATACACACATAAAATAAGGAAATGTTTTTATGGCGTTCATGGATCTCGCCGCAGCCTTTGATTCGGTTTCACATAATAAATTATGGAATATCTTGAAAGACATGGGTGTGGACGACAATATAATACTCTTTATTCGCCAACTAAAATCCCAGTCCTCTGCATGCGTTAGATACGGTAGCCAGGGTGAATGCACAAGATCTTTCCCTATTTTAAGAGGCGTCAGGCAGGGGTGCGTATTAGCCCCCTTCCTGTTTTCGCTTTACACCAACGGCGTAGAAATGGCAGTGGACCATGATGTAACTGATGTCCCCATGGTAAACAAAAAAGGACCCCCATCTGGTTATACGCAGACAACGCCGTATTGATAGCCAGGACTGGCCTAGCATTGCAACAACTAATTAATAATTATGTGTCCTATATGGCTGCACTAGATCTCCAGGTTAATGAATCCAAAACTTATGTTTTAATTGTGGGGAAACAACACAAAACATTACAGTCGTTTTTTATAGCCTCTCGGAAAATTGAAATTACTAAGTCTTTTTTATATTTGGGTGTACTTTTTAATAGTTCGGGATCTTGGTCAAACATGGTAGAGAATAGATGTAATGCACTAGAAAAGAGCGTTAACGCTATATTCTCATTCATGAAAAAGCTGGGTACAAAGCCTTTGGATCCTATTAAAATGATTTATTCTGCAAAAGCTATTGCATCAGCCATACATGGAGCAGGGATATGGGGAATAACTAAAGCTGATGCGATTAAACAGAAAGAGGACGCCTTTTAAAAAAAATTATTATCCCTCCCGAAGGGATGTTCAAACTATACCATGCATCAAGAGCTGAACGCCGTTTATATCAGATTTAATATTTATTGCCCCGGTCCTACTCTGGCATTCAATCTGGAGAAGGGACACAGTGGGACTGACCCAAAATATCATAAGGAACTGTTTAAATCTTGAGCAGGTGTACAAGGTACCATGGCTTTGCTATGTAAAGGATACCTTGTTAACATTAGGCTTTGATTCTCTATTTTATGACCCGCTTAATTGTTTGAATACCTCAAAAGCTGAAATTAAACTACGCTCGAAAGTGTACAGGGCTAACGAAAGGCATGCTCTTAACTGTAAAAAAAAAACCATGGTAGCATTATATTTGGCCCTCCCACCTACTCCTGGAGGAGCTAATTCATATTTGGTTTCTGTTACAAATCCACCACACCGATTTGTACTGGTGCGATTTAGACTAAACCTTATCCATTGCATGCTGGGTTTCCCTGCAGGGATATATTCAATTAGTTAACTCCCAGTTTGCCCCTGTGATGGCACCTCCCCTCAATCTATTCTTCATTTTATATTGTTCTGTAAATTTTATATATATGAGCGGAAACAGTGCATCCGGCCCTTGTTTTTGAAACATAACTTTGAGCAATGCCGACCAGCTCTGACTTTCCTTCAAACGCTCCCAGATCCTTATGTAAACTTTTGTCTTGCATCCTATTTATGTTTGGTGCTATCGAAGAGGAGATTGAACAGATCATAATTTGCACTTTAAGCACTGTTTGCACTTTATATTTCATATCAAATGAATTGAGCATGTTTTAAACAGGGTGCCTACTTTTTAGACTGAGTTTTCTAACTGGTTTTATTTGTATTTATGTAGTGATAGCAAATAGAAGACTTATTGGCTTATTAATTGCATTTTAATCTGTTTTGGTACCAATTTTCCCTTTTGCGATTATACATTGAATGAATTTGGTGGGGGGTAGCTCACTGGCCTTTCTTGCCGCAACATACTGGAATTCCCTTCCTCTGGATTTGCGTCGTCTTAAGAATCCTTCTCAGTTTAGGAAAAATCTCAAAACTTTCCTGTTCAATTAGCCTGTTTCTAATTCTCCTACGCTTTGGTTCCCTGTGACTCTTGGGCTCGCGCCGGGACACACTATTGAGTAGCTGTGCGCGCTACAAAAATCCCTTAACATATTAATATAGTGTTACCACCTCCACTACTATAGACAGCATGTTAGAAATGGCAGTCAACATCGTCTCTACAGAAATTGAGTTAACAGAAAGGCGACTATCCCTGGGACTGCTAGCACCTCAACTCACTATGATGGAAGGGGAGGAGCAGGAGGACTGTACTGGCCCTCCCCTAACGCCAAATATAATTGTTAATACCATCAGACACTCACCATCTCAGAGAGGTGGTAAGCAATAAGGACTATGAAGTCTTAATGGAAAATCAAACCATGACCCCTGCAAAGGACATTGTTCCAAATAAAGATGTCTCCCCAGATCCAACAAGTACAGGGGCTAAAAGAAAAAGAACTTTGGCTAAACCAATCAGTTCCAAGAGGAAACAACCATCACGCTTAAAACCACAATGCACAGCCCTGAGCTCATGGATAGAAGGAACGGTTGCCTCGGCGACCACAATAAATACGGAGTCTAATAATGTCATAATTGACACCATTGTTGATCTGACCCCACCAAAACCTGTAACTCACTCTATTTTCACGCAAACTGAGTATACAATAGCCCCAACAACTCACACCAGACTTGGTGATATTTTAACTGACACCATAGTGGACATGGTATACGAACGTATGAAAAACCTGGTGGACAAGAACTTTAACGCTCTTTTGAAACGTCAAGATCGTTTGGAGACTTTGATAAATAAATCAAATACACATACAAGTATACCCAAAGTCACAACCAAATCAGGGGGGGGTTCAGAATCCAAAACCTTCTGGCGTAGAGAACTTAAACACGCAACAGCAAACCGCGAATTCTACATCCTCCCTTTTTAAAAATGCCAGTGTAATGTGCAGTAAAATAAAAAAGTTTACCTCTTAAATCTATCCCCAGTGAGAATACCTTATTATGCACAGTGCACACTAACAACAGCAACACTTCTTTAGTCAATTCTCCTGTCACCGACAATCCCACAATTTTGGCCCCCTTGCGGCCCAACACCTTGAGCGCCACCTTCATCACAGACAACCATGACATAGGGCCGCCTCTAGAGCCCAGGAGTGATGTCCTTAACCTACCACCTGCAGCATGTCCCTATGTCCTAGTCTTAGCGGGCGTTCCCCCTTTAAGAAAAAACCAAACTGAGACTTGGGACCAATTGCGGAATAAAAGCGTTGACTGGTTAGTTAAACACAAAGGCTTTAGGGTGGCAAATATCGGTGAGATATTAATGGTGCGTAGGGTGGGCTGGGAAGGACCCTCACAAAAGAACATCAAGGGGGACTGCGTTGTTATTAATTTTAGACAACCGCTGCACTACGCACTTTAGTTGGGGGCTTTGTAGCCTTTATGGCAGACCTAGACCTCTGTACTAATTTTAATAAATCCTTCATAATGACCTGCGGCCCAAGAAAACACTTTATCAACTCTATAACCTTAGATTCTGAACGTTTATTACGCACTTGCACTTTCCCATATCTGGGTTTAGTCTTCTCCGATACTGGGTCTTGGGCAGCTCATGCTGCCCATAGTAGAAGTAAGTTCCTAAAAGGGACAAATTCGATCCTGAGCCTTCCTCAACCAAAACAAGCAGAGGTAGTCTTACCCATAATTAAGATCTATAAATCGCAGTGCATTCCCACCGCCACACATGGCGCTGAAGTCTGGGGTTTTATAAATTGTGGTGGGATCCAAAGAGAGGAGAACAGATTTTGTAGGAAACTTTTAGGGGCTCAAATCTCCTCCCCAAACTTTGTGTGTCATAAGGAACTAAATTTGCATTATATAGAAGATTTTATTAGGTCACGTCCAGCTATATTGTGGCTAAAAATTTGGCAAAACCCTGCAGCGACCCTGACAAGGGATATTATTGTAGACTGCCTTAACTGCGACAAGGGAGTGCGGATACCCTGGCTTTCCGCTGTTAGAAAAAGTCTAATCAGTGTGAACCTAGAGCATATCTTTTTAAATCCATCGGACCTAGAGGGTATGAATAAAAGAATCCTCATGGCTGCATTGTACGAGTCTTATAACAACGCAAGACACGTTACAGAGCGCTCTAAACCATCAGTTCTTAGGTACATGTCACTATTGGAGTCAAATAGCCTCCAAACGCATATGCCACCCAAATATCTCCTGAAGAATATTGGACGGTGGGGGAGAAGTCTGCTTTTTCGTCTTAGGGATGGCACCTTAAAATATTCACTCTGCTTCCCCTTGGGATTTAGTACCAATCTTGAGCAAATGCCCTGCCCATGTGGCACCGGCAGCAATCAAACGATGGTACACTTTTTACTCTTTTGTAATTTTTATGAAAAATACACAAAACAATATCTGATTCCGTATTTTAAGGCATTTGCTAACATCGATTATAGAACAGCATACTTGGAGATCATCAGACTTGAGAGCGATGATCTGATTTTTCGTGTCAGTTCCTTTCTGAGAGCGGCAGTCCGCTCACGCATTTCTATGAGCAATCTTTAATGCGTTGATTGCACTTGAGTACATAATACTGCTCTATCGTATGCACTTACCTTTACCTTATAGTTGGAATACTAATTAAAGTGCTACTTGCGGTCTGGAACATCTTATAAGTTCAAAATTTAATCGCACTTACATTATGCTGCTAAAACCGTTTACAACTGATTGCACTTTATCTTAATATGCTGCTATATGTTCGTCCAACCTTTTAATGTGCTAACATTTTAACGTTATCTGCCCGTCCGTTAAAAATTTTAACCATGATATTGCGGTTTGTACATTAGGTCCCTTTTTAATATTCGTACACAATTGTAGTCTTTTATTTCGAAAGTTCTTTTTAATTATTGCTTTTTATATGGCATTTTTAAACATGAAACTGTATTGTTGCTGAACTGTGCTTTTATGGATATTTGTACCCGAATAAAGATTATTGAATTGAATTGAATTAATATAGTGTTTTATACAAAGTATAAAGATGGTTCCTATCTGTGTTTATCTATGTTTATCGATCAAACCGTGATGGAATGTAACTTATCAAACAATGCATATTTTTATGAATTACTGTACTTTTATGATCTTATTTTGTAAGGTCGAATAAAGTGAATTGACTTGACTTTTTAAGTTGCATTGTGTTTAACTTATTCTTTTTTATCTCACAAAGTGGACTTTTATCGCCACAAATGTAAATTTTAGGTTAATAAATCTTCTCACACTCCGGTCTGTGAATCTGTTGCTCACTCTTAGATCCCCAAGCCCTAGGTCACTCTTAGATCTCTGCATTTCCTGTCAGGTCCTAAAACTCCTGGTCATCCTTAGGGCTCTTACTTCCCACTGACCAACATGACCTCAGAGGTTCACACTTATCTTCTAGTATGTAAGCTTCTGTTCACCCAGAAGGACCCATGGGTGCTGCACGTCCTAAGGCCTTGAGGCTCTTACTCATCATGAACTGGTCCCTAAACTAGCCACTTGCCAAGGCCCATTTCCACTCTTCGGTCTCCTGCTTTGAGTCAAATTCTGAGGCTTAAGCTCACTCTCGTACCTTTTAGATTCCAGGTCAACTTCTGGTCACCCAATTTCCATGTTTACCCTGCGGCAGAGTAGCTCCTTCTCACGCTTACCTAGAGGCGTCACAGTACACTCAGCTCCCTGCAAACAGTGGTTATCATGAGATTCGGCAAAGCTTATATATCCATGTAGTTCCCTTTCTGCTCTGCTAACCGTAAGGGCACAAGGTTAATGATCACGCCAGGCGGTAATAAGGAGGGACTTACAAGCCTATTTATGAATCAGAAGCCATCATTTACGAAGGACAATGACACAAGCCAATGACAAATAAGAGCGGAGAGTGGGCGGGGCTTCTATTCCATCCAGTATAGCATGTCTCGCAGAGCAGAGCATGCGCTCTGACTCTAGGCTCAACCTAAAAAGGCAATTTATTCTGCAAATGCAGAACCCAGAGCAAAGGTTATGATTTTGAAAAGGATCAAAAGGGAAAATATATGTAAGGCAATCAATTGCGAGGATTATGGTTTCACATCAGAGAAACCCTGGGTTTTAAAGGCAAAGACCGACAGGAAGAGGGGTTTTATTCACAATATATGAGTTGTGATGCGGGTGACCTGATTCTCCACGATGTCAAAGGAAATTTTATATAAACTGTGGAAAGATCCAGATAAATCTGCCATTCTGCGATTCTTGAACTAGAGATATTAGGTCAGAGATTTTTCAAAAGATTTTCCTCAAACTCCTAAGGTTAACACTATTTTGGCTTCAATGGCATCGACATCTAAGCTTTTATCAGAGAATTCCAGCCTGCCCGATGTTGTGGAGGCTTCGCTTAATAGGTCTGATGTTGCTTCTAATTTTTCAGTGAAGCATATGCTACACCCAAGTGTTACTTAAACACTTTCAATACCTATATGACTTCATATAGGAAAATGAAGACCGCCCACTAATATTCTAGCAAACATGGAACTGGTATTCAAATTAGCTGGTCCTAGACTGCTTTGGATGAACTCATGGAAACTAGATGCCACTCAGAGAGGTCTACTTAAAAAATTACATTTAGGAATTGTGAGAGGGAGATAGAGGCCGAAGATGAGCAACCCATTCCTTGGCACATTTTCAACTCATCTGCATGCTCTCCTTTTCCTCTGAAGCCCGACGCTCATGGCAACGCTTCAAAAGGGCAGGAAGTAACACGAAAGTTAGAATCCGATGTCAATGATGCCGATGAGGCCGATCACGTGATAAGCCCAGAACCAATCATCAGGAAGGGAGGGCCTTTTAAACCTAGGAAACAGGAAGAGTTGCTGTTGCTGGATAGAAACGCCGAAAAGGATGACGTGAGAGACACGACACCAGATGAGTTCCGTGAGGAGCGGGACATTATTCAGCCAACGCCCACATACTTCCTCAACAAAACCTGGAAGAGGGAGAATCCTTGCGGCTTTAACCACCCACACAAAGCAACCAGGAATTCCTCCTTTCTCGTCGAGGGGTCTGGGGAAAGAGACGCGGGCGCTGGTACAACGGTGGTGAATGTGAAGTCCCGACTCACTGATAGCCTGTGGCGACAATGTGAGACCGGCACCTCGCAACGGAGTATTGGGACAGGCGCACAGCCTGCCACGTTTCTGGAGAAACGTGGATGAGCCAGGTACGGGGCAGGATCTTTGGTAGGCGGGAGGGAGGAAGGGGGATTCAGACACGAGTCTCCCATCTGATTTGAAAGACACGGGCTTGGGTTCTAATTGGGAGTCTCTTCTTTTGGTTTAAGAATCCTCACCTCCTCCCTTCTCTGGTGTGGTTTTCTTTTTTTTTGGTTTACTTTCAGTGCATACTTTCAGTGCGTGAATCCTCAACACCAATAAATATACTCATCTACTGTTTCTCGACCTGAAGCACTGATAGTGAGTGATGCAACTTAGAGTACGGGTGTTTTTCTCTCTGTAAAGCATCACATTATTCTCTTTACAATTTCCCTTTATGAAAAGTGAAGTATCTTACCATGGCATATTCTTTTCTTTCTCCAAGGGCATCCTGGAACCACGCCGTGGACTCCGCCAGGACCTAACAAAAAGGAAAGAAATAAAACAAGAGAATAAGACTTTATTTTGTTCTTTTTTTTTTTTAATTTTATTTTTATTTATTTATTGAAATTTTACATCTAAAAAGCACATCCACAGTTCAGCATATACAATGGACAGGCAGCGAAACATAAGCAAATCTGGACAATCATGAAACAGATGAACATGCGTGCCATTATGATCAAACAGTTAGGCAAACAGACTTTATTTTGTTCTTCAATGAAAACTTGACATTTATTTTGTGGCAAAAGAAACAGGCTTATATCAATAAACATACATTTCTTCACTTGCCTTCTTTGCTACTCGTCGTTATTGCCCGCAAAGTGACAGGAATACAGCTCCCCCCTACGAGGTTAGGACTGGAGCTGTGCTTCAGTAGAGCTGCAGACACTTTAAACATGCCTATTTCAAAGTGGAATACTCTGCTAAAACAGTTTCCATTGATTTCAGGCTGAAAATGAACGATTATGAGTAAAATAAAGTGCAGCAGAAATGCTGCCAAATTGCCATATTTGTGCTGCCAAATTTCCATATTTGTGCCGCTAAATTTCCTAATCCATGCCGCAATATCCTGGGGGGTCTGCTTAATACTTCTACCATTCAGAATTCCTCTCCCTTTCCAGTGCCTCTTAGGCCCCTCTACGCGCCCTGCTTGTCATATAATGTATTAAAACAGTATATGCCAGCCTGATTATCGGAAAATCTAATGTTCAATCCCCCTCCCCCAATTCTTACTGAGCAAGCTATATCCCTGGCCCAACCAGAACCACTCTGAAGAGGTTTCATGTTGTCAGTACCTCTAGAATTATGTGGAATGGATCACCAATTTATGCAGCAAGGGTATCTAAATTATGTAGCAAACATGCAAATTATCTGGCACATTCTCTGGCAGTATTATTTTATTCTATTTGAGGTAGAATCAACATTTATGTGACATCTGCAAATATGTGTAAAATATAGTAAATTCATAATTAGGAGGTACACACTGGTGCTACAGAATCAGCTACACCCACTGACCCTCACCATTGCCCATTATTTAATCAAGTATTTGTTCAAGAAAGGTAAACAAAATCTAATCATTAGAACTCCAATTAGTACCCATTGTTAGCTGCACTTCGAACTTATGAAAACAGCTTTTTCAAGCTAACTTACTCAAACCACGCAATATTAAAAGTACAGCTACCATTTGTAATATGGTTCTTTTATGGTTTATTATTAAGGCTCCTGGTTATCTGTTTTTACTGATACATTGTTGTCTGCCTGAATTTGTTCCTATCTATATTTAATTTTAAAAGCGGGAAAATACTGAAAATTTAGCTTCTTGTGAGTTTTAACTCCCCATGCTGTCTATCTGTTGGCCAGAAATTCACGAAACAAAGCACGGCGAGTCAAGAAACAGGATGAGATCTCCTTTAATACAGGCATATGTTAATGTATATATGAAGTATAATGGTAATATTTACCTTTGGGTGTAATGTTTTGTTATATTTGGCTTCTTTATTTGCTAAAACGCGACCGGCATAAAAGTAGGAGTGCATGTTCATCAGTTAAATACATGTGGAAATGTACCTTTTTACTACTCCATTTATTCTCAAAATTCCCAATAAATATGAATAAATACCAATAAGATGGCCAAAAAATAAATATCGATAATTACAGACGGAAATGTTAAAAAAAATAAATACCATAAAACCGGGAGGCCCTATTTATGATGCCACCAGAACTTCTCAATAGCAATATTGGACCATACTACAGGTACCCATTTAAAAAAAAATTCTTTTTATTATTTTGTGCTCAGAAAATAAACTTTTGAAATGCATAATGTATATACCAAGTTTGAGTCATTCTTTGGTTACAGGAGGATGAATGAACATGGAGAATATCTCAATAGATACACAATCACAGTGAATTATATGGAAGCCACCCCTCCCTCTCCCACACCAACAGTCCTTGGAAAACCCCCAAGGGCCCCATATTTTCCGCAGATAACCTCTAGCTTTATATATAGTTTGTTCTGCTTGTTGACACCAATCCAAGTCGGATTTCCACTCAGACACTTTGGGGGGTTGTATTGCTCCCCAATATTTTGCTATATTACGCTTGGCAACCACGGCCACCAGAGTCAACCATATTCTCCTATATCTAGGCCAATACTCATCTCCAGAAAACGTCAGCATGAACCATTTAGGTTCTAGGGGGACCTCTACTCCCATCACTCCAGCCATGGTATCTCTTATCTTTGCCCAATAGTTTTGTATCTTCGGGCATTCCTACATTGTATGAATGAAAGTCCCCTCTGATGGAGACTATTGTCTGCTTGACCTAGCTTGTGGAGTAGTGGCCTGGGGTAATAGACTCGATGCAGGACTTTTAATTGGATTAGGCAGAATCTGGCACGGATTGCTAATTCCCGTGGGCTCTGAAGGGCTTCTGTCCATTCTTCATTATCAAGCTGCCCAATGTCTCCTTCTCAGGCGGTCTTTAGTGTCGCGTAGGGGTCGGGGGGAATTGTTAAGGATTTTTTTGTATATTAGTGAGATGGCCTTGTCATTCAGGGGTCAGTGAGTAACCTATCTTCTAACGGCGAGGCGTCCGCTAGTACCTCCCCTTCACTTATAATAGTGTTTTAGGGCATGTCCCAGTTGAATGTATCTAAGCCACTCCCCATGCCCCATTTCAAATTAGTTTTGTAGCGTTTTAAATGTAATCTAGGCCTGACCTCTCGAAACGTCCCCGAAACTGTCTAGACCCAAAAGTTTACACTTTTCGAAATCCTTGAGGTGGCCCACTTCTGCCAGTTGGTCACTATACCAAAGTGGGGTCATCCCAGTCAACTTCCTGTCCCATCCCAAGAACCTAGTAGAAGCCTGCCATGCTTTCAACACGGTTAGCATGTGAGGGGGTAAATCTCTTGATTTCGGTTTATTATACAGAAGGGAGAGATAGCCCCTAGGTCCCATCGCCACTCAGTTCAGTTCACACAGCTTTATTCGATCTTTTATAAAACAGACCATAAAAGCATAAAACATCATACAGGTTTCATCACAAATATATAGTCGTGTATACAAGATTTAAAAAACGATTAAACAAATTTGCCATGATCATAGTGAACAATTCGAATAAAACCATGTAAAATCAATTAAAATAGGGTAAAACAATACTAAAATCTCTTAGGGGCAAGGTTTAGAACTATAATAAATGTATGGGACCAATTTATGTTAATCAAATACTGATGGGGTGCCTTGCCGCTATTTTCCTCTTTCTAAGGCAGGCCCATAAAAAGGAGGCTACCGAGAAACATACAAATGGGTCTAAAAGAGCCTTTAAGAAATAGATAGCCACCCGACACGGTTTAAATTTGTGGTACCTCAGGATTGGGAGGATATATAATTTCCTTTCGTCAGAGTAGTTTTTGCAAAATAATAAGATGTGGAGGTCTGACTGCACAGCAAGGTCATTGCAGGGGCAGGCTGCCAAATCTTCCAGTTTATATCTCTTTTCTGGGTACCCTAAAAGTAACTGGATCATGTTCATACGTAAGCGCAGTAGAGTAAATCTATGCTGCGCGTTGTTAATATGAGAGAGATAGTGGAAACCTTCCCCTGGTCTAGCCGGAACCAAGTCATATGCAATAGAGGAGTTTTGTAATCGCTTGCTTTCCCTTCGAATATAATTTGCTCTCTTAGTGAATAATTCCGTTATTTTCCCCTTTGTAACCCTTCTACAGGAGAGAGGGTTTCGGAATAGTTCTCCCAGCCCCAAAGCATTCAATTGATCCTCCACATAGTTTAGCCACCCAATCATCTTGTAATGATCCAATTTGCAGCAGTCCCTGATGATACTTTGGGTCAGATCTACTGTGGTCCTCTGCCATACTGACAACCACAGCAGAACTGGTGCCAATCTTATACTGTCAGTCAGGTAAGGGAGCCCCAGTTCAAGATTCACTATATAGTTTGGAGCTGATTGGGGTAAGGACACTCGATTTTTAAAAAAGCTGTCTTCTACTTGCTGTAATGGTTTGGGATCAACCATCCCCCACACTCCTGCCCCATATGTTGCTGCAGCCTTTGTTTTTGCAGTGTAAATATTTTTGATTATGTCCAGGGGACTACCTCGTAGCTTTTTAGCAAATCTTTTAATAGCATTAGTACTCCTTTCCATGCCTTGGACTCTAGCAGTCACCAAATTAGACCATGAGTGGTTCTTATCGAAAAGGACTCCTAGATATGAAAAGGAGTCTACCACCTCAATTTTCTTTCCTGCCAGCTGGAAGTGGGGATGTTTTTCTCCTCTAGGTGCGCCTGCAACAATTATGAAGGATTTAGATTCGTTTACTTTTAGGTCAAGGGAGGTCATAAAGGTGGAATAGGCCGAAATTAGATGTTGAAGGGCCATCCCTGTTCTAGCCATCAGCACCGCATCGTCAGCGTACGCCAGGATAGGAAGGGGGGGTGCGATTAAATTTGGGCACGTCTGCAGGCAAGGCGGTCAGGGCGGACTCTACTCCGTTTGTATAGATGGAGAAAAGAAACGGGGCAAGAACACATCCCTGCCTTACTCCTTTTTCGATTTTAAAAGAACATGTACACTCCCCCTTCCTACCATACCGGACGCAGGCGGTGGCGATGGCATACAACCGATGGATAAAACCAATTATCGACGGATCTATACCCATCTCCTTCATCATAGACCACAGCCTCTGATGTGAAACACAATCAAAGGCTGCGGTCAAATCCATAAAGACCATATAGATCTTCCCACCTTTTGCCTTTGTATTTTTCCCTATAGATAAGGATAGGTTTAAACACTGGTTGACCGTCCCCATTCCCCTACGAAATCCATATTGTGCTTTCATAAAGATATTATGTGTTTCAGCCCAATATTCTAGTCTTGGTAGAAGGACCCGTCCCATTACTTTGGCGGAAGTATCAAGAAGGGAAATGGGGCGATAGTTTGCTGGGGATCCCCTCTCCCCCTTTTTATAGATAGGGACTATTATACTCTGGTTCCAGGACAAAGGGGGACCCACTAACTGGATTTTGTTAAAGATGTTTGTTAGCAGTGGGACCCACATGTCGTAATTGTCCTGGAAAAGGTCAATTGGAACACCATCAGGCCCCGGCGCTTTACCGGGGACACAGGCCTCCAATGCCTTTCTAACTTCCCCTATTGAAAAAGTTAGCCCAATCTGAGTTACTAGTTCTGGGCTTGAGTTCGAGGGATCTAAGGCGCTTACTAAGCCAAATATTTTCTCAAAATGACTGACCCATGCCTCTTCGTCCACATGTACATCCAATGTTGGATCACTAAGGTCTTTAAAGTGAGGGGCATTCACTATTCGCCAGAAATCACCACTACTGCCTGCTCAAGCTCCTCCCAGGCCTGCGCCCTAAGATCCTTCTCTCTATCCCTCCTAACTAATGTATATTCTTTACGTAACATGGAGATCTTAATGGGATCTCTGGGGTAAGCGTTTAGTGCGTTTACAAGGGCTTTTTTTTGTTGCAGAACAGGCTGCGTCAAACCACCCCCTATTTATAGGGGCATTTAGAGACTTAAAACGTGTAAGTGCAACCTTTAGTTTCGCCAAGAGGGCACAGAACTGACCAACCAAGAAGGTAGGGGATGAATTCTCTCCCATACATGATAATATTTCTACCTTAACTTGGGTTAATATTTCAGGGGCTAAGTTTAACTTATTAACTTGTGACCATTTCAGCTGATAACCGTTTTTCCTAGACAGGGCCATGCCCTCTACTGTCTTCTTGTGATCTTTCACTTTGGATAAAATACTTAAGTGGATGCATAGGCTAGCATGGTCACTATAACAAGAAAGACTAGTTCCTGTGTGGGCCACTTTACCCTGTAGATGTGTTGAGGCTAGGATAAAATCAATGGTAGACTCTTGAAGGCCCCTTCTAAAAGTAATCCCCTGCCGGCCCTCTTTCGTATGATTTAGTATGCCCAAGTTCCATTTATAAAGAAGTTTATTTAGGGTTTCGCGTACTCACTATGTATGAAGTGTGGGAGGGGATTACCATAGGTATCTATTACTCCACATACCCTTGTCCCATTAAATTTACAAAGATGAATGTTAAAATCCCCCGCCCATAAGAGATTAATACTAGCCCTGCTTTTGGCAGTGATAAGTTTCTCAATCTCTGTCTCTAAGGCGGTGGGCACATCTTTCATATTCCTACCAAAATCATTGTTATAATAGTTGATAATTAACCAAGTGTCTTGTTTTGTACTATCAAACTGGAAAATCTGGAAATGACTGTGTGGGGCCAACCTGCTTTACTTTAAAAGTTATAGTATTTGAAACTAATGTTAGGAGGCCCCCCTTCGCCCGTCCGGAAGATGTTGAAATTGCCGGGGAGTGAAAGGTACGAAACCCCGTAAAGAAAACTGGCTCTTTAGACCAAGTCTCCTGGAAGGCTATTATCTCCATAGATTGCCACTCATTTAGCCAGCTTGAATTCCCTATTTTGGAGGCTATGCCTGCCACATTCCAGGATATCATAGAAGTACTGGCTCCCTCAACTCCCTCTAGGTCAATCGTGCGGGATAAAGAACTATGCTCCTGGATACTAGGCAAAGGAGTTACATCTACAGGGACATTCTTGTGGGCATGTGTAGTACATGGACTTAATGGTACACTGACCTCTACTGGGGCAATGGTAGCTGCCTTTTCTAGTTGTGACGAACAAGTTTCATCTGTCAGAGTTACGGCTATAGAAACGTTCTCAAGAGGTAGTTTGCTAAATAGTCTCGTCGGCAAAGTGACCTCTACAGAAGCCATAGTAGCTACCTTTACTGATTGTGACGGGGAAATTGAAGTCAGTCAGTCGCAGGCTTCCAGATTCGAAAGGACGTCAAATCTATTGTGCAATCTGATCCCACCATTAATAATAGGACACACATTTCCTCTCACACTAGAAGGTGGTAGCGCTATTCTGGGCCTGTAATCTCTTCTTGGTAGTACACAGTGGCCATTGTAAAAGTATTCCAGCGGTAGAAGTGTTATCTGGGACTTCTTTGTGGGGAAACTATGAAGATTGTTTAAGAGCATTCGCCCCGTGTAAGCATTATTAAAATTCATAACTACACAATCACCAGAAAAAGATTTCCTTAAACCACCCACCCATTCAGTTCTCCTGGCCATAATGATTTCATTGGTCAGCTGATGCTTCCCCTCTCTGTAACAATCACATTATTTAATAACCAATGGAGACATTTATCCATTAATTGTTCTGTGGATTCGCTCTGATCTTCTCGGAGGGGGACGTTAGCCAAAACCAGAACCAGTGGGGCAGCAGCAGGTGGAAGGTGAAGGGTTTGTTGCTTATAATTGCCGAGTTCACCCAAAGTGTTCCCAGATGCTCCTGCTGGGTTATTGTACCCACTTTCTTCCCTATTGGCTGAAGTTGGGTAGCGCGCTATGTTCCCTTCGCTCATCCCTTGGCAGTTCTGGGCGCCCACTGGCAAATTAAAGTTTGTGTTTTCATTTGGGAGCTGTGCTGCAACACTAGAGGTATCATCCGCAAGTGTGGACGTCGTGCATGGGATTATTGGAAGAAAAGTCGCCCCCCCTGCTTCTTTTGACTGTATTGGGCCTCTAGTTAGAGATGCTTCTGGGGGGTGATTGTTTGTCAAGAACGCCTGGGCAAGCAGTGAACGGTTTTGGGACTCTAACTCCGCCAAGCGCTGTTCAATTTGGGTCAGTTTGGCTAAAATAGGGAACATTGTGTTGTTTAGTCACTTCTGACCAGAGAAAGTCATCTGGGTGCAATTGGCTCCCTACAATGTTAGGAGGCTTCGAAGATACCCGTGTCCTGAGGTTAGTTGGAGACACACGTGGGTAGCTTTGGGTGCACGAGTGGCTTTGGGGTGTTTGGTTTTAACTTTGGTAACAGCACCTCCTGCTCTAGTGCGTTTAGCTGGTGGATTTGGCGAAGGGTCCCTTGAAGAAACACTCAGGGGTGAGAGATCATTCCCCCTCGTTGGTGTGATTTCCTTATTGAGGTTTTGGGGGGAGGATCTGGTATGTATTTGTGCCAAGACTGATGTGGTTGTAGGGGGCGGTGGAAGCTCCTTCAAAGGGGGTTCATTAAGAGATCCTATAGGCAACCCCAGGATGGATGGTGTCGGGTCCATGGATAAGCGTCTCTCGGTCAGCTCTATCTCGTGCGAGAGGACTCTGGCCGCTCTTACTAAGAAGGAGTCCAATGTAGCTCCAACCCTCCCCCCGTTTATCCTTTCGGCCCTTTTTTTCAGCCATGTATGTAACTTAGAGTAAGTAAATATAGAGAGAGGTAAACTAGGAGGAAAATAACAGTACCGTAATTATGTTGTAGATCTAAGGGAGTAGGCCCAGCCCAGCCTCATCCGGGCGTGGACGGGCCCGCCCTTGGCCCGGGCTTTGCCAGGCGCGCCCGCTTGTGTCCCGCGCAGCGGGATAACAGCTTTTAATTTATGCGCCTCCAGGCGCAGGAACCAGCAGCGTGAGGCAGGAAGCAACGTGGACGATGTGGGGGAGCCTGGGGGGTGTAGTCCCTCACCCTTCGGCTCAGCTCTCACCCCGGTAATCAGCAGCGGCACAAAAAACGGGATAACCGCTTTTAATTTATGCGCCTCCAGGCGCAGGAACCAGCAGCGTCAGGCAGGAAGCAAGGCAGTCTTTAGTGTCGCGTAGGGGTCGGGGGGATTGTTAAGGATTTTTTTGTATATTAGTGAGATGGCCTTGTCATTCAGGGGTCAGTGAGTAACCTATCTTCTAACGGCGAGGCGTCCGCTAGTACCTCCCCTTCACTTATAATAGTGTTTTAGGGCATGTCCCAGTTGAATGTATCTAAGCCACTCCCCATGACCCATTTCAAATTAGTTTTGTAGCGTTTTAAATGTAATCTAGGCCTGACCTCTCTAAACGTCCCCGAAACAGTCTAGACCCAAAAGTTTACACTTTTCGAAATCCTTGAGGTGGCCCACTTCTGCCAGTTGGTCACTATACCAAAGTGGGGTCATCCCAGTCAACTTCCTGTCCCATCCCAAGAACCTAGTAGAAGCCTGCCATGCTTTCAACACGGTTAGCATGTGAGGGGGTAAATCTCTTGATTTCTGTTTATTATACAGAAGGGAGGGATAGCCCCTAGGTCCCATTGCCACTATCTACCCGGAATGCTGGATCCGATCTATCAGTGAAGACCCAGTCGTCGATACACACCATTTGTGAGGCCCAGTAGTAGGCCTTGATATCTGCTAGAGGAGTTTATGTGGGAGGACTGGCTATGTTTAGTTTACATAGAGCTAGGTGCGGCACTCTTCCGTTCCTTAGGAACGTCCTCAATTCTGCGTCTATTTTCTGAAAAAATGCCCTAGGAATCTAATAGGGTGTGTTCTGTATTGTATAAAGCAGCCGTGGGAGTGTCATCTTAAATAGCGACACACGGCCCATTAATGTAAGAGGAAGCGAACGCCAGCATTTGGCGTCCATGACGAATCTTGCTAATTGGGTCTCTGCGTTTTTCTGATAGAACTCACGTGGGTCCCTAGTTATATATATCCCTAGGTATTTAAAGCAGGACGTCTCCACCAGTAGTTTACATCTGGAGGTGAGAGCAGGCACCCCCCGACCAATGGAAATAACGACTTGTCCCAGTTGATGCGGTAGCCAGAGTGGTCTCCAAAGATCTGGAAGATTTGTAGGATTCTATCTATTGATTGCCTGGGTCTTTCAACGTATAGTAGTACATCATCTGCGTAAAGGGAAAAATGCTCCTCCCATTCATCACCAATTGGGATATCCCAAATCAGGGGATCCTGTTGTATCCATACAACCAGAGGCTCCAGAGCCAATGCAAATAGGAGCGTGGACAATGGGCAACCCTGCCGTGTCCCCCTTCTGCAGCTCGAATATTCGAAACGTCGCGGAGTTGACTCGCACCCTCGCTAATGGTTTGTGGTGAAGAAGCTTCATTCACCCAGCTCACAAAGTTAGGTCCAAAGCCGAGCCGGTCTAAGACTGCGAATAAGTACTCCCAATTCACATTGTCAAAGGCCATTCTAGCATCCAGCGAC
The DNA here is from genome assembly GCA_963921515.1 of Calotriton arnoldi. Taxonomy (NCBI): domain Eukaryota; kingdom Metazoa; phylum Chordata; class Amphibia; order Caudata; family Salamandridae; genus Calotriton; species Calotriton arnoldi. The sequence continues at coordinate 1,569,399 of CAWUFW010004148.1, forward strand.
AGCAAGAACGCCGGATTCAGTGTTTGCTCTGATGTTATGTGGAGGACCCCAAACAAACGTCTCAAATTAAGCCTGGTGCTTCTATGGGACACAAACTCTGCCTGATCTGGGTGTATGAGGGAAGTTATGACCCTGCTGAGTCGGATTGAAAGAGCCTTGGCTAGTACTTTGGGCTCAGTTTAGCAGCGATATCGGCCAGTATGACCCACAATTGGTCGGGGTTTGGCCTCTTTGGGTATTACTACGATTAGTGCTGTTCTTTGATCTTGTGAGTACTCCTCCCTCCCGTGCCTCGATAAACAGGTTATGGAGGTGCTCCGCTGTATGATCTAGAGTGCATTTAAATAGTTCTACTGGTAGGCTGTTGGGCCCCACCGCTTTTTCTGTCTGCAACAGGCGAGTTGCACTTTTAATTTCCTCTATCGAGAGGTCCTCCTCCAGCATTTCACAGTTTTCCATGGACAGCCTTGGCAGCTGGATGTCTCGGAGAAATTCTGTCCATTCTTTTTCCGACTTCCGGTCTACAGAAGACTATAGGGATTCGTAGTACGAGGCGAAGGCCTCGGCTATCTCACTGCCTGTAGCGTGACTCCAGCCCTTTTCATCTGTTATGCTCAGTACCCAGTTATGATTAGTTTTCCTTTTATCTAGCCAGGCAAGGAGTTTGAATGCTTTATCGCCCCCCTCATATAGTCTGTGTTGTGTTGTGTTGCCCTTGCCTGTATTCTGGCTTTATCTTCCTCCAAGTCCCTCAGTTCCCTCTGCCGGAGCTCTAGTCGGTGTCTTAGCTCTGAATCTTCCACCCCTTTCTCCACCACCTCAAGCTTAGAAATAGTATCTTTCAAGGGCTAGACATTGCAGCTTTTTTTCGCCGCCCCAATTAATGCCAGAGTCTGGCCTCCAATTATCGCCTTATAGGCTTCCCAGAGAGTTAGTGCCGATGTCACTGAGCCCCTATTCTCCTTGAAGAATTGGCCCCTGTCTTAACGGCTATTTTAATTTAGGGATCTTTAAGATGCCAGGGGTCGATTTTCGGGGGGGAAGCGTTCTGTCCCCATGGGGGTCGTCCAAAACCACCTCCACCAGGGAATGATCCGACACTCCTCTTGCAATGTGTGATGCCTTATGAAATTCCCCTAGATAGTTTGACTGGTTTAGTATGTAGTCTAGCCTAGAGAGACTTTTGCGCAAGGTTGCGCTGTGTATAAACTGTCTAGTACATTGGTGTTGATGTCGCCATATGTCCCCCAGGCCCATTGTGCGGAGGAATTCCCTCAGCGGTCCAGTTAGTCATCCCACCGCAGATCCTCCAGGGACATCTAGGTCGAGCGACATAACGTCATTCATGTCACCCCCGATTACCCACCTTCCTGCCGGTAATTTGACTAACATCGAGCCCACCGCATCCAGTGCCGCAGATTGCAAACCTGGGGGGGCATAGAGGGAACAAAAGTGGGCTCTGGGAAGGTAGGAGACTGAACGCATCATTGTAAACCTCCCCAACGAGTCTGTCCAGGAGCCGTCCTGGATTAAGGGGAGGGAGTTTTTAACCAGAATGCCAGTCCCCCTGGACCCCGACGTGTATCCCGCATGTGCTAGCAGGGTATAGCCATATCTGTTCAGGGCTTTGCATTGGTTTCCCATTAAGTGGGTCTCCTGTAGCAGGACGATATCGGGGGAGTGCAGTTTGAGGAATTGCAATTACAGGTACCCATTATGTATACTCTATACATTGCAGTGTTGACAACAGAGCTATTGTAGTTACGGTTAGGTCAGAATTTCAATAGAAAAGGAATTTGTTGTTTTCTTAAATTTGGCGCTTCATTCTGTTTGGATGGTCGTCACAGAAACATTTTTGTTGCGGCCGCCATAACACAACTGAGCCCCATGTTCGAAAAAAGTAAAACGGCATAGAGGCAAGGTGAACCAATTGGACCCCCAGAGGAATACAAAGCAACTACTTATCCTAGCCCCATGTCTGGGAGAGTAGCCCACAGAGACTCCTTGTATTAAAATGAACATCAAAAAATTATTTTGATCGCAGGATGTGCAAATCCTATGCTGGTTTCACAGATTCCTGAACTTCTGCTGGGACGGAATGTCCCCTGCATGACGTACAGGTGTGTCCCCTCTCCTGTATGTTTGAACTGCATACCAGTGATCCTGTTTTCAGGCCTGGCATTAGTCAAGACCTTTAGATTTTACTTAAACATGTTTAATTTACTTACATATAGGGTTTTCAGTCACCTCTCCTCATCCAGTGGTTTGTTGGGTCATTCACATTTTGCTTCCCCTCACTACAGCATATAGCATGGGCCACAGTGTCAGCCCACTTACACCAATGGTCCACTTCACTGTGTTGACTTTAAATTTAGCACCTGATGTGACATCAGAGCACCTCTGATGCACATTCTGTTTTAAGCAGATCCCATCTCCTGCCAATGCTGTTGTCAATTCCTTTTGGCATGTTTTGCTTTTTCTGACTGATGCTGTTTCACAGCATATCAGATTGTGTCCATTGTTCTGTATTCATTCATCTTCTTTTGTTGTCCTCATTGTCCTGTATTAATTTATCCTCTTTTTTAAAAACGTTTTTCTTTCTTTCCTTTCCCAATTTCTTTCTTTACCCATCTCTTGTTTTCTTTCTCTCCTTTCCCAATTTCTCTCTCTCCTTTTCGAATTTCTTTCTCTTTCTTGCCTTCTTAAAATTCTCTCCTCTTTACCCTTTTCTTTCTCCTTTTTCCCTTTCCTTCTCTCCTTTTTCCTTTCTTTCCCTCTTCTTTCTGTCATATTCTTTCCTTTGTTTTTCTCTCTTTCTCTTGCCTTTTTTTCTATCATTCTTTGCTTCTCTTTCCTTCTTCGGTTCCTTTTCTTTCTTTGTTTCTTTTTTTCCTTTTTGCTCTTTCTCCTTTCCTCTTTTTCTTTCACCTTTTGTCTGCCTCTCTTGCTTTCATTCTTTCCTTCTTTCTCAAATGTAAGATATTTTCAGCCAATGTCAGACAAATTAACTTCTATTAGGTCTGTGTTAGCCAAAACCTTTTGATTTTACTAAAATTAAGTGTATAACGTAGGTACTTTTCAAGGTTTCAGTCAGACGTCATGCATTAGTCTGTGTTTGGTGTTATTCACATGTCTTCTACCCACCCAAGCATGCATTCCACTTCAGCCATTGGCTGATTTCACTACAAGTTATGGTATTCTGCCTTTTCACAAGGCACACATCCACACAAAGTAATTTCCTTCAGTGCCACAGTACCCCATAGCAATATGAAGTTTATTTCAGACCCAAAAACTTTTTTGCCTGTAGGAAATGATTTTTTGTTTTTTTAGATATTGATGAGGGCCCAGCGTATTCCCAAGCAACAGAGTTTAGCAAAAACTATGACAAAACAAAAATTGCCCGAACTATTGGCTTTCCCAATGCTTGTTTGATTTTGGTCATGCCACACACTAATCCCATCTTTGCACATTGACCGAGGCCTGGTCTAATGGCAATGCTAAGTTCTCATCCTAGTCCTGAATCAGGAGGGATGCACCAAGAAAACCCTCATGAGAACGGTGACGGGAACGGTAGTCCTCTATCACTATGTGTGGGCTTGGGTGTAGTCAGTTGCATTTTAACTTGATGTCTCTGAAAGGCCGGATGGCTCTATTTGCAGGTTAGATAATGGCTCTACAGCCTGGAAGAGAGGGTGCAAAATCAATCACATGTCAGATTAGTCTTGCTTTCCCCACCTGTCTCAGAGCTACCTTAGAGCCTCAAGATTTGAAGACAGCAGTAAGTCTCATGAGACAGCAGACATGGGCATCCCTGTGGGTGAGCCAGAGAATCCAATATGAAAGTATTGCAGTGCACAAAGGGGAATCTGTGGATGTTGGAGGGAGGAGGGAGGAGTAAGGCTTGGTGTGAGTGTAAATCAGTACTCACGTGGCTGCTCCAAATACAGCAATAAAGTAACATAAGCCTAGTTTCAACTTAAAAACTGTTGGAGAAAGGTAAAATGAGAGAGAAACCATGGTTACCAAGTCTTAACTTGATGCTATCAACTCCTGAAAAAAGTGACAGGAGATTCAGTGGAGTAAATAAACTGAATGACCTACAATACAGTATCCGTGAATCATCCAACCAATGTCCAAAAACGTGTTGGGTTAAACTTCCAATTTATGCAGGAACTAGAGGAGGGCGAGCCAACAAATTAACAGGGAGAGTTGAGTCGAGCCCTGGAAATATTTGCTGTACAATTTACATGGCAATCATCATGTAAACTTATGATAACGTCTCTTCAAAATTAAAAAAAAGTGTATTTCCTTAACAAGCGGAGCATTTCACCTTGGTACTTCAGATGAAAGCACTCCATTGAGAGAAACAACCAATGACTTATTCCATTGAGAGAAGCAACCAGTGACTCACCCACGGTAAACTCATGGTAAATGGACTGCACATGTTTACTGCTAGTGTCTGCCTTTTAAGATAAAGCAGCTGAGACGCAGCAAGGGTAAGGGGCACTTAGCTGGTTACACGTTTGCATATACATGCAAGGGCTGCACGTGGGAGACTTCTGTCATGTGCAGCCCAGTAACTCCACACAGGTAGCCTGGCACAGAGGGGTCTCTGCAGGATTAGGTATTGACCTGGGGTAGGCCTCAATGTTAGTGTACTCTCATAGGGAAAGTCAGTGTGGTTTACTGTTTTGTCTGCAGTGACACTCCGTTATACACCTATGGGGAAGGCTGCCTTCACTTCCCTTTGGCCTACAAAGACCAGTGACGGATGGAATTGGGGGCGTAACCAGCATGGGAAAATCAATTCTGAAAGTTCCAAAAAGATATTCCTGGAAGACACATAAGGTCTACAGATCTCATATTTCTCTGGCTCAGCTCAGGCTCAGAGCCCAGGCCTGTTGTCACCCTGTGTGCTAAGTTAATTATATTTCTCTCAAGCGGCCTCCCACACAAAGGGAGCAATTAACAGTACTTGACTCAGCGCCTGAGGAGGAAAGGGGTGGGACGGAATACTCTGCATTAATCAATAAGTTGTTACACTGTGCCAGGGATGGGCCAGCACAAGCCCACTGAACAAAGGAGGGAGCCCAGACCTCTGGAGCCAGCACAGGAGGTGGCTCCCTTTGAAGATTTAGTGGAAAAGGCCTTGACAGTGAATGGGCCTGGGCCCATTTGTTAAGTTCTGCTCCAAAGTCGATCTTCCAATGGTTCTTTTTAGCAGCATGAAAGTGTAAAGCAGAGTTAAATTTCGCAAACTAATTCAGGACACAAGAACCAAAGTCGACAACCAATTTAAGGTTAGTCAAATTTATTACAAATTCAGAACTAGTTGGACATATACGAATTTCAGCATGAGAATATAAAAGTACAGAGAAAACAGAAGAAATCCGAATCTTCTAAAGATATTCTCTCGATGCAGCATGAAAAGAACAATAAGTTCTATGACGATTACGCAAGAAATGAGAAAGAAAAAGTCCAAGTTCCCTGCATCTGCACTTCTTCAGTATGAAACATTTAGTTCTGTCTATTCCTACTCTAATTCTAAGGGTGACATCCCTAAATTCTTCCTAAGAAGTCACTTTGCAATGAGATGGGTCTGCGGCATGAAGCCACAAGCAAGAAGGGAGCAAGTAAGCACTCAGGTGCTCTCCGTCAGGAGGGCAAGCAAGAATGGGGGAGTCTGTCTCTCTGTACAATGCATCATATACTCAAAGTTGTACTCAGCAAACTGTCTCATAATGCTTTTCTCACACATTTCTACAATAGGCCCAGCCACAGAACTTTTCCATGACGTCAACTCCTTTCACGACCTTCTCCATGTACACCCCTCTGTAACAGCTCGTCCTTGGTCTTCTCTCCTTCTCCAGTGTGAAAGCACCTCCCTCCACCTTATCTTCTTCAGGCCAAGCTAACTGCAACTCCTTCATTCCACAACTTATCTGATAGAATACCCCTACTCTTCACTACCAAACGTTGCCCACCTGAAATGCAAGCATGAGAACAAAAAAAACATTCCACGAATCCCAATGATAATTTAAGCATTAGTTTAGAAACAAGAACATTTCAATACGTACCACAAATTCAGTCCTACGACTTTAAGCTAAAATAATGAATTTGTCATGTTATGTATGTTAATATATTCATAAAACCTTAGCATCCAATTGAGACATGTTCTCTAACGACATTAATGAACAAGTTAATTACCTTCGGTAACGATGTATCTGTAAGAGACATTAGTAGTTATAGATTCCTTACCTTAGAATTACCCCCAGGTGTCAGACTGGATCCGGAGAAATGTTTTCATAGCAGTAACCCTGCGCCGGTAGGTGGTGTCAGTCGACTACGCGTTCGTCGTCGTGGTCGCCGGGATGACGTCGCGGTGTCTATTTAGACGCTGCCCCTGCGTGCCGACATCAGTTCTGACATGACTTTCCACGCCAGAAGCGCAGAGCCATGCAAGACACTGACCACTGGTGCACATAACTAGGGCCTTTTAAGGGAGTCCCTATCCATAGAAGTCAGTTCGCAGAACGGGGAGGATGGGTGGGGAGGTAAGGAATCTATAACTACAAATGTCTCTTACAGATACATCGTTACCGAAGGCAAGTAACTTGTTCATCTGAAAGAGACCGTAGTTCTAGATTCCTTACCTTAGTTCGCAGACCCACCTTGGGGGTGGCATTGCTGGGGTATCTATTCTAAGTTCACTGGTAGTCCTGGTGAACAGAACGGCTGAAAAAGCCATCTCTCCGGACTTGGCTGTCCAGGCAGTAATGCTTAGTAAACATGTGCAGGGATGTCCACGTGGCTGCCTGGCAGATGTCAACCAGCGTAACTCCACGTCCCAAAGCAGTAGTATCTGCCGTTGCCCTGATAGAGTGGGCGTGCAGTCCTACTGGAGGTTCCTTTTTAGCCAAAGAATAACAGATCTTAATGCATAGGACAACCCATCGAGAGATGGTACGATTGTGCACTACCCGACCTTTCTTGACGCCCACATAACCCACGAAGAGTTGATCGTCCACCCGGAAGTCTTTAGTGCGGTCAAGGTAGAAAGACAGAGCACGTTTTGGGTCCAGACGGTGGAGTCTCTCCTCCTCTTTGGAAGGTTGCGGAGGCAGGAAGAAGGTGGGCAATGTAATGGTCTGACTGTGAAAAGAGGTAACCACTTTGGGCAGAAAAGAGGGCCTAGTACGGAGGACTACTTTGTCCGGATTGACAGCAAGAAAGGGAGGTCTGGAAGATAAGGCTTGAAGCTCACTCACCCTGCGTGCAGAGGTGATGGCAAGCAAGAAAGCAGTCTTCAAAGAAAGAAGACGAAGAGGACAATTATGTAGTGGCTCAAAGGGAGAACACAAGATAAGTGAGGACAAGATTGAAGTCCCACTGGGGCATTACGAAAGGAGGAGGAGGAAAGAGATGAGTAATGCCATTCAGAAATCTGTTAACAATAGGGGACTTGAAAAGAGAAGGCTGAGCAGGAAGGCAAAGAAAGGCCGAAATGGCTGAAAGATAGCCTTTAAAAGTGCCCAGAGCAGAGCCCTGCTGGGCCAAAGAAAGAATGAAGAGGAGAACCTCTGAAAGAGGGGCTGAAAGGGGATCCACAGCCTTTGCTGTGCACCATGCCACAAATTTGTTACATCTACAGGCGTATACCGTTTTAGTGGAGGGACGCCTGGCTGGCAAGATGACATTACAGACTTCGGGAGGAAGGCCAAAAGCTGTCAACTGTCGCAGCTCAATTTCCATGCAAGGAGGTGGAGACTGGACAGGTTCGGGTGGAGGACTCTCCCCTGCTGCTGCGACAGAAGATCCTTCCAAAGAGGCAGTCTGATCAGAGGATCGATGGCCATGTTCAAGAGCTCATGGTACCAGACTCTTCGTGCCTAGTCCAGAGCCACAAGAATGACTTGGGCTCGGTCGCGCTTGATCTTCAGCACTCTGGGTAGAAGTGGTACAGGCGGAAAGGGATACAGGAGGCCGTCTGATCAGAGGATCGATGGCCATGTTCAAGAGCTCATGGTACCAGACTCTTCGTGCCTAGTCCAGAGCCACAAGAATGACTTGGGCTCGGTCGCGCTTGATCTTCAGCACTCTGGGTAGAAGTGGTACAGGCGGAAAGGGATACAGGAGGCCGTCTGATCAGAGGATCGATGGCCATGTTCAAGAGCTCATGGTACCAGACTCTTCGTGCCTAGTCCAGAGCCACAAGAATGACTTGGGCTCGGTCGCGCTTGATCTTCAGCACTCTGGGTAGAAGTGGTACAGGCAGAAAGGGATACAGGAGGCCGCAATTCCACCAGCGACGAAAGGAGTCGCCGAGCGAGTGCCGCCTTGGAAATTCCAACGTGCAGAACTGCTGACATTGCGCGTTCTCTTTGGTGGCGAATAGATCTAACCAAGGCTCTCCCCACTGCTGAAAGAGACCTTGTACCACCTCCGAGTGAAGATGCCATTCGTGATCCATCATAAACCTGCGGCTGAGTTTGTCCGCCCTGGCGTATAGGGAACCTGCCAGGTGTTGAACCACCAGAGATATGCCCTGAAGTTCCAGCCATGTCCAAAGGTGACGAGCCTCTTGACATAGGATCCACGAGCCCACCTCGCACTGTTTGTTGCAGTACCACCTGGCGGTTGTGTTGTCCGTGAACACCTGCACTACTCTTCCTTTGACAGAGGGAAGGAATTCCTTCAGTGCAAGGCCATAGGCCTCTGATCTCCGACTCCCCCATGTGGCCACCCCTTCCCAGAAGTGACGCATCCGTCACTACTATGAACTCTGGTTGGGGAAGGGAGAGGGATCTGCTGCTGACCCAATCCTGGTTCGTGAGCCACCACTGCAACTGACTTGCAGTCCCCTCTGAAATCTGGATGACATTGGAAAGATTCCCCATATGCTGCGCCCACTAGAACTTCAGGTCCCACTGCAGAGCCCACATATGCCATCTGTCATGATCCACCAGCAGGATGCACGGCCTCAGGGTCATTCTCACCGAAATCCGGGCTAGAGGCTGAAACATCGGTATCATAGCCCGAATATCCCAGACTCGCTGCTCGGGAGGATAGACCTGAAACTGCGCTGTCTCCAGAACCGCTCCAATGAAAAGGAGTTTCTGAGAGGGAATCAGGTGCGACTTGGGCACGTTGATAGTGAACCCCAGCGAATGCAGGAGGTCCGCCAGTGGTGGCTCCATGGGGGCATCGCCCCACTGCTTTCTCGAAGTGCAAGAAGCAGAAACATAAAATGGTAAAACTACCATTTTATGTTTCTGCTTCTCGCACTGCGCGAAAGCAGAAGTGCCTGGCTGCCTGGTTGTGGGCGGGTGGTGGGCGGTCCTGCTCACGGGCAGGGGGGGGAGTGGATTGCCCAATGTTATGGGCCCTGACTGTTTGGTTGGCCCCAGGGCCGACCAAAGCAATCATGCCCACTCTCCATTTTCTCTATGTAGGCTGCAAAATGGCCCCCCTACAGGCGCCCGGCTGGGGCGCTCTCCACTGCGCCTCACCAATCACAACGCTGCCATTGCAGCGTTGTGATTGGCTTAGGGGAGCAGGAGGAGGGAGGCTGCCTAAAACGCGCCAGGAGCAGCAGGAGCTGAGGCGACGGTGCGTGATGCGGTCGCGGAGGAAGTAAGGTAAGTTTATTATTTTATATTGATTACCGTCAGCCCCCCTCCTCCCCCCGCGCGCGAACTCTCCCGCCCGTTTTGCCGGACGTGACTGTTACCAGCTAGGGGCCTCATTTGGCAAACTGAGCTTCTCTCTCACAATAGTTAACACTGTTAGTAAATCTCTCAACCCAGTCACTAAATAGCACACAAAGTTCCAAGCGCCCTCTGAAATGGCCGGGCTTTCAGAAAACCTGTGAAAGTGACAATCAGAACCGGTCACCTGTTCCCGCGGGCCTCCTCGAGCGACACATGTACATAACACAGCAGCCCTGGTGGGTTGGTGCTTGGGCATTCATTCTTTGGAAGTCCTTCACCATGCCAGCCAAACGCGCAAATTTCCCTTCCTACCTTGCCCTCACCCATATGAACAAATTCTGCCGTGGCGGCTTCAGAGAAAAAGAAAAAAATGCTTTCGGAATAATTTGGTAGACATCATAGATATGTGATGCAGATATATGTATTTTGTGGGTTGATTGTTAAAAAAACACCATACTTTCAGATCCGTTTGCAAAGCTCGCACCATAGCGGGGGGGTACTTACATTTGTACATCTGCCCTCCAAGCAGTGTATTGCTGTGGAATAAATGTAGCGTGCACTTTGCCATCATAGAAGTTGCCGTTTGATAGTTCTATAAAGTGTAAATAACAGACGTTTCTGTGACCCAATTTAATGTTACCTATTTTATCAACTTTAGAAGGGGTGTAGGACAAGTGTGTTCTTTTTCGGGGTGCTGGCGGTGTGGAAGGAGGAGGACACATTCGATCTCAGTCAGTAGTGTGTCAGGGGTTACCTTTTTTCGAGCTGTCTTGTGAGGGGCGTAGCTGGTGTGTCAAGGGCACTAGTGCAAGGAGGGAAATGGGGGCCCTGGCCATTGGTCGAACTGTGAAATACAGCAATATCCAGGGTGAGTCCCGGTGCCACTGCACCTGCTGCGACACTGCCTGGTCCGCCTTTAAGGTGTGCACGTTGGTCTTCCTGTTAGGGTGCTCACTGCCACATATGTCATGGTAGGTGAAGCACTTACACTGCAGGAGCGTGCGCGCGTGTTTGTGTGTGTTGGGGGTGGGGCTTTTTTTTTGCCATTGACAGTCAGTGCCGCTTTAATATGCCAGAGTACAATGTTGCCCTTGCCGTGTTCGTGCTGGCAATGCCGTTTAGAGCCCGGACTGTGCGTGTGTTTGTGGGAGGCAACACGTTCCTCCTGCAAAGGACCTGTCTGCATCAATAGTGTTCTCGAGGGCGGCTAGGTACCTCTGGGGACAGAGATGTAGGCGCCGTTATCACACCGTGAGGGCTCTCGGCGCTATTATGGTGATCATGGTGATGTACTATTGTGCATGTCAAGTGAGTGCCAGCACTGCCAGCAGCAGCCGTGAGCTGTACCTCAATGGTGTAGGCGCTTGTCTGTCGTTTCATCATGGCATTCAGGCCACGAGGGTTAAGGCAAACTTAATAATGACGTTGTTTGCCAGTATTTTCAGTTTTGCTTTTGATTGGACTTCAAGCATAGCCTATGTGGGCGATTTTGGCCCATGGTTTCCACATTAAATATAGGTCTTTTCGGCAGACTTAACTGGCGTTTCATATCACGCCTGTTGGAAATTGGCCGAGTGACACCCTTCTTCTTGATATTGTGTTGGGTGTTTGTGAGCTAATTGGGGCCTAGTGGAATTAATGGTCTCATGACTCTGCGGCCGGGGTGAGTATGTTTGGGAAGCTGTGGCTTCCTGCTGATATCCTGGTGCTTCAGATCAGGGTTGGGATAAAAAAAAAAGGGTTTACTTTGGAGTGCTTTCTAGCGCCTGGATACCCTGCCCTCTTGGATGCGGTCGCATGGATGCCATGGATGTCGGCCGGGGTAGGGAGAGGGGACAGACAAATGCAAAGCACCATAGATTAAGTATTGGCAACATCTGTTATTTATTTCCTGTGCTTTGAAATGGCAGATTTGCGGTTTTAGTGCTAATGCAGGGAAACAACTTCTTCCGTTTTCTGATGGAAAATGAGCGCACAAAGGCAAGTATCACCAAGGCAAGCCATACTGGTGCTAGTTTTGAGGGACAAATGGAAAATTGAGTCAATTAGTTTTTGACTTTGAATGATGCATTGTTATAGTTGTATTGCCCATGGCTCTTTTAGTGTACGTCAGTACATTATTCACAATTTTATTGCACTGTATGGCATTTATATAGCGCTTCCTACATTGATGCTCTTCATGCTTTTCTTGCTCTTCAATAGCACGAAATGGATTAATCCACTTTCAAATTGTTGCCTACACTGAGTGTATACAAGACTGTAGTCACTATTTAGATGTTAACAGTTCACAGCCCAGGAACTTCTAACAGTACACAGAATGATCAGAGCACAGGTCACACAACAGATGGCATGTACTCAGCAATGCATTGTATCTCGAAGTCTGTTATGAAGCTCTGTGGTTATACTGAATAAGCAGCTACCTATGTTGTTATATGACATCTCTCTATTAATGTAATAACTGCAGTTGCTTTATTAACCTGCCTGCTTTCTCAAATTTGCTTGAAAACGCATCATTTGTCCACTTTTTTTTTCAAAATTTTCTCAGGGGGAGAACCCCCCCGAACCCCACGTACGTTGTTCCGGCTCGCTCGCTACGCTCGCTCGCTGCAGTGCAGTACGACAATAATTTTACGCCTCACCACTTTCAAATGTCACCAGCCACCACTGAGGTCCGCCGTAGTCTGTAGGTGGGAGACGACAGCCTGGAGCGAGCCTGCTTTCAACAGCCAGTTGTTGAGATAGGGGAAGACTGGAACCCCTGATCTGCACAGAAGAGCTGCGACCACCGCCATCACTTTTGTGAACACCCGAGGGGCGCTGGTAAGGCCAAAGGGGAGTGCGGTAAACTGAAAATGTTTGTGGCCTACCGTGAACCGTAGGTAACCTCGGTGGGCAGGCAAGACGGGGATGTGAAAATAAGCATCCTGGAAGTCCAACGCTACCATCCAATCTCCAGGGTCGAGGGCAGACAAAACCTGAGCCAAGGTTAACATCTTGAACTTCTCCTTCTGGAGGAAGCGGTTGACGTCCCTGAGGTCTAAGATAGGACGCAGGCCTTTGTCCTTCTTGGAGGCTGCTGCAGAGGGGGCATTGGTGGACTGGCCCGCCCACTGGCCCCCCAGACCCACGACACTGGGTCCCACATACCCGGCCACGCATAGGCTGCGTAGCTTACGCGGCCCTGTGGCTCTGGGAGGAACGTGGTGGGGCACCCCTTCTGTAGCCACGAAAGGGGCAAAAGGTAGACTGTGTGGGGCGAGAAGTGGCTGCGAGGCCCAAGGATCTGACCGTAGCCCTAGAGTCCTTGAAACGCTCAAGCGCCTTGTCCACACCTTGTCACCAAACAGGCGACGGCCATCAAAGGGCATGTCCAAAAGGGTAGCTTGGACATCCCCAGAGAAGCCAGATGTTCTCAGCCAGGCGTAGCGCCTCAGGGCTACCGAAGTGGAAACCATTCTACCCAGCGAGTCGGCGGTATCCAGCCCACACCGGATGGTGAACTTTGCTCCGTCTCGACCCTCAGCAACAGCGTGGGTGAGCACGGCCCAAGCTTCCTCCGGGCACTGTGGCAGCACTTGCGCTACCGTATCCCACACCGCGTGTGCATAACAGCACAAGAGACATGCGGTGTTCACCGACCGCAGTCCTAAGCTGGCGGAAGAAAACATCTTCCCAAGATGGTCCAGCTTCTTGGAATACCTATCTGGGGGAGCAGTAGGGAATGCACCTTTTGAGGATGAGGCTTGGACCACCAAGCTCTCAGGGGTAGGGTTTTGGGAGAGAAAAAGTGGGTCGCCCGGGTCCAGGCGGTGGCATCGGGCAATCATGCTGTCCACAGGAGCCCCTGTGCTGGGCTTGGACCAAGTGCCCAGAAGGATGTCGGTGAACGCTTCATTAAAAGGCAGCAGGGGCACCGAAGAGGCTGCTGCCAGCTGAAGCACCTCAGTCGGGAGGTTAGTCCTGACAGCCACCGTAGGAAGCTCGAGGCCCAAGGCCTCAGCTGCCCTACACAACATCACAGTGTAGGAAGCTCCCTCCTCCGTAGCCACGGTAGGGGGAGAAAGCATACCAAGGTCTGGGGAGGTATCCAGACCACTGGCATCACCCAACTCCTCTCGCCAGTCCGGCTCCTCAAGTTGCTCTGCTAGAGGGTCAACAAACCCCTTCTAGTCCTCCTCACCCTTCTCTGGCTGCCACTCAGGGCGGTAGGGAACGCCAGGGTTGAACAGAGGTACAAAAGTACCTTCTAGCACCGGTACCGGCATCGGTCGACGCCGTGTCCAAGTTGGGGGTGAGTCTGGGGTCGATGTCGGTTGGGGGTACAACCGGCGTCGGGGGCGTCGTCACTGCCATCAGCGCTGGGGAAGGTACAGTGAGGTCGACCGGCACCGATCCGGATCCAGGCCTGGATCCTCCGGGGCCCTCCGGCGCCAGGGCCGAAGCCACCGGCCTCGAAGGCCCAGGACCCCCAGCCGAGTCCGCAGGGCCCGAAGGTGCGCCAGCAGAGTCGGGCTGCCCAAAGATGCTGTGAAGCGCTTTGTAGAAAGTTCGAAGCTGGGCAGGGGACGCTCCGGCTCCGGGAAAGGGAGGGAAGCGCTGAGTTCTCAGAAGCGGGTTCCGAAAGTGGAGCCGGAGAGCGACGACACTCTGAGTCCCGCATCGGTCGACAGAAAGGGGCGAAGGGGAAAAGCAACTATGCTTCTTTGTCTTCTTCTTGTGTTTCGACTTACCGGAGGAATGTGAAGACTTCGAAGAGGAATGGTGATGACTCCGCGACCGGTCCCATGACCTTCCTCTCGACGGGGACCTTGAACGGAGCGGACTGCCGGGCCCCCAAAAGCTTTCGGGACCGCTCCCGCAAAGACATCGGGTTCATGGCCCTGCAGTCAGAGCACGACTTTGGATCATGGTCGCGCTCCAGGCACCAAAGGCACACGAGGTGCGGATTGGTGACCGACATCAACTTGCGACAGGAGTCACAGGGATTGAAGCCGGCCTGACGACTGGACATCCCTTGTGCACCAGCAGTCGAAGACTCAAAAAAGACATCGACAAAAGTCGAAAAAGGTTTAATCTGCGCTGGCTGGCGGGGAAAAAGAAAGAACTGACATCAGCGTGCAGGGGCGGCGTCTAAATAGACACTGCGATGATATACCGGCGACCACGACGCCGAATGCGGATTCGACCGACGCCACCTACTGACGCGCAGGGGTACGGCTACGAAAAGATTTCTCCGGATCCAGTCTGAAACCTGGGGGTAGTTCTAAGGCAGAGGTCTTCAAACTGGGGGGCGGGCCCCCCTAGCGGGGCCTCAAGTGATCCCAGGGGGGGCGCCAGGCTGCAGCCAAAAGAAGCATTAAGCTCACAGCAGTGCTTTGTGTTAAGCAGGAAAACAGATTGTGGCAGTAAGCCTCCTGTAATGGGCCATCACTAACATCTTTTGTCATTTATATCTGGCTGGGAGCAGGTGTCAAAAGGGAAGGGACTCCAAATATTCTTCTACACACACAGCCCCATTTCTAATAATCACACTTTTTACACGTTAGTAAGGCCTGCCTGACCAGAATAGTATGTTTGGCAATCATTTATTTGGTTGCATTTTTTAAACAGTAAGAGAATATAACTGAAATGTTTGAATATATATCCTCTTTAAATAAGTCGAGACATATTCAAACATTGCCAATATAATGGTATAATTGTAAAAAATTCTGAGGGGGGCCCGATTAATTACATTTTTTCACTGGGGGGGGGCGCAGGTTGAAAAAGTTTGAAGACCACTGTTCTAAGGTAAGGAATCTATAACTATGGTCTCTTTCAGATACGTAATTTTCACTACATCAGCTCATGACGCATTCAAAGTACAGTTAACATATCACTGTGTCACATCACTAAAGAGGACTATTTAAGTGGGTTACATTGGTTATACATCTCAGCACAAAGTCTATGTATCAATTAATAAGCTTCACATCTAATCACATTATTTTCATAAAATAGGTTGCTTGATTTGCGTTTCCTCTAACCATAAATTTCCCTCATAACATCTGGCTAGTATGCGAGTGCGTACTACAAGCGATTACATTGTACTCTAAAAGGTACCCCCCATGGGATGCAAATTTGCGCTCTATCAGTCCCCCCTCTGATGACGTTAAGTCACCACAATAATCATCCTATTTCATTAGATAAGATGATCAAATGATCATTTAGGAAAA
This sequence comes from Calotriton arnoldi, assembly GCA_963921515.1. NCBI lineage: Eukaryota > Metazoa > Chordata > Amphibia > Caudata > Salamandridae > Calotriton > Calotriton arnoldi. Next base: position 1,585,318 of record CAWUFW010004148.1, read on the forward strand.
TTTACCAGACGGCCCGATCTAAACAGATGTTGTTGCCATTCTCCCTTGTCTACACTTCTCCATAAACCTCAGATTGTTGTAATAGTTGTCTTGCAACCTCTCTATCTTCCTGCCCTTTTCCCTCTGAGCCCTTTCCCTCACTCTATACTACTTGTATCCTCTCACCATGCCAATCAAAACAATGATACAGATTGAAACAATCAATATTGGTCGCACAATAAAACTAGGGCTCCCGGTTTAACAGTATTTATTTTTTTGCCATTTCCGTCTGTATTTATCCATATTTATTTTTTGCTCATTTTATCTGTATTTGTCCATATTTATTTTGGGTTTTGTGGAAAAATAAAGCTGAAATTAGTATATTTCCACATTTATTTAACCTTTAAATATGCACTTGTGCTTGAATGTCTGCCAGGTGTCAATGCTGTGAACACCCGCAGAACATAAATCATTGCACTTACATGAAAATATGCAAATTTCAGTATCAACCTTGTTCATATCTACAGCTGTTAAAGCCTCTCTACTAAAATTCCTTTCTTTTTCAACCCCCTTATCTATCAACCTCATCTATCAATCCACACATCTATTGGCCTGGCATTCATGGCAGACAGTATTGAGAATTACTCAAAAAGCAACCCAATTTCCATTTTCATCCACATTTAAAAATAAATACAGGCAAGAAAATGAATTTTCTCTCTGTATTCACCTGTAAAAATCAGTAAAAACAGAAAACAGGGAGCCTTAAATATAACCAAACTATTCCCTTATTAGGTTTGCAAACCACCTTCCAATTGCACCAAACCCCTGTCCAACTTTAGCCCAGACACCTTCAGTAGCCATGTCCATCAGTTCTTGGGATAATTCTCTAATGTTGCTAATGTACTTCTGTAAATCTTTATTCCTGTCAGGAATGTAAGTACAACACTGTTGGACCTTCAACATGCAACAGACTACGACTTCTTTTGCAAGTAAAACATCTAAAGCAAGTCTGTTTTTGCATCACTATAGCTCTGATCGAAACCATCTCACCATTTATGAGCAAAAGAGATCTAGCAGTATTAGTAGACAATTATCAAGATTAGAAAGTTGTCTACGATAGTTGATATCATTCAACACTACCAATAGACTTGCTCCAAAAGTATCTCCCACAACTTCACCAGCACTAAATCCACATTTCTCTCTAACTTTCTAGTCCTCTCCATGTTCTTCCAAATTCTCCATGTGATATATTTTAAGAAACACCATTCTCAGGTAACATGTACCATTCCATTTGCTAGGCAATCTCAAGTCGGCCTTCTTTCCACACACAAAGTAAACTCCTGGTATGATGTGGGCAGTGTAATCCAGATCTTCCAAGGACCATGAACCGAAAACTTATGGTCACACACGCTTTTTCCCACAAACACAGAACTATATCCACTTTCAGCTTGGCGAATACATAATCTCCCCTTGTGTTGCCAATCCAAAGCTAATGGTTCTTACCTTGAGCAATTAAACCCTTCTCTAATCCTAGAGTACCTCTGTTTGAATTTTCAGGTGTGGGTGTAAGTACTTCAGGTGCACTACCCTCACGTGTCTCCTCATCCGAGTATCTCAAAACTGATTCTACAATTAGTACTAATATTACTACCACTACAATGGTTATAAGTGTACCTATAATACTTTTGCATCTATGGTTCGGATTTCCAAACTCCATTCCAAAACAAATTCGGACTAAAATTTCGAGTGGAGATACAGCAGCCACAGAGTTTCTTATCTCCGTTAGGTTCCACCCGAACAAAGCAGGAAATGCAAAAGTCTCTATAAGTAGGATTTCTCTTCATTTAGTTTTCTTTATTTTTTTTTCTATGTACACAAGTTCATAAGACTTCCTTAACCCTACTCAGTCTTCTTCTAGGTGTAACCCCTAAGTTTATTTTTCATCCACTCGGGCCTAGGTAATCTTCTTTTTAGCACAGATTAGGACATTTCATAAAGCTCATTCAACATCCCTAATAAGTTCTGAGCCCAGTTCCTCTTCAATCAATTGCAAAAAATCAGCCCTCAATTCTGCTTCTTCCTCTGCTGCTGGTTCTATACACAAAGGACGAAAAACAACAACATTCAAGATCAGAGATTGTAGGCCACTCATCCTTGGTGGATAGGGAACTGCCAACGAAAGAATAGCATGCAAATCAGTCCACGGAATCTTCAGCAGGACTACGATTATCAGCACCATTGTCCCGGAATTCGCCCTCGTCGGCATTGGCAGCCAGATAAGTCCACTCAGGAGACGAGTACCTCCGATAAGGCACCCTAATCCTTTTAGACCTTCTCGGGCTCAGTCTCTCACCTTCAGCTTCACTTTGTTCAGATTCAGACGTTTTGCTTATCAGTGCAAGGTCTCTTTCAGATGCAATTCTTATATTTCTTCTCTGCGCTCATTCTGGCCACGTCTTATTCAGGGTTGATCTCATTCTCGACTGCACTTGTCTCCTTTCTTTACTAGTTCCCTCGTCAGGGTCAGATTCTTGTTCACACACCACGGTTCCCTCTTCTTCAGTGTCTATGCCGATCTCTGGTTCTACTGGACCTCAGGTTGCACTTGTGCTTGTTCAGCCTCCACCAGTCCCTCTACAGCTTGGCTTGTCCTCTCCGGTGACCCTCTGGTCACCTCAGTCACTGCTTCTGGGAGAGGAGCTATTTCGTCAGAGGGGCTCGTAACTCTACGCATGTGAGAGGCATGAACCCAATTCGGTACTCCACCACATCTCACAGCAGTTGCAGTTAACAGTATCACTTGGTACTGTCCACTCCAATGGGGCTCAAGGCAGCTTTTCCTCACATGCCTCATTATGAGCACCCAGTCTCCAGGGTCTAGATCGTGGCAGATATCTCGTGATGTTGGTGCAGTAGCCGCTTCAACCTGATGAGACACAGAGCAAGCCAATCCTTTACAGTAGTCGAGAAGCAAATCATCAGATACTCACAAGAATGTTGGCATGCATGGCAGGCAATCGCATCGCTCTCCCCTTAAGAATATTATGAGGCGACAAGCCAGTTCTTCTTTTAGGAATACTGCGTAGACTCATCAGCACAAGAGGAAATGCATCGGGCCAGTTCAGAGATGTCAAAGCACACACCTTTGCTAATCTCGACTACAGAATTACAGATTGACCTGCTCAACAACTTCTGAGGCTTCTGGCCTGTAGCTGAAATGTAGTCTTGGTTCCACTCGTAAAACTGCTCACAGCAACTTCGAGACCTCATTGTTAAAATGAGTTCCTCGATCCGACTCCCGTGTAATTGGAAATCCGAACTTCGGATTGAGTTCCCTCAACAATAGCCACCGTGAGACTACCACACCTCCTAGTTGGATACGCCTCGACCCAACGGGAGAAAATGCAAACCACAACCAGAATGTACCTCAATTATTACACATGGGCATCTCAACAAAATCTCACTGAATTCTATTGAAAGGTCCTCCTGACCTCCCTATGTGGCGCAAGTAAAAACAATCCTTTTCCCTGCATTCATTTGCTGACATGCAACACACCGATGACACAATGCTTCTGCAACCACTAGAAATCTCTTCTAATGTGTGCTGTACCATGAATCTGCCTTGTCATAGGGTACAACAAATAATCAGGCAGAACTGCTCTCCCATCAATCAAATATCATTGTCTATTCTTGTACAACTTGCTGTGACTCAGTCCAACTGTTCCTCCTCAGAAAACTCCTCCTGCAAACGCTTCACCTCATCCCAAGTATCGGCAGCAGGCAACATCATGTTGAAATCTGTCTTCTCTGTTTTCTCGTTTCTGTATTCTCCATTGAAAGTACATGCTTTCAATGCACAATAGCATGCAACTTCATCTGCATATCTGTTTCCCACATTAACATAGTCTGTTCCCTTGCAGTGCACAGAGCCCTTCACAACACTAACCTCCTTTGGCAGATGTAATGCCTCTAACAATTGTCTCTTCCCAATCCTAATTGGAGATCCAGATGAGGTAATGAACCCCCATTGAGACCATAACTATCAGAAATCATGAGCCACACCAAACCCATATTGGCTGTTGGCATAGATCATCACTCGGAGTTGTTCAGAGACACAACATGCACGGGTCAGTGCAATAAGCTCAGCCACCTGCACAGAGTATTCTCCTTGCAACCAAGCGACTTCCACTACCTCAGAAGCAGTACAAACAGCAAAGCTGCTCTCAGATTTCCTTAATTGTCCCTTGAACACAAGCCATCAACAGAGTGCAATTTGGATTGGACAGTGGCTCATCAAGAATGACAGGACGTGGTTTGGTGCACAGTTTAGTGACATCGAGACAGTCATGGTCTTCACTTTCCTCCCCCTCTGGGTTTCGACTAGATAACAATGTAGCAGGATTTAACACAGAAAAGCGCTTCAAAGTGACATTGTCAGCAACCAAGATCACTTGCACATAACTTGTCAGCCTGTTATTTGTCAGATGCTGAGTTTTTGATCTTGTCAACAGAATTTCCAAAGAGTGGGGAACATACATTTTCAATTGGTGACCCATCACAAAGCTCTCTCATCGTTCAATTCTGACACCAGTTGCAGCAACGGATTTGAGATATCCGGGCAACGCTGGCGCTCCAGGATCTAATGTAGCAGAGAAATAGGCCACTGGTCTACGGTGCACTTCCATGTAAATGAGTCCAAAGAGAGCACAATCTTCTTTTTCATGACAGAACAGCAAAAGCGCGATACAAACTCTCTCAGCTCCAGAAAGGCAAGCAAGCAATCGTTATCTCATGGCACCGATCAGACACGTCTTTGTGTGTCAACATCTGTAAAGGCTTAGCCATCAGGAGAAGTTGGGAATCCACAGCCAACAATATCCCACCATCCCCAGGAACATTCAGACCTCCTGAGTACGAGGCAGACTCGTCTGCATGATTGTCGACACCCTATCCAGTGACACCTTTTTTCTTGCCCTTCTCAGTCGTATGTCCTAAGTACTGTACTTCATTCAGGCAGTATTGCAGTTTGCCTGTGACAATAATGGAAACAAATTATGTATCTGATATATTGTATTACCATGCCTGCGTGAAATGTACCTGCATATCAATGTACAATAACGATTTGATTTATTGTTGAAAAATGATAAATAAATATTTTAAAAAAAGCTTGAGCCCAAAAAAAAAAAGGCAAGATTTCCACTGTCAGCAGAGGAAACATGGTGACACAGATTCTGATTCACCAATTTGAAAACAACAGCCTCATTTGTTTGCAGCTCAATTCCCTTTGGTGTGCAATATATAGTACAATTCAGCTTACACAACAAGTCACGACCCTACCAACACACAGAACTCGAGTCACACACCACAAACTGGTGTCGGTCCTCAAAGGGCCCAATCATCACGGGTATCACTTCAGTTAGAGGATTTGACATACTCTTGTTCGCAACTCCTACAACTTGGATTGATTTTCCTGAGAGGGGTAGGTTTGGGGCTTCTGCTGTTCTCACAGTAGAGCAGGTAGCACCAGTGTCAATTAAGATTGTTCTTGGATGCCCATCAACATCTGCATCAATGTAGAGTCCTCTCCGGTCTACCTCTAAGACTGAGCCAGGTGTATAGCCTTCCTCCTCCCTTCGGCACCGTCGTAAGTACCGATCTAAGCCAAATTCATCAAATGATTTCATCAGAGGCATTTGATGGTATGTTCGATTTCCCTGTGATATAATTGGCGGTTGCGGTACCTGCATTATGTGACCCTGAGATTCCCCCTATATTCTGTGAACTCTGCCTCATCACAGTTTGTATCTGTACCACAACATTCTGTCCCTGACTAAATCCTCCAGGTTGTCCCTCCATTAATCTGCGTCTGAACTCCTGCGGGGTCAGCTCCTGGTATACTAGCAGCATTCCCAACAGGTACCTGTCCTCCCTTTTGAGCACTCCTCATCTGTACTAGCATCAATTTCTCTTGCTTTAATTTTCTGGTGCTTTGAGTCGACTTCGTCACTTCCATACCTGGCTTAATGCAGAATTTCATCCATGGTCTTATTCTGGCAGCAAATCAAAAGTTGTTGAATCATGAGACTAATCTCGGGCCTCAAACCGGTTACAAACTTGGACACAAATTGTCTCATGTCTTTGGGGTCAAGGGTGTCTAATCCACTGTACTGCTTGAAAGCCTGTATAACAAGTTACTTACCCTCGGTAACGATGTATCTGGTAGAGACACAGTCTAGCCGCAGATTCCTTAACTTAGAATATCCTGCACGGCACCAGTCTGGATCCGGAGATTTTTCAGCAGTACCTCTGCACGCCGGGGGACGGCGTCGCATGGCTCCGCCCTGACGTCATCCGTGGATATGACGTCAGTGGAGCCATATAAGTCCCTCCTGGCGTGCTGACGTCAGTTTTCTACTGTGAAGCTTTTCCACCCCACAACGCTGAGCCACTACTAAAACTGTGAGAGTGTGGGAACAGTGTACCAAAAAAGATAAAAAAATCTTTGAAAGAACAATGACCATAAATAATAAAATGATGAGAATCACAATGCATTGTAGAGAAAAACCGTCATACTGTAAGGAACTGAAGAGAGAGAGAGCAGAGTACACACCCCTAGAAACATCCTCATAGAAGCAAAGAACCATACCCTCCTATGAGGCAAAACAGCAATGGAAATGAATGTTATGGTAAACGACAAGCAGTCTGCAACCACATGGATGTCATCGTAATGGACAACAAGACTAACGACATGAAGTTATGGCACTTGACAACATTCCTGCAACAACAGAGAATGGGCAACCATACGCACTAAATATGACCAATTGACTGTAGCATAGTCAAATAGACCCCAAACTAATGGAGAAAAAGTCTCGGGGGAGAAGGGAGGGAAGAAGGAAATGACCAATCTCCGCACTGGAAAAGAACCAGGGTGCAAGAGCGTGGATGGATATAGGAGCCCACCACCCAGTTGCGAGAATGAGTGGAGAAGCAACAGGTAAAACAGAAAAAGACATCCTGACTTGGGAAGGATGCAAAGAGACGGACACACATGAAGACAGAGACCACAGGCAGAAAGCCCAGTGGGAAAAACCCAACTTAAAAAGGTCCTCGCAGAGCGGGGAGGATGGGTGGGCGTTAAGGAATCTGCGGCTAGACTGTGTCTCTACCAGATACATCGTTACCAAAGGTAAGTACCTTGTTCATCTGATAGAGACATCTAGCCGCAGATTCCTTAACTTAGAATAGATACCAAAGCTATACCCCATTGGAGGAGGGTCTGTGACTGAACCCCACCAAGTTCCAAACAGAACTAATCCGTCAATAAAGATTGACCAAGACAGGTGGAAACAGCAAGTGCAAGCGTGGCTGACACTAGACCCATTAAGCTCTGGAAAAGGAGCATGAACAAGGAAAGACAATGTCACCACAGTCTGTCACAGGACAGAACGAGATCTTCACCTTCCAGGAAGGAAGAAGGGAAAGCACAGAAACCAGAACGGCAAGTGTACAATGAAAGAAAATCCATCAGCTTCTTTAACAAGAATAAGAAGCAGAACTGTGTGCAGGATCCCATGGATCTGCCAAAAAGAAAAGTTCCAGAGAAAGGACAAAACAGCATGACAGACTCAGAGCGTACAAAATGAGCATGCACAACAGTGGATGCCAAGAAAGACATGTAGAGAGACAGATGTCACCCATGTAGAGATATACTAAACCATGACTACAAGGAGATACAGTATGTGGATAATAGGGATACACATATGCAGACCGTGGAAGCCACACCACACACATGCAAAAGCCCATGAAATGTAGCATCGACAGCACATATGCGTCGGCAGAAAGAAACAGAACGTATCACCAGGTAGTCATACTGACCAATCATACACCGAAGTACAGTGGTCAAAGGATACCGGCAGAAGTCGGACACAAGGAGGGGGAGAGAGGGGGAGAGAGGGGGAGAGGGAGGGAGAGAGAGAGAGAGAGAGAGAGAGGGAGAGAGAGGGAGGGAGAGAGAGAGAGGGAGAGAGAGAGAGAGAGAGAGAGAGAGAGAGGGAGAGAGAGAGAGAGAGAGAGGGAGAGGGAGAGAGAGAGAGGGGAGAGGCAGAGAGAGGGGGAGAGAGAGAGAATGAATCTCGGGCTAAGAAACCCAAGATACTGCAACAAGGAAAAACATAGTATGAGCGCTCTCCCGCAGTCAGTATAATATAATGATATGCATACATATCTATACATACACATATATATATGTATATATTTATATATATATATATTCACTGAAAAAACCATAGGTTTTAGGGACAGTTATAGTTAGTTGGACATTGCACTCGTACAAAACCCATGAAATTCCCCTGTTATAGTTAGTTCAGCTAACTATAACTCGCGCCCCGCAATGCACTGCTGATGACGTCACATATTACATCACTCATGACATGGTCAGTGACATCACGGATGACATCTCAAATGACATCACTGATGACATCACTGATGACATCATCCAGTGACTGTGTGTTTCTGTAAAGTTTAAATATGTTTAATATATATAGGGAAAGGCGTATTGAAGAATGAGTGGGTGTATAAGTGTCTGAATGGATGATTTAGTACGTGAGTGACTGACTCTACAAGTGAGTGATTAAACGTATCTTACTGAATGCATGGGTTAGTGACTAAACTGTGTGAATGTCTGTATCCGTCTGTTTCTTGGTGTGTAAGTGGATGCATGGATTTGCGAATAGCTACATGAGTGTCTATATGGGTTATTGATTGGTTCTCTGAGTATCTGTATGGCTGCCTGAGTGTTTGTGTGGGTGGGGTGTGTGTGACTCTATACATAGATGTGTGAGTGGGTGATTCACTGGGTGCATGATTTCAAGAGTGCATCTGTGATGGACTGCTTGGGTGGGTGAGTGTGTGTATGGGTGTGTTAGTGAGTGAATGTATATCTCAGTGGTACATGTGCGAGTAACTACATATGTAAAAGGCAGTATATATGTGTGTTAGAGTATTTAAATGGCTATAAGTGAGAGTGTGTTATTGTGAGAGTGGCTGTATGGATGTGTGTGTGCTTGTATCAGTTATTGTATAAGAGCATAAGAATGTGCTAGTATTTGTATGAGTAAGTGAGCTGGTGTGTGTATAACTGTATAGGTGAGTAAATGGGTGTGTGATTAATTTTTGCATGACTGACTAGGTGTGTGAGTACCTCTATGGATGAGTGGCGGTGTGTTAGTGTTTATATAGGTGTATGAGTGCATATGATAGTCCTGTACTGAGTGACTGTAAGTATGAGTGACTGTACAGGTGAGTGAGTGGATGTGTGTGTAGACCTAAGAATCAGTGAGTGGGTATGTAGTTTTTGGTGTTGGAGTGTCTATGGTTTTGAGAATGGCAGTCTGTAATTTAGAGTGGGTGTATCAAAAGTTATATTAGGGTGTGAGAAGATGCATGAAATTATCACATGGATGATGTCATCAGTGATGTCATTTGAGATGTCATCAGTGATGTCATCAGTGATGTCACTGACCATGTCATGAGTGATGTAATATGTGACGTCATCAGCAGTGCATTGCGGGCGCGAGTTATAGTTAGCTGAACTAACTATAACAGGGGAATTTCATGGGTTTTGTACGAGTGCAATGTCCAACTAACTATAACTGTCCCTAAAACCTATGGTTTTTTCAGTGAATTTCAAAGGTTTTTTAAATGCTAATTTCTAACTATAACGGGTCTGAAACCTATGGTTTTTTCAGTGAATTTCAAAGGTTTTTAAATGCTAATTTCTAACTATAACGTGCCTGAAACCTATGGTTTTTTCAGTGAATTTCAAAGGTTTTTTAAATGCTAATTTCTAACTATAACGTGCCTGAAACCTATGGTTTTTTCAGTGAATTTCAAAGATTTTTTAAATGCTAATTTCTAACTATAACGTGCCTGAAACCTATGATTTTTAAGTGAATTTCAAAGGTTTTTTAAATGCTAGTTTCTACCTATGCCAACAGAGGTAGGACATGTGAAGAAAGAAGAAAAACGCACAGAAAGAAGCAAAAGATGTGCAGAAAGAACCAACAGAGGAGCAGAAAGAGGCCTTGTTGCAAACTCATCCTGTGCCCACAACTTTTTCAGACGGGTACTGGTGGTAACTGACTCTGACTAACCAGAGCCAGTGCGCGCTTGCACAGTGGTGAAGGGAGGGGGCCTGAGGTGACATGTGTCAAACACGCCCCGTGGCGCGTTTTAAGTTGCGGGATTAAGTCCCCTTGAATCCTGAGGGTCCCTGGGGCCCAACTAGCCCCCCAGGTACCTACAGTTAGGACCACAGAGCTGAGTTGCAGAGAGGCGTTCCGAGGCCACGCACCTTTTTCACCTCTCTGCAACGCAACTCTGTTGTGCTTACTGAAGGTACCTGGTGGGCTAGTTGGCCCCAGGATTCAAAGGGAATTAACTCCCCAACTTAAAACGCACCACAGGCGTGTTTGCGCACATGTCACCTGAGGCCCCGCCACCTCCCTTCACCACTGTGCAAACGCGCCCCGTGGCGCGTTTTAAGTTGGGGGATTAGGTCACCTTGAATCCTGAGAGTCCCTGGGGCCCAACTAGCCCACCAGGTACTTCCAGTAAGCACCACAGGTCTGCGTTGCAACGCCTGTAACAAATTGTGCAGTTGTGTTTAGGTAGTGAAGAGGGTCGTGCTGGGGGTAGTGTTTTAGGGTTTAGGGTAGTGCAGTGGTGTTTGGGTAGTGTAGGGAATCGTGCTGGGGGGAGTGTTTTAGGGTTTAGGGTAGTACAGTGGTGTTTGGGCAGTGTAGGGGGTCGTGCTGGGGTTAGTGTTTTAGGGTTTTAGGGTTTAGGGTAGTGCAGTGGTGTTTGGGTAGTGTAGGGGTACTGCTGGGGGTAGTGTTTTAGGGTTTAGGGTAGTGCAGTGGTGTTTGGGTAGCGTAGGGGGTACTGCTGGGGTAGTGTTTTATGGTTTAGGGTAGTGCAGTGGTGTTTGGGTAGTGTAGGGGTTCGTGCTGGGGTAGTTTTTAGGGTTTAGGGTAGTGCAGTGGTGTTTGTGTAGTGTAGGAGGTCGTGTTTTAGGGTTTAGGGTAGTGCAGTGGTCTTTGGGTAGTGTAGGGAGTCGTGCGGGGTATTGTTTTAGAGTTTAGGGTAGTGCAGTGGTCTTTGGGTAGTGTAGGGGTTGTGCGGGGGTAGTGTTTTAGGGATTAGGGTAGTGCATTGGTATTTGGGTAGTGTAGGGGGTCATGCGGGGGTAGTGTTTTAGGGTTTAGGGCAGTGCAGTGGTGTTTAGGTAGTGTAGGGGGTCGTGCTGGGGGAGTGTTTTAGGGCAGTGCAGTGGTGTTCGGGTAGTGTAGGGGTCATGCGGGGGTAGTGTTTTAGGGTTTAGGGTAGTGCATTGGTATTTGGGTAGTGTAGGGGTCATGCTGGGGGAGTGTTTTAGGGTTTAGGGAAGTGCAGTCGTGTTCGGGTAGTGTAGGGGGTCGTGCTGGGGAGAGTATTTTAGGGTTTAGGGTAGTGCAGTGGTGTTTGGGTAGTGTAGGGGTCATGCTGGGGGTAGTGTTCTAGGGTTTAGGGCAGTGCAGTGGTGTTCGGGCAGTGTAGGGGTCGTGCTGGGGGTGGTGTTTTAGGGTTTAGGGCAGTGCAGTGGTGTTCGGGCAGTGTAGGGGGTCGTGCTGGGGGTAGTGTTTCAGGGTTTAGGGTAGTGCATTGGTATTTGGGTAGTGTAGGGGGTCATGCTGGGGGAGTGTTTTAGGGTTTAGGGAAGTGCAGTCGTGTTCGGGTAGTGTAGGGGGTCGTGCTGGGGAGAGTATTTTAGGGTTTAGGGTAGTGCAGTGGTGTTTGGGTAGTGTAGGGGGTCATGCTGGGGGTAGTGTTCTAGGGTTTAGGGCAGTGCAGTGGTGTTCGGGCAGTGTAGGGGTCGTGCTGGGGGTGGTGTTTTAGGGTTTAGGGCAGTGCAGTGGTGTTCGGGCAGTGTAGGGGTCGTGCTGGGGGTAGTGTTTCAGGGTTTAGGGCAGTGCAGTGGTGTTCGGGCAGTGTAGGGGGTCGTGCAGGGGGTGGTGTTTCAGGGTTTAGGGCAGTGCAGTGGTGTTCGGGCAGAGTAGGGGGTCGTGCAGGGGTGGTGTTTCAGGGTTTAGGGCAGTGGTGTTCGGGCAGTGTAGGGGGTCATGCTGGGGGTGGTGTTTCAGGGTTTGAGGCAGTGCAGTGGTGTTCGAGCAGTAAAGGGGGTCATGCTGGGGGTGGTGTTTCAGGGTTTAGTGCAGTGGTGTTCGGGCAGTGTAGGGGGCGGTGCAGGGGTGGTGTTTCAGGGTTTAGGGCAGTGCAGTGGTGTTCGGGCAGTGTAGGGGGTGGTGTTTCAGGGTTTAGGGCAGTGCAGTGGTGTTCGGGCAGTGTAGGGGGTCGTGCAGGGGGTGGTGTTTCAGGGTTTAGGGCAGTGCAGTGGTGTTCGGGCAGTGTAGGGGGCGTGCAGGGGTGGGGTTTCAGGGTTTAGGGCAGTACAGTGGTGTTCGGGCATTGTAGGGGGTGGTGCTGGGGCTGGTGTTTCAGGGTTTAGGGCAGTGCAGTGGTGTTTGGGCAGTGTAGGGGGTCGTGCTGGGGCTGGTGTTTCAGGGTTTAGGGCAGTGCAGTGGTGTTCGGGCAGTGTAGGGGTCATGCTGGGGCTGGTGTTTCAGGGTTTAGGGCAGTGCAGTGGTGTTCGGGCAGTGTAGGGGGTCATGCTGGGGCTGGTGTTTCAGGGTTTAGGGCAGTGCAGTGGTGTTCGGGCAGTGTAGGGGTCTTGCTGGGGCTGGTGTTTCAGAGTCTAGGGCAATGCAGTGGTGTTCGGGCAGTGTAGGGGGTCGTGCTGGGGCTGGTGTTTCAGGGTTTAGGGCAGTGCAGTGGTGTTCGGGCAGTGTAGGGGGTCGTGCTGGGGCTGAGTGTTTCAGGGTTTTGGGCAGAGCAGTGGTGTTCGGGCAGTGTAGGGGGTCGTGCTGGGGCTGGTGTTTCAGGGTTTAGGGCAGTGCAGTGGTGTTCGGGCAGTGTAGGGGGTCTTGCTGGGGGTGGTGTTTCAGGGTTTAGGGCAGTGCAGTGGTGTTCGGGCAGTGTAGGGGTCTTGCTGGGGGTGGTGTTTCAGGGTTTAGGAGCAGTGGTGTTCGGGCAGTGTACGGGGTCTTGCTGGGGGTGATGTTTCAGGGTTTAGGGCAGTGCAGTGGTGTTCGGGCAGTGTAGGGGGTCGCGCTGGGGGTGGTGTTTCAGGGTTTAGGGCAGTGCAGTGGTGTTCGGGCAGTGTAGGGTGTCGCGCTGGGGGTGGTTTTTCAGGGTTTAGGGCAGTGCAGTGGTGTTCGGGCAGTGTAGGGGGTCATGCACAGGGTGGTGTTTCAGGGTTTAGGGCAGTGCAGTGGTGTTCGGGCAGTGTAGGGTGTTGTGCTGGGGCTGGTGTTTCAGGGTTCAGGGCAGTGCAGTGGTGTTCTTGCAGTGTAGGGGGTCGTGGTGAGGCTGGTGTTTCACGGTTTAGGGCAGTGCAGTGGTGTTCGGGCAGTGTAGGGGGTCGTGCTGAGGCTGGTGTTTCACGGTTTAGGGCAGTGCAGTGGTGTTCGGGCAGTGTAGGGGGTCGTGCTGGGGCTGGTGTTTCAGGGTTTAGGGCAGTGCAGTGGTGTTCGGGCAGTGTAGGTGGTCATGCTGGGGCTGGTGTTTCAGGGTTTAGGACAGTGCAGTGGTGTTCGGCCAGTGTAGGGGGTCGTGCTGGGGCTGGTGTTTCAAGGTTTAGGGCAGTGCAGTGGTGCTCGGGCAGTGTAGGGGGTCGTGCTGGGGGTGATGTTTCAGGGTTTAGGGTAGTGCAGTGGTGTTCGGGCAGTGTAGGGGTCGTGCAGGGGCTGGTGTTTCAAGGTTTAGGGCAGTGCAGTGGTGTTCGGGCAGTGTAGGGGGTCGTGCTGGGGCTGGTGTTTCAGGGTTTTGGGCAGAGCAGTGGTGTTCGGGCAGTGTAGGGGGTCATGCTGGGGGTAGTGTTTCAGGGTTTAGGGCAGTGCAGTGGTGTTCGGGCAGTGTAGGGGGTCGTGCTGGGGGTGGTGTTTCGGGGTTTAGGTCAGTGGTGTTCGGGCAGTGTAGGGGTCTTGCTGGGGGTGATGTTTCAGTGTTTAGGGCAGTGCAGTGGTGTTCGGGCAGTGTAGGGGGTCTTGCTGGGGGTAGTGTTTCAGGGTTTAGGGCAGTGCAGTGGTGTTCGGGCAGTGTAGGGGGTCATGCTGGGGGTGGTGTTTCAGGGTTTAGGGCAGTGCAGTGGTGTTCGGGCAGTGTAGGGGTCGTGAAGGGGTGGTGTTTCAGGGTTTAGGCAGTGCAGTGGTATTCGGGCAGTGTAGGGGTCGTGCTAGGGTGGTGTTTCAGGGTTTAGGGCAGTGCAGTGGTGTTGGGGCAGTGTAGGGGGTCATGCAGGGGCTGGTGTTTCAGGGTTTAGGGCAGTGCAGTGGTGTTCGGGCAGCGTAGGGGTCGTGCTGGGGGTAGTGTTTTAGGGTTTAGGGTAGTGCAGTGGTGCTTGTGTAGTGTAGGGGGTCGTGCTGGGGGTAGTGTTTTAGGGTTTAGGGTAGTGCAGTGGTGTTTGTGTAGTGTAGGGGTCATGTTTTAGGGTAGTGCAGTGGTGTTTGGGTAGTGTAGGGGTCGTGCTGGGGGTAGTGTTTTAGGATTTAGGTTAGTGCAGTGGTGTTTGGGTAGTGTAGGGGGTCGTGCTGGGGGTAGTGTTTTAGGGTTTAGGGTAGTGCAGTGGTGTTTGTGTAGTGTAGGGGGTCGTGCTGGGGGTAGTGTTTTACGGTTTAGGGTAGTGCAGTGGTGCTTGTGTAGTGTAGGGGGTCATGTTTTAGGAGTAGTGCAGTGGTGTTTGGGTAGTGTAGGGGGTCGTGCTGGTGGTAGTGTTTTAGGATTTAGGTTAGTGCAGTGGTGTTTGGGTAGTGTAGGGGTCGTGCTGGGGGTAGTGTTTTAGGGTTTAGGATAGTGCAGTGGTGCTTGTGTAGTGTAGGGGTCGTGCTGGGGGTAGTGTTTTAGGGTTTAAGGTAGTGCAGTGGTGTTTTTGTAGTGTAGGGGGTCATGTTTTAAGATGCAATGCTCCAATACCTGACCAGTCTGCACTACATAAAACTGCAAAAACTAAAAATAAAAAGTGTTTTGCACACTTTTGTCATTGGGCTATATGTGGGCTACATCTGGGTAATATTTGTGCTACATTTGGGCTCTTTTTTCACTGGTGGCCATCTTGGAAGACTTCTTTGTTATGAAGTTTCCTAATTTCTTCATTTACTGCAGTCTCCTCAGTAGGAAATGCTTTCAGTTTTTTACTTTGATTCCATCAAGAAGGCATTCAGATGTGTCTCACATCTGCCATAAATTCAGAATGTTAGCACTCTAGTTGCTCATTAGATCACTGGAGTAAAGCTACTGCTCACCAGGGAGTTAACTGGTGGTCTGCTGCTGGTATTGAAAGTGATTGTTTCAGTCTGCATGTCAGAATTTTCTAATGAAATAGAAGAGGATTTGAGATCTCACTTAAAACATGCCCTAATTTTTCTTTCTGCAGCACTAACCATAATTTCTATGACAAAATGAACCCCATCATTTTGTTCCTTTTAAATTAAATGTTTTAAGTGTTACCAGTTTATTCCAATCAAGATGGCTTCAGGTGTGCCATACTTTTGTCATAAGTAAGGCTGTTAGCGCTCTAGTTGTTCTTTAGAACACTCTGGGAAGCTGCAGTAGAACACAAAGGAATCAACTGACAGTCTCTGCCCTTGTTGGATGTACATGTTTTACTGAGAATGTCAGACTTCATTCTCACATGAGTGAGAAAGATAATGTGAATTTACAGAAAATATGCTCTCATTTTAGCTTCTGGAGCACCTTCCAAACCTCCATGGGACAAGCATGAGAAAATAGTGTTCTCTCAAACATGATTCATGATATCCCAGCAGAAGGTTTTTCACATGGTAAAATCACCTTAGAATACACCACAATTCCTAAAATTAGTATGGTACCATCAACAAATAAATTCTAATGTAACTAAAGCCTGTTATCACCCTTTATAGTTCTCCTTTTGGTGACCCTCAAAATCTTCTATTCACTACAATGCATTTCAATGAGGTACTATCATTTATATTGGTCTCAAGATGGCTGCCAGCAATTCCAGGATGAAGTGCTGACAGCCAATCAGATCTCACGATGACATGTGTGGTTAGGCTCCGCCCAGATATATATGTGACTTTACTTTTGATTTTCTCAGGAACTACTGAACGGATTTACACCATTTAAGCAAAGGCACGACACTGAACCAAGGGCTACCTCTTTGCCAAATTTGGTGTAATTCCGTTCAGCAGTTCGGGCTGTAGCTGCGACTAAAGGTTCCTATGGAAAAATGAATGGGAAAACGCGTTTTGGGACCCCCTTTTTCTCGGCCCCCGCTGACGTATCACCCGAGACTTTCAGGATAGGAGCGGATCGGAGCGCCCCAACAAGTTGGAAACTTTGCGAAGATTCGTCAACCGGCGCCAACGTTATTTCAAATAGAATGTCGCGGATTTCCTATGGATAATAGGTTTTAACTATAACTATCTACTGGCGACCGCCAGTAGATAATATATATATATATATTTTTCACTGAAAAAACCATAGGTTTTAGGGACAGTTATAGTTAGTTGGACATTTCACTCGTACAAAACCCGTGCAATTCCCCCGTTATAGTTAGTTCAGCTAACTATAACTCGCGCCCCCGCAATGCACTGCTGATGACGTCACATATTACATCACTCATGACATGGTCAGTGACATCACTGATGACATCTCAAATGACATCACTGATTACATCATCCAGTGACTGTGTGTTTCTGTAAAGTTTAAATATTTTTAATATATATAGGGAAAGGCGTATTGAAGAATGAGTGGGTGTATAAGTGTCTGGATGGATGATTTAGTAGGTGCGTGACTAACTACTCTATAAGTGAGTGATTAAACGTATCTTACTGAATGCATGGGTTAGTGACTAAACTGGGTGAATGTCTGTATCCGTCTGTCTGTTGCTGTGTAAGTGGCTGCATGGGTTTGTGAATAGCTACATGAGTGTCTATATGAGTTATTGATTGGTTGTCTGAGTATCTGTATGGGTGCCTGAGTGTTTGTGTGGGTGGGGTGTGTGCGACTATGCATAGATGTGTGAGTGGGTGATTCACTGGGTGGATGGTTTCAAGAGTGCATCTGTGATAGACTGTATGGGTGGGTAAGTGTGTGTAAGAGTGTGTTAGTGAGTGAATGCATGTCCCAGTGGTACATGTGTGAGTAACTACATATGTGAAAGGCAGTATATATGTGTGTTGGAGTATATAAATAGCTATAAGCGAGAGTGAGTGATTGTGATAGTGGCTGTATGGATGAGTGTGTGCTTGTATCAGTGATTGTATAAGAGCGTAACAATGTGCTAGTATTTGTATGAGTAAGTGAGCTAGTGTGTGTATAACTGTATAGGTGAGTAAATGGCAGTGTGTTTAATTATTTGCATGACTGACTAGGTGTGTGAGTACCTCTATGGATGAGTGGCGGTGTTTGAGTGTCTATATAGGAGTAAGAGTGCATATGATAGTCCTGTACTGAGTGACCGTAAGTATGAGTGACTGTACGGGTGAGTGAGTGAATGTGTGTGTGTAGACCTAAGAATCAGTGAGTGGGTATGTAGTTGTTGGTGTTGGTGTGTCTATGGTTTTGCGAATGGCAGTCTGTAATTTAGAGTGGGTGTATCAAAGGTTATATTAGGGTGTGAGGAGGTGCATCAGATTATCACGTGGATGATGTCATGAGTGATGTCACGGACCATGTCATGAGTGATGTAATATGTGACGTCATCAGCAGTGCATTGCGGGGGCGCGAGTTATAGTTAGCTGAACTAACTATAACGAGGGAATTTCACAGGTTTTGTACGAGTGAAATGTCCAACTAACTATAACTGTCCCTAAAACCTATGGTTTTTTCAGTGAATTTCAAAGGTTTTTTAAATGCTAATTTCTAACTATAACGTGTCTGAAACCTATGGTTTTTTTCAGTGAATTTCAAAGGTTTTTTAAATGCTAATTTCTAACTATAACGTGCCTGAAACCTATGATTTTTAAGTGAATTTCAAAGGTTTTTTAAATGCTAGTTTCTAACTATGCCTACAGAGGTAGGACATGTGAAGAAAGAAGAAAAACGCACAGAAAGAAGCAAAAGATGTGCAGAAAGAACCAACAGAGGAGCAGAAAGAGGCCTTGTTGCAAAATCATCCTGTGCCCACAACTTTTTCAGACGGGTACTGGTGGTAACTGACTGACTAAGCAGAGCCAGTGCTATGCTAAAAGACACTTAGAATACAGTGAAAACACCTACATACACTAGGGAACACTATGCGTTGGGGTACCCCTGTGATTAGCATGACCTCCTCTGCAAGCCCCTAGTACATAATAGGGCAGGGGGATTAAAACTACCTCTTAAAACGCGCTACAGGGCGCGTTTGCACAGTGGTGAAGGGAGGGGGATGAGGTGACATGTGTGCAAACGCACCCGTGGTGCGTTTTAAGTTGCGGGATTAAGTCCCCTTGAATTCTGAGGGTCCCTGGGGCCCAACTAGCCCCCAGGTACCTACAGTTAGGACCACAGAGCTGAGTTGCAGAGAGCGTTCGAGGCCACGCACCTTTTTCACCTCTCTGCAACGCAACTCTGTTGTGCTTACTGAAGGTACCTGGTGGGCTAGTTGGCCCCCAGGGTCCCTCAGGATTCAAAGGGAATTAATTCCCCAACTTAAAACGCACCACAGGGCGTGTTTGCGCACATGTCACCTGAGGCCCCGCCCCCTCCCTTCACCACTGTGCAAACGCGCCCCGTGGTGCGTTTTAAGTTGGGGGATTAGGTCACCTTGAATCCTGAGGGTCCCTGGGGCCCAACTAGCCCACTAGGTACTTCCAGTAAGCACCACAGGCCTGCGTTGCAACGCCTGTAACAAATTGTGCAGTTATGTTTAGGTAGTGAAGAGGGTCGTGCTGGGGGTAGTGTTTTAGGGTTTAGGGTAGTGCAGTGGTGTTTGTGTAGTGTACGGGGTCATGCTGGGGGTAGATTTAGGGTTTAGGGTAGTGCAGTGGTGTTTGGGTAGTGTAGGGAGTCGTGCTGGGGGAGTGTTTTAGGGTTTAGGGTAGTGCAGTGGTGTTTGGGTAGTGTAGGGGTCGTGCTGGGGGTAGTGTTTTAGGGTTTAGGAGTAGTGCAGTGGTGTTTGGGTAGTGTAGGGGGTCGTGCTGGGGGTAGTGATTTAGGGTAGTGCAGTGGTGTTTGGGTAGTGTAGGGGGTACTGCTGGGGGTAGTGTTTTAGGGTTTAGGTTAGTGCAGTGGTGTTTGGGTAGTGTAGGGGTACTGCTGGGGGTAGTGTTTTAGGGTTTAGGGTAGTGCAGTGGTGTTTGTGTAGTGTAGGGGGTAGTGTTTTAGGGTTTAGGGTAGTGCAGTGGTGTTTGTGTAGTGTAGGAGGTCGTGTTTTAGGGTTTAGGGTAGTGCAGTGGTCTTTGGGTAGTGTAGGAGTCATGCGGGGTAGTGTTTTAGGGTTTAGGGTAGTGTAGGGGTCATGCGGGGGGTAGTGGATTAGGGTTTAGGGCAGTGCAGTGATGTTTGGGTAGTGTAGGGGGTCATGCGGGGGTAGTGTTTTAGGGTTTAGGGCAGTGCAGTGATGTTTGGGTAGTGTAGGGGGTCATGCTGGGGGAGTGGTTTAGGGCAGTGCAGTGGTGTTCGGGTAGTGTAGGGGGTCGTGCTGGGGAGTGTTTTAGGGTTTAGGGCAGTGCAGTGGTGTTCGGGTAGTGTAGGGGTCGTGCTGGGGGAGTGTTTGAGGGTTTAGGGCAGTGCAGTCGTGTTCGGGTAGTGTAGGGGGTTGTGCTGGGGGTAGTATTTTAGGGTTTAGGGTAGTGCAGTGGTGTTCGGGTAGTGTAGGGGGTCGTGCTGGGGGTAGTGTTCTAGGGTTTAGGGCAGTACAGTGGTGTTTGGGCAGTGTAGGGGGTAATGCTGGGGGTGGTGTTTTAGGGTTTAGGGCAGTGCAGTGGTGTTCGGGCAGTGTAGGGGTCATGCTGGGGGTGGTGTTTCAGGGTTTAGGGCAGTGCAGTGGTGTTCGGGCAGTGTAGGGGGTGGTGTTTCAGGGTTTAGGGCAGTGCAGTGGTGTTCGGGCAGTGTAGGGGGTCATGCAGGGGGTGGTGTTTCAGGGTTTAGGGCAGTGCAGTGGTGTTCGGGCAGTGTAGGGGGTCGTGCTGGGGCTGGTGTTTCAGGGTTTAGGGCAGTACAGTGGTGTTCGGGCAGTGTAGGGGGTCGTGCTGGGGCTGGTGTTTCAGGGTTTAGGGCAGTGCAGTGGTGTTCGGGCAGTGTCGGGGGTTGTGCTGTGGCTGGTGTTTCAGGGTTTAGGGCAGTGCAGTGGTGTTCGGGCAGTGTAGGTGGTCGTGCTGGGGCTGGTGTTTCAGGGTTTAGGGCAGTGCAGTGGTCTTCGGGCAGTGTAGGGGTCATGCTGGGGCTGGTGTTTCAGGGTTTAGGGCAGTGCAGTGGTGTTCGGGCAGTGTAGGGGGTCTTGCTGGGGCTGGTGTTTCAGAGTCTAGGGCAGTGCAGTGGTGTTCGGGCAGTGTAGGGGTTTTGCTGGAGGTGGTGTTTCAGGGTTTAGGGCAGCGCAGTGGTGTTCGTGGCAGTGTAGGGGTGGTGTTTCAGGGTTTAGGGGCAGTGGTGTTCAGGCAGTGTAGGGGGTCTTGCTGGGGTTGATGTTTCAGGGTTTAGGGCAGTGCAGTGGTGTTCGGGCAGTGTAGGGGTCGTGCTGGGGGTGGTGTTTCAGGGTTTAGGGCAGTGCAGTGGTGTTCCGGCAGTGTAGGAGGTCGTGCAGGGGGTGGTGTTTCAGGGTTTAGGGCAGTGCAGTGGTGTTCGGGCAGTGTAGGGTGTCATGCTGAGGGGTGGTGTTTCAGGGTTTAGGGCAGTGCAGTGGTGTTCGGGCAGTGTAGGTGGTCGTGCTGGGGCTGGTGTTTCAGGGTTTAGGGCAGTGCAGTGGTGTTCGGCCAGTGTAGGTGGTCTTGCTGGGGGTGGTGTTTCAGGCTTTAGTGCAGTGGTGTTCGGGCAGTGTAGGGGGTGTTGCTGGGGGTGGTGTTTCAGGGTTTAGGGCAGTGCAGTGGTGTTCGGGCAGTGTAGGGGTGTTGCTGGGGCTGGTGTTTCAGGGTTTAGGGCAGTGCAGTGGTGTTCGGGCAGTGTAGGCGGTCGTGCTGGGGCTGGTGTTTCAGGGTTTAGGGCAGTGCAGTGGTGTTCGGGCAGTGTACGGGGTTGTGCTGGGGCTGGTGTTTCAGGGTTTAGGGCAGTGCAGTGGTGTTCGGGCAGTGTAGGGGGTCGTGCTGGGGGTGGTGTTTCAGGGTTTAGGGCAGTGCAGTGGTGTTCGGGCAGTGTAGGGGTCGTGCTGGGTGTTTCATGGTTTAGGGCAGTGCAGTGGTGTTCGGGCAGTGTAGGGGGTCGTGCTGGGGTGGTGTTTCAGGGTTTAGGGCAGTGCAGTGGTGTTCGGGCAGTGTAGGGGGTCATGCTGGGGGTGGTGTTTCAGGGTTTAGGGCAGTGCAGTGGTGTACGGGCAGTGTAGGGGGTCTTGCTGGGGGTGGTGTTTCAGGGTTTAGGGCAGTGGTGTTCGGGCAGTGTAGGGGGTCTTGCTGGGGGTAGTGTTTCAGGGTTTAGGGCAGTGCAGTGGTGTTCGGGCAGTGTAGGGGTCGTGCTGGGGGTGTTGTTTCAGGGTTTAGGGCAGTGCAGTAGTGTTCGGGCAGTGTAGGGGATCGTGCAGGGGGTGGTGTTTTAGGGTTTAGGGCAGTGCAGTGGTGTTCGGGCAGTGTAGGGGGTCTTGCTGGGGTGGTGTTTCAGGGTTTAGGGCGAGTGGTGTTCGGGCAGTGTAGGGGGTCTTGCTGGGGGTAGTGTTTCGGGGTTTAGGGCAGTGCAGTGGTGTTCGTGCAGTGTAGGGGGTCGTGCTAGGGGTGTTGTTTCAGGGTTTAGGGCAGTGCAGTAGTGTTCGGGCAGTGTAGGGGATCGTGCAGGGGGTGGTGTTTCAGGGTTTAGGGCAGTGCAGTGGTGTTCGGGCAGTGTAGGGGTCTTGCTGGGGGTAGTGTTTCAGGGTTTAGGGCAGTGCAGTGGTGTTCGTGCAGTGTAGGGGGTCGTGCTGGGGATGGTGTTTCAGGGTTTAGGGCAGTGCAGTGGTGTTCGGGCAGTGTAGGGGGTCGTGCAGGGGTGGTGTTTCAGTGTTTAGGGCAGTGCAGTGGTGTTCAGGCAGTGTAGGGGGTCGTGCTGGGGGTGGTGTTTCAGGGTTTAGGGCAGTGCAGTGGTGTTCGGGCAGTGTAGGGGGTCGTGCTGGGGGTGGTGTTTCAGGGTTTAGGGCAGTGGTGTTCGGGCAGTGTAGGGGGTCTTGCTGGGGGTGATGTTTCAGGGTTTAGGGCAGTGCAGTGGTGTTCGGGCAGTGTAGGAGGTCTTGCTGGGGGTAGTGTTTCAGGGTTTAGGGCAGTGCAGTGGTGTTCGGGCAGTGTAGGGGTCATGCAGGGGTGGTGTTTCAGGGTTTAGGGCAGTGCAGTGGTGTTCGGGCAGTGTAGGGGTCGTGAAGGGGTGGTGTTTCAGGGTTTAGGGCAGTGCAGTGAGTTCGGGCAGTGTAGGGGGTCGTGCTGGGGGTAGTGTTTTAGGATTTAGGTTAGTGCAGTGGTGTTTGGGTAGTGTAGGGGGTCATGCTGGGGGTAGTGTTTTAGGGTTTAAGGTAGTGCAGTGGTGTTTGTGTAGTGTAGGGGTCGTGCTGGGGTAGTGTTTTAGGGTTTAGGTAGTGCAGTGGTGCTTGTGTAGTGTAGGGGTCGTGCTGGGGGTAGTGTTTTAGGGTTTAGGGTAGTGCAGTGGTGTTTGGGTAGTGTAGGGGGTCGTGCTGGGGGTAGTGTTTTAGGATTTAGGTTAGTGCAGTGGTGTTGGGGTAGTGTTTTAGGGTTTAGGGTAGTGCAGTGGTGCTTGTGTAGTGTAGGGGTCGTGCTGGGGTAGTGTGTTTAGGGTAGTGCAGTGGTGTTTTTGTAGTGTAGGGGGTCATGTTTTAAGATGCAACGCTCCAATACCTGACCAGTTTGCACTACATAAAACTGCAAAAAAACTAAAAATAAAAAAGTGTTTTGCACACTTTTGTCATTGGGCTATATGTGGGCTACATCTGGGTAATATTTGTGCTACATTTGGGCTCTTTTTCACTGGTGACCATCTTGGAAGACTTCTTTGTTATGAAGTTTCCTAATTTCCTCATTTACTGCAGTCTCCTCAGTAGGAAATGCTTTCAGTTTTTTACTTTGATTCCATCAAGAAGGCATTCAGATGTGTCACACATTTGCCATAAATTCAGAATGTTATTACTCTAGTTGTTCATTAGATCACTGTAGTAAAGCTACTGCTCACCAAGGAGTTAACTGGAAGTCTACTGCTGGTATTGAAAGTGATTGTTTCAGTCTGCATGTCAGAATTTTCTAATGAAATAGAAGAGGATTTGAGATCTCACTTAAAACATGCACTATAATGTTCTTTTGCAGCACTAACCATAATTTCTATGGCAAAATGAACCCCCTCATTTTGTTCCTTTTTAAATTAAATGTTTTAAGTGTTACCAGTTTATTCCAATCAAGATGGCTTCAGGTGTGCCATACTTTTGTCATAAGTAAGACTGTTAGCGCTCTAGTTGTTCATTAGAACACTCTGGGAAGCTGCAGTAGAACACAAAGGCATCAACTGACAGGCTGCTCCTGTTGAAATATAACAGGAAGATATTTGAGATCACACTTGAAACATGTCCTAATTTTTCTTTCAGAGCACTAACCATAATTTCTATGACAAGATGAACCCCATCATTTTGTTCCTTTTTAAATTAAATGTTTTAAGTGTTACCAGTTTATTCCAATCAAGATGGCTTCAGGTGTGCCATACTTTTGTCATAAGTAAGGCTGTTAGCACTCTAGTTGTTCTTTAGAACACTCTGGGAAGCTGCAGTAGAACACAAAGGAATCAACTGACAGTCTCTGCCCTTGTTGGATGTACATGTTTTACTGAGAATGTCAGACTTCATTCTCACATGACTGAGAAAGATAATGTGAATTTACAGAAAATATGCTCTCATTTTAGCTTCTGGGGCACCTTCCAAAACTGTATGGGACGAGCATGTGAAAATAGTTTTCTCTCAAACATGATTCATGATATCCCAGCAGAAGGTTTTCACAGGGTAAAATCACCTTAGAACACACCACAATTCCTGAAATTAGTATGGTACCATCAACAAATGAATTCTAATGTAACTAAAGTCTGTTATCACCTTTATAGTTCTCCTTTTGGTAACCCTCAAAATCTTCGATTCACTACAATGCATTTCAATGGGGTACTATCATTTATATTGGTCCCAAGATGGCTGCCAGCAATTCCAGGATGAAGTGCTGACAGCCAATCAGATCTCACGATGACATGTGTGGTTAGGCTCCGCCCAGATATATATGTGTTTTTACTTTTGATTTTCTCAGCAACTACTGAACGGATTTACACCATTTAACAAAAGGGTTCTTTCTGAACCAAGAACTACCTCTTTGCCAAATTTGGTGTAATTCCGTTCAGCAGTTCGGGCTGTAGCCGTGTCTAAAGTTTCCTATGGGAAAATGAATGGGAAAACACGTTTGGGACCCCCTTTTCTCGCCCCGCTTGACGAATCACCCTGAGACTTTCAGGGTAGGAGCGGACCGGAGCGGGCCATAAAGTTTGAAAATTTCACGAAGATTCGTCAACCGACGCAAGAGTTATTTCAAATAGAATGTCGCGGATTTCCTATGGAAAATAGGTCCTAACTATAACTATCTACTGGCGACCGCCAGTAGATTATATATATATATATTATCTACTGGCGGTCGCCAGTAGATAGTTATAGTTAGGACCTATTTTCCATAGGAAATCGCGACATTCTATTTGAAATAACTCTTAGCGTCGGCTGACGAATCTTCGCGAAATTTTCAAACTTTATGGCCCGCTCCGGTCTGCTCCTATCCTGAAAGTCTCAGGGTGATTCGTCAAGCGGGGCCGAGAAAAAGGGGGTCCCAAAACGTGTTTTCCTCATTCATTTTCCCATAGGAAACTTTAGACACGGCTACAGCTCGAACTGCTTAACGGAATTACACCAAATTTGGCAAAGAGGTAGTTCTTGGTTCAGAAAGAACCCTTTTGTTAAATGGTGTAAACCGCTCAGTAGTTGCTGAGAAAATCAAAAGTAAAAACACATATATCTGGGCGGAGCCTAACCACACATGTCATCGTGAGATCTGATTGGCTGTCAGCACTTCATCCTGGAATTGCTGGCAGCCATCTTGGGACCAATATAAATGATAGTACCCCATTGAAATGCATTGTAGTGAATCGAAGATTTTGAGGGTTACCAAAAGGAGAACTATAAAGGGTGACAACAGACTTTAGTTACATTAGAATTCATTTGTTGATGGTACCATACTAATTTCAGGAATTGTGGTGTGTTCTAAGGTGATTTTACCCTGTGAAAACCTTCTGCTGGGATATCATGAATCATGTTTGAGAGAAAACTATTTTCACATGCTTGTCCCATACAGTTTTGGAAGGTGCCCCAGAAGCTAAAATGAGAGCATATTTTCTTTAAATTCACATTATCTTTCTCAGTCATGTGAGAATGAAGTCTGACATTCTCAGTAAAACATGTACATCCAACAAGGGCAGAGACTGTCAGTTGATTCCTTTGTGTTCTACTGCAGCTTCCCAGAGTGTTCTAAAGAACAACTAGAGTGCTAACAGCCTTACTTATGACAAAAGTATGGCACACCTGAAGCCATCTTGATTGGAATAAACTGGTAACACTTAAAACATTTAATTTAAAAAGGAACAAAATGAGGGGTTCATTTTGTCATAGAAATTATGGTTAGTGCTGTAGAAAGAAAAATTAGGACATGTTTCAAGTGTGATCTCAAATATCTTCCTGTTATATTTCAACAGGAGCAGCCTGTCAGTTGATGCCTTTGTGTTCTACTGCAGCTTCCCAGAGTGTTCTAAAGAACAACTAGAGCGCTAACAGTCTTACTTATGACAAAAGTATGTCACACCTGAAGCCATCTTGATTGGAATAAACTGGTAACACTTAAAACATTTAATTTAAAAAGGAACAAAATGAGGGGTTCATTTTGCCATAGAAATTATGGTTAGTGCTGTAGAAAGAAAAATTAGGACATGTTTTAAGTGAGATCTCAAATATCTTCCTGTTATATTTCAACAGGAGCAGCCTGTCAGTTGATGCCTTTGTGTTCTACTGCAGCTTCCCAGAGTGTTCTAAAGAACAACTAGAGTGCTAACAGCCTTACTTATGACAAAAGTATGGCACACCTGAAGCCATCTTGATTGGAATAAACTGGTAACACTTAAAACATTTAATTTAAAAGGAACAAAATGAGGGGGTTCATTTTGCCATAGAAATTATGGTTAGTGCTGCAAAAAGAAAATTTAGTGCATGTTTTAAGTGAGATCTCAAATCCTCTTCTATTTCATTAGAAAATTCTGACATGCAGACTGAAACAATCACTTTCAATACCAGCAGTAGACTTCCAGTTAACTCCTTGGTGAGCAGTAGCTTTACTACAGTGATCTAATGAACAACTAGAGTAATAACATTCTCAATTTATGGCAAATGTGTGACACATCTGAATGCCTTCTTGATGGAATCAAAGTAAAAAACTGAAAGCATTTCCTACTGAGGAGACTGCAGTAAATGAGGAAATTAGGAAACTTCATAACAAAGAAGTCTTCCAAGATGGTCACCAGTGAAAAAAGAGCCCAAATGTAGCACAAATATTACCCAGATGTAGCCCACATATAGCCCAATGACAAAAGTGTGCAAAACACTTTTTATTTTTAGTTTTTTTGCAGTTTTATGTAGTGCAGACTGGTCAGGTATTGGAGCGTTGCATCTTAAAACATGACCCCCTACACTACAAAAACACCACTGCACTACCCTAAACCCTAAAACACTACTCCAGCACGACTCCCTACACTACACAAGCACCACTGCACTATCCTAAACCCTAAAACACTACCCGCAGCATGACCCCCTACACTACACAAACACTACTGCACTACCCTAAACCCTAAAACACTACCCCAACACCACTGCACTAACCTAAATCCTAAAACACTACCCCCAGCACGACCCCCTACACTACCCAAACACCACTGCACTACCCTAAAACATGACCCCTACACTACACAAACACCACTGCACTACCCTAAACCCTAAAACACTACCCCCAGCACGACCCCCTACACTACACAAGCACCACTGCACTACCCTAAATCCTAAAACACTACCCCCAGCACGACCCCCTACACTACCCAAACACCACTGCACTACCCTAAAACATGACCCCCTACACTACCCAAACACCACTGCACTACCCTAAACCCTAAAACACTACCCCCAGCACGACCCCCTACACTACACAAGCACCACTGCACTAACCTAAATCCTAAAACACTACCCCCAGCACGACCCCCTACACTACCCAAACACCACTGCACTACCCTAAAACATGACCCCCTACACTACCCAAACACCACTGCACTACCCTAAACCCTAAAACACTACCCCCAGCACGACCCCTACACTACACAAGCACCACTGCACTACCCTGAACCCTAAAACACTACCCCCAGCACGACCCCCTACACTGCCCGAACACCACTGCACTGCCCTAAACCCTGAAACACCAGCCCCTGCACGACCCCTACAGTGCCCGAACACCACTGCACTGCCCTAAACCCTGAAACACATACCCTAGCACGACCCCCTACACTGCCCGAACACCACTGCCCTAAACCCTGAAACACCACCCCCAGCACGACCCCCTACACTGCCCGAACACTACTGCACTGCCCTAAACCCTGAAACACCATCCCCAGCACGACCCCTACACTGCACGAACACCACTGCACTGCCCTAAACCCTGAAACACCACCCCTGCACCGCCCCCTTTACTGCTCGAACACCACTGCACTGCCCCAAACCCTGAAACACCACCCCCAGCAAGACCCCCTACACTGCCCGAACACCACTGCACTGCCCTAAACCCTGAAACACCAGCCCCAGCACGACCCCTACACTGCCCGAACACCACTGCACTGCCCTAAACCCTGAAACACCACCCCCTGCACGACCCCCTACACTGCCCGAACACCACTGCACTGCCCTAAACCCTGAAACACCACCCCCAGCACGACCCCCTACACTGCCCGAACACCACTGCACTGAACCCTGAAACACCACCCCCTGCACGATCCCCTACACTGCCCGAACACTACTGCACTGCCCTAAACCCTGAAACACCACCCCCAGCACGACCACATACAGTGCCCGAACACCACTGCACTGCCCTAAACCCCGAAACACTACCCCCAGCAAGACCCCTACACTGCCCGAACACCACTGCCCTAAACCCTGAAACACCACCCCCAGCAAGACCCCCTACACTGCCCGTACACCACTGCACTGCCCTAAACCCTGAAACACCACCCCCAGCATGACCCCCTACACTGCCCGAACACCACTGCACTGCCCTAAACCCTGAAACACCACCCCAGCACGACCCCTACACTGCCCGAACACCACTGCACTGCCCTAAACCATGAAACACCAGCCCCAGCACGACCCCTACACTGCCCGAACACCACTGCACTGCCCTAAACCCTGAAACACCACCCCCAGCACGACCCCCTACACTGCCCGAACACCACTGCACTGCCCTAAACCCTGAAACACCAGACCCAGCACAACCCTGTACATTGCCCGAACACCACTGCCCTGCCCAAAACCCTGAAACACCAGCCCCAGCACGACCGCCTACACTGCCCGAAAACCACTGCACTGCCCTAAACCCTGAAACACCAGCCCCAGCACGACCCCCTACACTGCCCGAACACCACTGCACTACCCTAAACCCTCAAACACCAGCCCCAGCACGACCCCCTACACTGCCTTAACACCACTGCACTGCCCTAAACCCTGAAACACCAGCCCCAGCACGACCCCCTACACTGCCCGAACACCACTGCACTGCCCTAAACCCTGAAACACCACCCCCAGCAAGACCCCCTACACTGCCCGAACACCACTGCACTAAAGCCTGAAACACCACCCCCAGCAAGACCACCTACACTGGCCGAACACCACTGCACTGCCCTAAACCCTGAAACACCACCCCCTGCACGACCCCCTACACTGCCCGAACACCACTGCACTGCCCTAAACCCTGAAACACCACCCCCTGCACGACCCCCTACACTGCCCGAACACCACTGCACTGCCCTAAACCCTGAAACACCACCTCCAGCAAAACCCCCTACACTGCCTGAACACCATTGCTCTGCCCTAAATCCTGAAACACTAGCCCCAGCATGACTCCCTACACGGCCCAAACACCACTGCACTGCCCTAAACCCTGAAACACCACCCCCAGCACGACCCCCTACACTGCCCGAACACCACTGCACTGCCCTAAACCCTGAAACACCAGCCCCAGCACGACCCCTACACTGCCCAAACACCACTGCACTGCCCTAAACCCTGAAACACCAGCCCTAACACGACCCCTACACTGCCCGAACACCACTGTACTGCCCTAAACCCTGAAACACCAGCCCCAGCACGACCCCTACACTGCCCGAACACCACTGCACTGCCCTAAACCCTGAAACACCACCCCTGCATGACCCCCTACACTGCCCGAACACCACTGCACTGCCCTAAACCCTGAAACACCACCCCTGCACCGCCCCCTACACTACCCGAACACCACTGCACTGCCCTAAACCCTGAAACACCACCCCCAGCACGACCCCTACACTGCCCGAACACCACTGCCCTAAACCCTGAAACACCACCCCTGCACGACCCCTACACTGCCCGAACACCACTGCACTGCCCTAAACCCTGAAACACCATCCCCTACACTGCCCGAACACCACTGCACTGCCCTAAACCCTGAAACACCACCCCCAGCACGACCCCTACACTGCCCGAACACCACTGCACTGCCCTAAACCCTAAAACACCACCCCCAGCATTACCCCCTACACTGCCCAAACACCACTGCACTGCCCTAAACCCTGAAACACCACCCCCAGCACGACCCCCTACACTACCCGAACACCACTGCACTACCCTAAAATACTACCCCCAGCACAACCCCTACACTGCCCGAACACCACTGCACTGCCCTAAACCCTGAAACACCACCCCCAGCACGACCCCCTACACTGCCCGAACACCACTGCACTGCCCTAAACCCTAAAACACCACCCCCAGCATTACCCCCTACACTGCCCAAACACCACTGCACTGCCCTAAACCCTGAAACACCACCCCCAGCACGACCCCCTACACTACCCGAACACCACTGCACTACCCTAAAACACTACCCCCGCATGACCCCTACAC